>JADHKH010000002.1:842104-1283408 GCA_019925625.1 Graphilbum ipis-grandicollis | reverse complement strand
CGTACGAGAAGTGCTGTAAGAATAAGGAAAGATACTTGAATACTGTCAGAAGCAGTGAAACGTATGAGAAATAAAACTGCAACCCCAAAATGAAGAATGGAAAAGACAAAGACTGGAAAAAAGAGAAAAGACTGGAAGACAAAAGACTGAAAAAAAAAGAAAAGACTGGAAGACGAAAGACTGAAATAAAGAGAAAAAGACTGGAAAAGAGATACAGGGATGAATGGGAAAATACACGCAGAAGAGAAACACAATAAGAGCACACTCGTAAAACGTTCAAGACAGACGCGACAGATGACAAAGGAATATTGTGCTTACATACAAGCAACCGATACAATCGACGGGCTAGTTCCTCTGAGGAAAACGCGCTTTAGTCTCCCGAAACGCGTTGCATAGGTAGTGAAAGGAAGGAGAAAGACGTGAGCAGCGCCCGTTGGTTGTTCCTTCTTTGATCAAAAATGATTGGTGTTTTCGAATACTTTAAGTGTTCCGTATTCCAGTGTAAATCCAAATGAATGGCAATATTAAATGCAATAGGAAATACGACATTTGCCATGATCCAAATAAGGAAAAGGCGCCCTTCTTGCCGTATTTCATAGCATTTATTGACGCATGTTTTATTTAATTGATCTTGCCCTTATTTCTATTTCCAAAAGCATTCCTTGTTTGAGCCTTTATTTTGCTTATTTTATTTATTATTAGAAATTATTTTATTTTTCATTTTAATTTTCAACCTGGGCCCCTCCTTTTTGTCCCAACGCAGCTTAATTTCCCCTTTCACCGTTCTGCTTCTTTCCTCTCTCCCCTTTGTCCTCTGTCTTCTGCCCGTCCTGCCCACGCGTAAAGAAAAATCATCACAAAAACACTGCGCGTTATCAGACGCCCGCTATTTTTCTCGCATTTTCCCTTGTTTTTTCCGCTTCCCTTGATATCGGCTTTAATTTTATTCATTTAATTGATCGCGCGCTCAAAATACGCGACTTGTTTTGCCCAGCTGCGAAATCGATTTCGCGAACCGCGCTGCACCATCTGCGCCGCTCTTTGCTCTCATCGCTCTCATCACGCTTTCATCTGCGCCATGCCTCCTCGCAAATCCGCGTCTGCGGCCTCTGTGTCCGCCGACGAGGCCAAGACGCCGCGCCCGGCGCAGGAAGACGCCGCCAAGGTCACCAAGCCCACGTCCGGCAAGGGCTCCGGCAAACGCGGCCGTCCCAAGATGGATCCGTCGATGCGCAAGACCCAGAGCTACGTGCCTACCGGCCGGCCTCGCGGACGGCCGCCCAAGGATGCGTCGGCCGCCTCTGCCACCGCCGCCACCAAGACCAACAAGGCCGCCGCCGGCAGCGGATCGGGTCGGGGCCGGGGTCGACCGCCCGGCTCGGCCAAGAAGGCGGCCGCTGCAGCAACGGCAGACGCAGCCGCAATAACGCCCGTCAAGACGCCCGGCAAACGGGGCCGCAAGAGCAAGGCTACGCTCGAGGCCGAGCTCAAGGCGGCCGTGGGCGGCGACAGCCCTGATAAGAACGACGAAGACGCTGACCAAGACAACCACGACGAAGAGGCAGACGACGAAGAGGCCGGCGAGGCGGACGGCAGCCCAAGCGACGGCGACAACGACGCAAGTGAGTGAAGCGCTGCGAAGCAGACAGAAAGAGAACCAAAAGGGAATGGGTGACAAGCCGGAGAGAAAAGGGGAGATGAGTAAATCTGGACGAGACGGAAGAGAGAATGGGGGCAGGCTACCCGTGTTCTTTTTTCCTCCGCCACTCCTTTGACCTCGTCGTGTGTATCAACAGCTTTCTACTTTCTATTTTTGCTATTGCGTCTTGCCGGTTGTCTCTGCCATTCTCACCGGAATGAGCTTAGCGGTTGTTTCTGTTCTATATCCTCGCATTCTCTTTTCCCCCTTCTCGCCCTCTTCTCTTCTCTCCCTGTCGTCTTTGCCACCGGGACGGGACGACGGGCATCGGCCACGCGATAGCCTGTGCAAGGCAAAAAAACAACCATAAGTCAACCATGTGCCCGTATGGATAGGAGAGACAATGACAAGAAAAGAAGAACCCGTCTGGATAGGAGACAATGACAAGAATCGCGACGACGGACAAGACAGGGTGCGACCGTGGCGGCGAAGAAGAGCAAGAAGGGAGCCAGCCAAAGAACAAGACGAGCACAATGGCAAAGCTCATAGCAAAGCTGACTTGCTTCTGCTAGGTCCGAGCAGCGTGCAAAAAAAGAAAAAGGGCTTCTTCCAGACCCTTTCGAGCTTCCTTTAGCCTGTCATGGTGGGAGGAGGGAGGGAGAGAAAGGGGGAAGGATGTGGCTTTGTTCTGGAACTGTTTTCTTTCTGCTTTCTTTTCTAGTCTCCCGGGATATGTATTTCCCGTGTCATGCCTCGACTGCTGCTTTTCTCCTCTTGTCCACGTGTCTGCCTCTATTCTTTTGTTTGTCTGGGTTCCTTTGGAAAGGCCCGGCCGGTGTCCATTGTCAATTAGGCTGCAGGAAACGGTTGGCCTGGCAAGGAAGACAAGGGGGCGCTGTAATAACTCTAATTTTGCGTTTTGCGTCTGCTATTATTACTCTGCCATTACCACTGCTTGTTGCCCTGTTTGGCTTTCTGTAGCCCGAGATCATTATTGCCCTGTTTGGCTTCTGTAGCCCGACATCATTAATGCCCTCTTGGCTTTCTGTAGCCGAGATCATGGCCGCCTACTTTCCACGGCGGCAAACCGTGCCTGGGACGCTGCCAGCGCGGCCCGCTCTTCGGCGTTCAGCTGCCGGTACCACTGCCGCAGCAGCCCCAAGTACTCGGCCTCGGCCTCCATATCCTCTACGGGCGGGCCGGGCACCTGCACCTGTGTATGGGCAGAGCCTGCCGACCCGGGACGGGCCGTTCCGGCCGCCTCGGCCGTCCCGGTCTCGCCCCCAACCGAGTCGCCCGCCTCGGTATCCCCCAACACGGCATACGCCGACTCCTCCACCGACACCAGCCCAAACGCCTTGTCGGCCAGCGCCACCACTTCAAACTGCCGCAGCAGCAGCCCGTCGCCCGCCCGGAATGTTGGCAGCGAGCTCTGGTGCGCCCGGAACAGCCGCACTTCCACCACGGCGGCCCTGCCCTTTTCGCTGTCGCTGCCGCTCCGCAGCAACGACGGGTCCGTCACCGTAAACGTTTGCACATACTGCCGCGTCTTGGTCCGCTGCGGCGTCGGCGACGCCTCTGCCGCCACCACGGCCACGTCCAGCGTGCGCGCTCGCTCCGACACCCACGACGCCGACGCCTTGCTCGATGCCTGCTTCGGCCTGCTCTGCCGCAGGTGCAGCCGCAACTGGGCCAGAGCCACACAGTCGGGCCGCTCGGCCAGGCACCGGGCCAGCTCCCGGCGCAGCTCGGCGCCTGTCAGGGCCGGCACTGGAATTGTCGACGCGGGCGGTCCCGTAGCCGCCTCTTCTTTGATGGCCGTCGCCCCCGTTGTTGCGCGTTTTTTCTTCCCTCGGCTCCGGGCCACTTCGATTGTCGTCTCTGCTTTCTCTGCATCCGCCCGGATCACTTGCTGCTGCGGCTTCGCACGCCGTAAAGTCGCCGGGCCGGCCGACATTCGCGCCAAAAGAATGCTGGGGTCGCCTTCGTCGGCATCGGTATCTGCCTCTTCGCAGAGGGATCCTCTGGTGTCGGCGTCGGCACCGCTGGCGTCCATGGCGGTGGGTCTTTGTGCTCGTGCCAGACGGATGCTGGGATCTTCGTCCGTCCCGGCCGGGACATCCACTCCGCGTTCCGCCTCTGCCTCGGCAGCGGGCCTGGCGGTTGTTTGTGCCAGCAAAACGCTCGGGTCGTTGTTGCTGTGCTCCTCCTCGGCCACTGTTGCCGGCGGCGAGTTGGATGCCCTGGACAAGGCGTCTGGCGCCGACACAACAAGGCCGCTGCTTCTCTCTTTCTCGTGGGGTGCCCGCGAATCGGCAGACCGAAGAAGCATTTGGTGGCGGCTGCTGCTTTCGTCGCTCGACTGGTGCTCAAAAGACTGCCTTTCACGACGCTGGCTCTCCGGAAACCAAGGCTCCTCGTCCACGTCCATGGCATCCTCAGCGTCGGACTCCTCCTTCATGGCCGCATCGATCTGCACCTCGACAACCTCCTCCCAACCGTCCATGTCCATGGCGCCATCGTCTTGCCGTCTGCCGTCGTCAATCTCCATCAGGTCTTCGTCTGCCGACGCCCCCTCATGGCTGCTTCCCATCTCCACATCCGCCAGTTGATCCCGTTCAAAGCTCAAGGCCATCTCGGTCAGGATCTGGCTCTGGATCTCGGCCTCCATCTGGCTTTCTTCCTCGTCCCAGTCCCCGTCCTCTGGCATCGTGGCTGTCGTGAAGCTGTCGCCGAGAACGGCAGCAGAAACGTCTGCTACCACATCCTGCGTATTCGCCGGCGTTGGAAGCTGGCCCTTGTCTTTGGCTGCGGCCGCAACTGGTACATCTGTCGCCACCACGAGCTCCTTGACACTCTCCTGGCTAAATGGCGGCGGGCTGACGGGCTGGCTAAACGTGGGCGAGGGAGAGTAGTACGGCGCCGGTGTTGGTTCCTTGTTGGATGTCTTGTCGGATGTGGTCGTCATCATTTCTAGAGATGGTTGTGCCGCCGCCGCTTTTTCCTCCTCCTCCTCCATTTGCTCTGTCACCACAATAACAGTGTCTTGAGACAGAAAGTCTTCCTGAACGGTGTCGCCCGCTGCCCTGGAATCTGCTGCCTCGGCCTCCTCCTCCCTCTGCTCTGCCACCACATTAACCGTGTCTTGAGACAGCACGTCCTCCTGAACGGTACCACCCGCTGCCTCGACATCCGCTTCCCCGATCACGACTTTTATGCTCTCTGCCTCACGGGGCGCGGTGCTGTCGTCTTCTTGGGTCTCGCGAGCGGTGACAGGCACTGCAGGCAGGGGCGTCTCTGCACAGCCGCTAGCCACAGGTGACTCTGGTCGGGTTTGTAGTTGCAATGCTGCCGGCCCTGTCGACTCTGCCGGCGCTGCTTCCGCGTCAGCCTCGGCTCCGGCATCAGCGTCGAGCTCAGCTTCCAGCTGCGGGTCCACAGGCCCTTCGTCTGTCGGCATGGCCTTGTCTGCTCCGGCCGTTTCCGTCGTATTTGCTGTTTCTGTTTCCATCCCTCCTTCGCCGTCGACATCGTCGCCATCACCAGGAGCTTGTGGTGTTTCCTCTTTGTCGCCCGTGGGCTTGCTGGGTCCCAGACCGGCGACAGCGCCGTTTTCTGCTGCATGGCCTTCTTCCTCGTTCTCTTTCCCCTCGCTCTCCTCTTCCGCTTCATCAAATGCTTTCTCCTCTTCCTCTTCTTCGTCTTTCTCGTCTTCTTCGCCTTCCTCTTCCTTATCTTCGCCTTCCTCCTCTTCCTCTTCCTCCTCTTTCTCTTCCTCCTCTTCCTCTTCCTCCTCTTTCTCTTCCCCCTCTTCCTCTTCCTCCTCTTCGCCTTCCTCCTCCTCCTCTTCCTCCTCTTCCTCCTCTTCCTCTTCACTCTCACTTCCTCCAGAGCCCCAAATAACATCCTCCACCTTGGACGCAGCATTCGTCACGTAGGACGACTGCGCAAAGGACGGCACCGCGGGCGGAGGAATGTGCGTGTTGGAAAGAGGCCCAGGCCGGGCCGTGTGAAGAGAAGCAGGTGCGGGCGCTGGCGCTGGCGCTGGCTCATCGTCGTCACTATCAGACAACAAATCGATAACTTCTGGTTCTCTGCGCTGGGCTGGCTGCATCGGCTGTGACGGATAGGAGGACGTTGCGTTTTCTTCGTCGCCCTCGCTCTCGTCCTCTTCGTCTTCGTCGTACTCTTCGCCTTGGCCATGTTCGTCTTCATCGTAGTCGTCACTGCCATATTCCTCGCCGTATGGCTCGTTTGCATTTCTCACGCCGTCTTTTTCAACGTCTTCGTCTAGATCGTCCTCTTCGCCTAGATCGTCGTCCTCTTCGCCTTCCTCTTCCTCTTCGTCCTCCCCCTCCTCCGCCTGAAAGACGGCTGACCGGGGCCCGTTGGGCAGTTCGTTTCCTTCTATATCGTCATCCACATTGGCGTATGCGCGCAAGTCATAGTCGTCGCCCGCTTGGCTGATGCTTGACTCGCTCTCGTCGTCGTCGTCGCCGCCACCCTCCCCATCATCCACCTCGCCACCCTCCCCCACCACACGAACCGGCGAGCTGTCCCCCTGGCCATCCTTGTCTACCATCCCCACCATGCTCTTTTCCAGCTCGTTCTGGTAGCGTCGGTCGTTGTAGCCATAAGTATCGGCCTCGGTCGGAAATGTCACCAGTTCGTCCTCTCCCTCTGCATCTCCGTCGGCGTCCTCTTCGCTGCCGGCCTCTCCTTGGCTGTTGCCCTCCATAAAGCGGGCCTCTGGGCTCATCGGCCAGCCTATTGCCTGACTGTGCAGGCTGCTGTCTTGCGGTTGCGGTGTCTCTACCGCAGGAACCTGCGATTCAAAGCGAGCTTCCCGAGGCAGCAGATGATGGGCGCCTGTCAGTGCGGCGGCAGCGGCAGCGGCGGCGCATGCCTCTTCGTGAGAGGACAGCGACTGAGCACCCGAATGCGAGGCCTGGGGCGGTTCGGGGTAGTGAAACGCACTATCAAAGTGTGACGGCTGCGTTCCCTGCGTATCCTGCGTATCCTGCATGTCGTCAAAGTGCATGCCATGCATGTTTTGCATGTCTTCCACTCCTTGCAGAACCGGCTGGCCAAAAGGGTCGTGGCTGTAGCCGTAGTGCTGGCCAAGGTCCTGCGCATGCTCCTGGTGCTCCTGGTGCCCTTGGGCTTGGCCGAAAGAGAAGCGCACCTGCTCGTTAAACAGCGCGTCGTCAGACACAAAGCCCATGGTTTCGGCCTGCGGAGACACTGAGTCGGCATGCAAAGACATACCGCCCATGGTAGCCTTGGCGACAGAGCTGGCCGTGGGCTCTGCGTGTCCAAAGAGGGCCGAGGAAAACAGGCGGCTCTTTTCTGGAACGGCCTTGTTAATGGGCGGCTCGGTAGACGTGTCCAGCGGTTCCTCGCCGTCCCTGTCCTTTTCGTCTGTGACCTCATTCATTGTCGTGTCCTCGCCCGCCTCGCCCGCCTTGCCAGCCTTGTCCGCCTCGCCCGCCTCGCCCGCCTCGCCCGCCTTGTCCGCGTCGTTGCCGTCCTCCTCAATCGTCTGGCTGGCCATATCTGCCATGAGCGGTTTGGCCAAGACAGTGGGAGGACTGGATGCCGCCATGGGTGTGTCTGCTGTGTCTGTCGCCGGGGCCGGCGGAGAGGGCGTCTGCGGTGCTTCTCGGAGAATCTCCTTCTCTGGCTCCGGCTCCGGACTGGCAGACTGGCTGCTGTAGCGCCACGCATGGCTTGGCCGGCCAAAGCGCGTCCTTTTGCGGCCGCGACCGCGCACGCCGCCGTCGTCCTCAAAGATATCGAAGCCGGGCTCAAAGAGCGAGCCAAAGGAGATGCGGGCGCGCTTGATAAAAGCGGGCGACGCATACTCTTCGGAAAACGTCCGGACGAGCAGCGGAGAGAGCGGAGGGGGCGATGGTGCCGGTGCTGGTGCTGCGGCGGCTGCCTCTGGCCGTTCCACGTCTTGCACCGACTCCACCAGCTGCGGCTTCTGCCCGTCCACCACAATATCGTGTTCCTGCTGGTCCTCGCCCGTCTTGGCCCTCATACAGAGCTGGCTGTCAAACTCGAGCTGCCACTCGACGCGCGAGGCGGCCAGGACCGGCGTCAGCGTGGCCGACGAGTCGCGCGACCAGGTGGCGCCGTGCAGACACAGGAGCACCTCGTCGCCGGCACCCAGGCCACAGGCAGCCGCCGCGGCCGCCGAGGCGCCGCACAGCTGTACGCGGATCTGACCCTTGGCGCGGCGCAGACGCACGTCCGGCTCGGCGAGCAAAAAGGCGAGCGCTCGGCTGACAGAGTTGTAGGGCCACACAATGGTGACTTCACCGCGGACAGCGCGCAAAGGTGCGTCGGACAAGTCGGGAGCGAGCTGAGAAATGGGCGTAGCAATAGCGGAAGCCAGGCGCGAGACAATGGAAGAGGAGGAAGAAGAAGAGGTCGAGGAGGCCGAGTCGATGGTGGCCGTCGGCTGTGCGTCTCCATCACCGCCGGTAGCCATGTCTGAAAGAGAGGAGACGCAGCTTGGAAAAAGTAAACAGACGAAGAAAAAGCGCTCTCGATAAATAGCTTTGATCGCATAAAAAGCAAAACAAGACAATAAATTAAGAAAAATGGCAATAGTGTCGCATGACTTTAGCTCTCGAAGATGGCAGCGTCAACGCGCGCAATCACAGGAGCTGGCGGCTAGATATTCCCGTAAGTACAAAAAATCAACAGAGAGGGTCTCCGGGACGCGTTTGGCGATGCCAGAGGCGCGCTGCGTTTGCTTTCGTTGGCGAGAGTTGAGTCGAAGATGAAGTGAAGCCGCTGACACTTTGGGTGGAGCCAATGCGCCTACCGTTTGCAGCTTCCTGGAGCTAAGCAGGGTACCCGCTTAGGCGGTCAAATGGGGCAGAATGTCATGGAGCGAGCTGTCGCAAAATTAAATTTTAATAAAAACAACATAAAAACAAAATAAAATAATGGAAAAAAACAGCGCCGTAAACTACTCACAGTTTGCCTCATACTGCCCCACCCAAATTGCGTGCACTTTGCCTCCGCTAAACGGGCCGCCACCACGATGTGGAAATAGGCAGGATAGGCGAATGGTCGTCGTTCCGTTTGCCCAGGCTGTATCCGGGCGGCAGTTGAATCGCCGGGCTGTCAAATTCGGCGGCCGATATGGTGTGATTGAGCGGCGAGAAATTTCGCTTTTTGCTGCGTTTATCTGCTTGCGTTTAACTGCTTGTAACTGATTTCTTGAAATTTTCATTTTTCAATACTATTTTTGTACTATTTTTTACTTTTGGTTTATACTTTTGGTTTTGCTTTTTGCATCACTTAACAAGCATGGCGGTACCCCGGTTCGCGGTCCGCAGCATCGCCGTGATCGGAGGCGGCCCCAGCGGCCTGGCGACGGCCAAGTATTTGCGCGGACAGGGCGCCTTTGAGCGTATTGTCGTCTACGAGCGACAGGCCGAGGTGGGCGGCGTGTGGAACTACAGTCCGGAGCCGGTGCCGGCCGTGCCGATCCCGCAGGAGAGCCCGTTTTGTGCACCGGACGCGCCGGTGGCGCCGGCCAAGTTTGCGTCGCCGCTGTACGAGGACATGCACGTCAACGTGCCACACATGTTGATGGGATTCAGCGACCTGGCCATAGCATCGGGGCCGGACGGGGGGACCGGGGCCGGAGCTGCGACGGACAGCCGGGCCGACAAGAAAATGCTGCTCTACCCCCACCGGTCCGTGATCCAGGACTACCTGGTGCGCTATGCCGAGGACATTCGCGGCCTCATTCGGTTCTGCACGACCGTCGAGAGCGTGCGGCTGCGGCGGCCGGCGTTGTCGGCGACAGATGCGGCGGACGACGTCGTCTGCGATCAGTGGCAAGTGTCCACGACGCCCACGACGAAGCCCGACTCGACGCCGACATCAGAGGTGTTTGACGCCGTGGTGGTGGCGACGGGCCACTACGAGACGGCCTACGTGCCAGACGTTCCGGGGCTGCGGGCTTTCCACGCGGCTCACCCCGGCGTAGTGCGGCACGCCAAACAATACCGCTCAGCAGAAGACACGACGTACAAGGGCCGCAAGGTGGTGCTGGTCGGCAACGCGGCGTCGGGCGTCGATATTGCGGCGCAGCTGGCGGCCGTGTGTGCGTCGCCGCTGCTGTTGTCGGTGCGCTCGCCGTCGCCGCCGGGGTTCATGGAGCGACAGCGTCCGGGCAGCGTGGTCGAGGTGCCCGAGATTGCCGAGTTTTTGCCGGAACGCCGCAGTCTGCGATTTGCCGACGGCCGCGTCGAGCACGACGTCGACGCCGTGCTGTACTGCACCGGCTACCTCTACTCGCTGCCGTTTATGGAAACTGACGAGTCCCTGTCCCTGCTCACGACGGGTCGCCGCGTTCACGGCCTGTACAAGGACCTTGTCCACATTGAGCATCCCACGCTGGCCTTTGTCGGCCTGCCCATCAAGGCCATTCCCTTCCCGGTGGCCGAGAGCCAGGCCGCCCTGCTGGCCCGCGTCTGGGCCAACACGCTGCCGCTGCCGTCGCGCCACGCCATGCGCCAGTGGGAGGCCGACGAGCAGTCGCGCCGGCCGGCCGCTGGCTTCCACACCTGGGAGCCCGGCGTCGATGCCGCCTTTATCAACGAGACGTACGACCTCATCATGCACGGCCCTGCGCCCACAGCCCGCGCCGGCCTGGTGCCGCCGTACTGGGATAATGAGCGCCAGTGGCAGCGCAAGGTCGCCATTGACGGCCGCGGGCGGTTCGAAGCGGGCGGACGCACGGCTACCGAGCTGGAGCAGCTGGGGCTCGTCTACGATGGCCAGCCGGTCGTTTGGGAGACTTGATCATGGAGATACTAGACTTTAATCATATGAGCATGTTATTTTTCTGGCGTCGTCCTTGGAGCTGCCCAACTCAGGTTGGCACGGCGCAAAGCTGTTGTCAGAGGAAGCAAATTGGTTCAATATCGCATATAATCTCACCAGCACAGAAAGGGAAGGCCGCCGCGCTGATTAGTAATGGCAGCACAGCTGTACGCCTGATTGGCCGTTCCGCCTTATCAATGCCGGAGCCTCGGCGGCCTGCGCTAACAGCAGACTCCCACGCCCCTGCCTGTACACTTATCGGCGGCGGCCCCGTGGCTACTGTACTTTCCGTGTTGGGTAGTGTCGTGGCCAGTTGTCTGATTTATAATCGTATCTCGGTTTGGGCTTGGAAAGGCTTCCTTTGACCGTGTTCCCCCTTTTGCTCCTTCACCGTCTTCTCATCCGCCATTCCGACCCAAAATGGCCACGTCCTCCGCCCAGGCCGGCGCGCCGCTGCAGCCGCCCCGGGATCTGTCCCATCTCTACTCCGAGGCCACCAAGCTGCGGCTGCCGAGCCAGATGAAGCAGCAGTACAAATTCTTTTTGATTCCGGGCATCGGCAACTTGTCTGGAGGTGTGTCTCTCTGGCGCCGGCCTCTTCCTTCTTGCTGCTGACCTCTTGGCCTAGGCCTTCCCCATGTGCAGTACTTTCCCTTTGATACGCTGGAGGCGCAGATCGCCAAGCCAGAGCGTTGGATGCCGTCCCCCAATAAGCAGACGTCGCAATACGAAGGCCACGCCGACGGCCTCAGCGACGAGGACGCCATGTTTCTGGCCGACCGTGTGGCCGCCGTCAAGCTGACAACGCCCAGTGCTGCTGAGGACGCGTCGTCCCCCGACCATCTGGCCCAGACGCACATGGTCGTTCCCAAGGTGGCTTCGGCGCCGCTTCCCGGCCAGCCGGCGCCAAAGCCCGACAAGACGATCGACCTGGCCTCGGCGCTGCAGTACGGCAACAGCGGCGGCTACCCACCGCTTGTGGCCTGGCTGCGTGCCTTTTCCACCGAGCACTTGACTCCCCACGTGCCCTACCGCGACGGCGCCGACATTATCCTGACCGTGGGCTCGACCGACGGCCTTAGCAAGACCTTTGAGCTCTTTGTCGACAACTGGACGCCCGCGCTCCACGACGTGCGCGACCGCCCCGGCCTGCTGTGTGAGACCTTTGTCTATGGAAACGTGTTGAGCCAGGCTGCCCCCAAGGGCCTCCAGATTGTGCCGTTCGAGGCCGATGGCGACGGCCCCATTGCCTACGGGCCCGGCGGCCTCGAGGATGTCCTGGCCAACTGGGACCCTGCCAAGGGTCGTCGCCCGCATCTCATGTACACGGTGACCATGGGCCACAACCCGACGGGCTACGTGCTGGGCATTGAGCGCCGGAAGCAGATTTACGACGTGTGCAGCCGCTTCGACATTGTCATTATCGAGGACGACCCCTACTTTTACCTGCAGTTCCCCTCGGCCGCCATCAACGAGGCCGCGTCGCGCGGTCTGCCGCGGCCTCGTCTGACCAAGACTGGCAGCATCAGCGAGACCATGGCCGCAGCGGCTGCCGCCGGTCAGCACTCGGCCATGCGGTCCTCCGGGTACGAGTTCCTCGACTCGCTGGCCCCGTCGTACCTGTCCCTGGACGTTGACGGCCGTGTTGTCCGCCTCGACACCTTTTCCAAGACGGTTGCCCCGGGCTGCCGCCTCGGCTGGATCACGGCCCAGCCGAGTCTGATTGAGCGCTACACGCGCATCTGCGAGACGAGCACCCAAAACCCCTCGGGTTTTGTGCAGGCCATGATGTCGGAGCTCATTCTGGGGCCACAGCCGGCCGCATCGCAGGGCAGCAGCGGCAGTCCGTCGACGGCCGGCAGCTTCTTTCGTCGCTCTCCCGCTGTCGCCGCCTTGGCCCCCCACAACCGGGAGCGCTTGGCTGCCTTTAGCCAGGCCGCCAGCAGCAGCAGCAGCACCGTCTTTAGCGGCTGGCAAATGGACGGCTGGGTGCGCTGGATCGAGGGTCTTCGCGGCGAGTACGAGCGCCGCATGAACCGCATGTGCACCATACTCGACGGCGGTGCGTTCCAGCTCAAGCAGGGCACGCCGGTGCGGTCGTCCGACGCCGAATGGGGCGTCATCACCAAGACGCAGCTCTACTCGTTTGACTGGCCGCGCGGCGGCATGTTTTTGTGGATGCGCATGCACTTTGAGACGCACCCGCTGTGGCAGGCGCCGCGACCCGTGTCGGAGGATGGCGCCGAAGAAGAGACAGACGGCCGCCGCTTTGACGGGCCCACCATGGCCATGGCCCTGATTCTCTTTTTGACGACCAAGCCGTACCTGGTGCTGGTCAGCCCTGGCTCCATGTTTAGCGCCACCGACGCCATCCGCCAGGCCTACGGCTATGCCTACCTGCGCTTGTGTTTTGCGGCCGAGTCGGACGAGAACGTGGATGCGTGCTCCAAGCGCGTCGTGGCCGGCATCCACCGTTTCTGGAAGATGAAAAAAGCCCATGAGCTGGAGG
Source organism: Graphilbum ipis-grandicollis (assembly GCA_019925625.1). Lineage (NCBI taxonomy): Eukaryota > Fungi > Ascomycota > Sordariomycetes > Ophiostomatales > Ophiostomataceae > Graphilbum > Graphilbum ipis-grandicollis. The sequence continues at coordinate 1,270,407 of JADHKH010000002.1, read as the reverse complement.
ACTTGTTGCAAAGCGCCGACGCCATGGCGGCCGAGTCTGCCGCGGCCTATGAGGCGGGCGAGATGGGCAATCTCTGCACGTGGACGGGATGTTGATTTGTGATTTGTGTTACGTCTTGATTGCATGACCAGTATCAATGTTTTTGTCTGCACCGTCTTCTTACGTCTTCACTTGCAGCACAGTATTCAATGTTTTTGTAGTATTCCTTTTGTCTTACTGAAGCAGGCGTCCTTACAAAATGTGTATATCCCCTAACCTGCCAAACCCTTTTCCCTTTTCATCGTCTCTGCCACTCTACACGGCCCATGCCCCCGTCCTTACACCTCCTTGAGCAGCGCCTTGAACTTGTCTGGCACGCCGACCGGCTTGGTCGTGTTGAGCTTCTGCTGGCCGACCTTGTCCTTGATAAAGGTGGCGGCGTAGGGGTTGAGGCGCAGCAGGACCTGCTTGTTGCGCAGCGGGTTCTTCTTGAGCACGGCGCCGCGCTTGGTGCGGGCATCGCCCTTGGGCGCGCGCACGACGCTCTGAATTTCGCTGCTGTTAATGATACGCGTCAGGTCGGCCTGGGCAACGAGGTTGGACGGCAGCAAAAAGTCCTTTTTAAGCGACGACGGCGAGGTGGTGGTGCCGTAAATCTTGTCGAGCGCGGCAAAAGCGGCCGAGCTCCAAATGACAAAGCGGCCCAGGTGGCCGCCGGGCGCCAGCTGCAGCAGGTTCAGGGCGTAGACGGACGAGGTCTCGACGCCGGGAATGTTGCGGAAACCGTGCACCAGCGACTTGCCGTCGACCTCGGGCTCGTAAATGACGAGCGGGCCGCGGCGCTGGCGGTAGCGCCGGCCCCGGAGCTTGCCCTTGCCGGCGCGCAGCTTCTTGCTGGCCTTTACCTTTTCCACATCGGCCGACGCGCCCACGGCGCCCAGCAGGCTGACGGCGCCGGCCGTCTTGGCCGCCGCCGAAAACGCCTGCGAGTCGACCACGAGCGGCACCTCGGGGATGCTCGAGATCTTGTGGCCGCGCGCCAGCAGGAGAGGAGCAACGGCCGAGGCGGCCACAGCTGAGGCCGTGGCGAAGCGCCTAGCGGGGTTAGCCTTGGTCCCCGTGTCAGCTTCTTCAGGGTTGACTCACTTTTGGCCCTGGTTGACCTTGACGTGCCACTTGCGCCAAATCTTGGTCGGGGCAAACATGCGGCCGGAGCGGCACATGTTGCCAAACGCAGCCTGGCCGGCACGGTGGGTGCCGCCGCCCGAGACACGCGGAATACGTGCAACGGCACGGCCGGTACCCCAGGACTCGGCCGAGGTCTGGTGGCCGGCCTTTTCGCTGACCGAGTACGGCTGGCGCTTGTTCTTGGCCATGCCGGTGTGCACCTGCTGCACAATGTCGGGTCGGATCGGGCTCAGGAACACGGTCGGCATGGGAATGGTGACGCTGCCGGGCTTGCCGTCAGCGCCGTGGACGGTCACGGTCGGTCGAGAGGCCATTTCGAAAGATGAGTCGAGACGGCTAATGGTCAGAAAGAGGAACAAGACGAAGACAGACGAGGAAAAGACGAGGAAACAAACGATCCGTAACAAACGTCTCGCGTTCAAAGTACTCACAAAAAAGTCAACTCGAATGTAATGTTGGATAGAGAGGGGCGGAACGAAGCAAAAAGAGACGGAAAAAAAGACTGACCTTTCTCACAATATTTTCTTGGCTTGGCGGTAGGTCCTTGCTAGCGCCACCTTTTTGGCCCTACTGCCATGGCCAATTCGTGGGGTGGAACCCTAACTGTAGCATGCCAGCGCGCTAGCGTGCAGACGCTTGCCTTCGGCACGTGAGCAGGGCTACGGGGAAATATTTCACCAGTCCGAGAGCTTAGACACGTGACACAGGGTTATCTGCTCCCGAAGAGTGGGGGGCGGAAGATGGCGATAACGTCGTATCGGGCCGCTCTGGCGCGCGGCAGTCCCGGCGACACGATAAGCACGATGCTATGTGTGTCGCTTCAGCACAAGATTGAACAGTCAGACGGTACTGACCGATCAGCAGTTGGCTAAAGCCAATTTCGGAGCTCTTTCGGAATAGCTTCACTTTACGACCATTCCGAATAGCACTCCGAATAGCTTCATTGGCCGAATAGCACTGCCGCTTCACCCACCATGGTATACGACGCACACGCCACTGATGCACAGCTGGTGTGCACGGCCTGCGGCACACAGTTTGCCAACACGGACCGCAGCACGCTGGCGACGTGCCTCATCTGCGACGACCCGCGGCAGTTCACGCCGCCAACGGGCCAGGCCTTTACCACCATGGGCGAGCTGCGGGCGCGGCACCGCAACGTGTTTTACACGGGCGACGCGGGCGGGGGCGGCGACGCGCGGCTGACGAGCATCGTGACGGAGCCCAAGTTTGCCATTGGCCAGCGCGCCATTCTGGTGCAAACGCCGAGCGGAAACGTGCTCTGGGACTGCCTGACGCTGCTGGACGCGGCCACCGAAGCACACATTCGCAGCCTCGGCGGACTGGCGGCCATTGTGATCTCGCACCCGCACTACTTTTCGGCGCACGTCGAGTGGGCCGCCGCTTTTGCCTGCCCAGTGTACCTGCGGGCCGAGGACCGGGCCTGGACGGTGCAGACGTCGCCGCGGCAGGTGTTTTTGGGCCGAGGCGGCGACGGCGATACAGACGACAGCGGCGTGTTCGAAGTGGTGCCTGGCTCGGGCGCGCTGGCTGTCCGTCTCGGCGGCCACTTTCCCGGCAGCCAGGTTCTGCTCTTCGACCAGCACCTGCTCGTGGCCGACACGCTCGTCACCACGCCGGCCGGCATGGGCGGCTGGGCCACGGACGCGCTGGGCGTGGCGCGCACACGGCCGGCCGGCATGAACTCATTTGCCTTTATGTGGAGCATTCCCAACATGATTCCGCTGTCGGGCGACGAGGTGTTTGCCATGTGGCAGCGTCTGCGGCCGCACGCTTTTACCAGCACGCACGGCGCCTTTCTCGGGCTCGACCTTTACGACGCGGCGATCAAGCAGCGCGTGCTGCAGAGCATGAAGATTCAGACGCAGTTTGGCGGGTGGCCGCGACAGGCCGTCTGGGAGGGCGAGACTGTAGAGTGAATATGTTTTACAGCGTTTGTAAGAGTGTGCTAGTTGCACTAGTGCAAATAAATAGTTCACTCATTAGTAATCGTTACTGAAACGCCTAGTGCGGGCCGCAGCACGCCACTTTAGCCAAGACGGCCTAGACCGGCCCAAAAGCCATTCGAACCTCGTCTGCAGCGTTGTACACGGCTCGGGCTTCTGTCTCTTGCTCGCCTCGGCTTCTGTCTCTCTTCCTCTCCCGTCTCCCCTCGCCATGCCCTGATCATGGCCTCTATCGTTACCGGCCCGTCCCGCATGGGCGTGCAATGGCTTGCCATCCCGGCCGTCGTCGTCCTCGTCGCCTTTCTCGGCTACAGCTCGCAGTGGCTCTTTTACACCGCCGCCGCCGAGCTCGATCCCGGCCGGCTCACGGCGGGTGAAACCGTCGTGTTCAACGCCCTGTTGCTCTGCCTCTGGTTGACTTATGGGCGCGCCTGTTTGGCCGACCCGGGCCGCTACGCTTTTGACGCCGCGTCGGGGCCGCTGCCGCCCTCGGAATCCGGCCGACCGGCCTGGTGCCGCAAGTGCAACGCCCCCAAACCGCGGCGCGCTCACCACTGCCGCCACTGCGCCCGCTGCATCCCCAAAATGGACCACCACTGCCCCTGGACGGGCAATTGCGTCTCCCTCCAGACGCTGCCCCATTTCCTGCGCTTCCTCTTCTTTACCAACGCCGCCCTCGCCACCCTCGACTGGCACCTCGCCCGCCGCTTCGCCGCCCTCTGGGCCCAGCGCCACCTGCCCGCCTACCTCGGCCCCTCTCCGGCCCAGCTGCTGCACCTCGCCCTGCTCGGCCTCGTTGCCAGCGCCACCAGCCTCGCCCTCGCCATCATGCTCGCCACCACGCTGCGCGCCTGGCTCTTTAACATGACCATGATTGAGAGCTGGGAACTCGACCGCTACGAGGCGCTTCTCGACCGCCAGCGTCACGTCGCCGCCGACGGCACGTGGTGGGGAGAAGACGACGACGACGACGACGACGGCGCCGCCCGCTCTCGTCGCCTCGAGTTCCCCTACGACCTCGGCTTCTTTGCCAACATGGCCCAGGCCATGGGTACGGCCAACGTGCTGCTGTGGCTCTGGCCCGGTGCTGGCGCGCCCGCCGTCAGTGCCACGGGTCGCGGCATCGGCTGGGACTGGCCCGAAAACGGTTTCAACGACCGTCTCGGCATGTGGCCCCCGCCTGACCCGGACCGCCAGCGCCGCCGTCGGTGGGAGGCCGAAACGCAGCGCGACCAGGCCCAGGCCGCCGCTCACACCCTGGACCAGGAAAAGGCTGCCTTTCGGGCACGGCAGGCTGCCGACGTCGAGATGCGTCGTCGGGGCCGCCGGGCGCGGGATGACGACACGGACGACGACGGCGGCAGCGAATCCGACGATTCGCGAGGCTTGGACGGCAAGCCGGGTTGGATGAATGCCGACGGTGATCGGCTGCGTGACTATGGCGTGGACGAGGAGGCCGAGGCAGACGGCGATGACGACGACATACCGCTGGCCGCGCTGAAGCCCAAGCTGGAACAGAGAGCAGCAAGGTCAAAGGAAACGGACAAGAAGTGTAGATAGCAGGGAAAGGAGGGCAAAGGAGACGAAAGAATAGGCAAACGTGTATAGAATAAGGGCCTTTGAAGAATAAGGTCCTTTAATTGTACTCTTGTCGCTGCTTCGGCTCGTTTGTATCTACCAGAGAAAAATGGCAATAGCTTGCAAAGAGCAAACAGAAAAAAGCAGTAAAAAGAAAGCAAACAAGAGAAAGCAAAAGAGCAGAGCAAAAAGAAAAGCAGCAAAAAGGAAAAGCAAAGAGAACAAAGCCACGGCAAAGCTTCCTCCTCCGGGCTCTTGCTCTCCATCCCAAATGCCAATTGTCTATTTCATTCTGCAGCAAAGCTTGGTTTTGTTTAATCGGTCGTCTTTGTCTTTCCCCTCGTCTTCAAGTTGTCGTCTTCGTCTGTCTACCCCTCGTCAAGTCCTGTCGTCTTCATCTGTCTACCCCCCCTCTCCTTGCTAGACCCTCCTCTCCTTGTTAGACCCCCTCTCCTTGTTAGACCCCCCTCTCCTTGTTAGACCCCTCACCCTTACCAATCGTCGTCGTCGCCTCCGCGCCGCGCCTGCATCGCGTGCTGCCGTGCCAGCAGCGCGTCCGCTAGACTGCCCGAGACCGACGGCGTCGGCGTATTGCCCCGGCTGCTGCTGTCGGATGACTGGCCATTGAGGCTCATGCCGGAGTCGCGCGCGTGCACCGACGCTGCCGACGCCGCCGCATGGTGTCCGCCGCTGCTGCCTACGGGCCGTCGCGGAGGAGCCGGCGGAACCCGCGATGTCGGCGCCGGGATCTGTTCCTTGACGTAGGCCGCCGGCACCCAGGCCTGCTCGTTGTCGATCTTGGCCAGCCACCAGCCTAATGGTTAGACAAAACAGACAAACAGACAAAAACAAAACAGACAGCAGACACACAAAACAGACAAAAAAACAGACAAAAAAAACAGACAAAAACAAGCACAAACAAAACAAACAAAAAAACAAAACAGACAACTCACCATTGTCCTCCTTCTTTACAATCTCAATCAGCTGCCCCGCCACAATCGACATTTCATTCTCCTTTTGCCCCTGAAAGTCGTACAGCACCTTGGCCATGATCTTGCCCGGCTTGGCTGGCGGCGGTGGCGGCGGCCCGCGTGTCACAGACGGCGTGCGCGGCACCGCTGCTGTCGCGGGCGTGCCGTGGTTGGTTTTGGTGTGCATCGGCAGGCTGGCGGCGGCGGAGGCGGTCACGGTGGCGGCGGAGGCGGCGGTCGAGGCGGCGGTCGAGGCCGAGGCGGGTTTGGGCTTGGGCACGGTCCTGGGCGTGGCTGTCGTGGCTGCTGCCGCTGTGCTGCTGGCCGAAGCCGGCGGCACCGCTCGTGGACCCTTGACCGGCACCCGGGATGGCCGCCCGTTGGGTCCGCCCGGCCGGATCAGCTTGCCTCGCGTAATGGGCCGAGCAGCCACGGGTTTGGCGCGCGGGGTCGGTCGCGATACCGAGTTGGGCGGCTCGCCCGGCCGCGTGTGCACGGCGCCGCTCTTGTAAAAATCCACGGCCGTCGGCGCGTCCTTGAGCACCTTGACCAGCTGCATCTTGCCCGGCTTCTTGGCGTACTCGATACTGTCGGCCAGCTTCAGCGTCAGGCCGCCCGGCACGACGCGCTGTAGCTGCGTAAACAGCTCCGTCTTGAAGACGCAATTCAACAGCGGATCCGGTTCCTGCGCCGACCCGATCCCAAGCGAAAACCAGTCGTCCCGCGCCGTCGATGCTCCGACAAATTTAATGGCCCCCAACGGCACCGCCCGCTCCACCGAAATCTGCAGCTGGTGGTTCACCACGGCCTGCGCGATAATGTACAGCTTGCTGCTCGTCAAGACCAGAATGCGCGGCACCGCCTTGCTCGACCGCCCAAACTTGGCCTCGAGCATCTCGCCACGACACGAAAAGACGGCCCGCTCGTTGCTGCTGATGCCCGTTGCGCTGCGGATCAGGCTGCCCTGCCCGACGCTGCCGCTCGCGTTGAAGCCCAGGTAGTCGCCCAAGAACCGCCGCGATCCCAGCAGGCTGTACCGCCGCCGCTCCTTGCGCCCGCCCAGCACGCGGTGGCCCTCGTCGCGCAGCACCAGGTACTGCGCGCCCACGCGCTTCTTGCGCCAAAACCGCTGGATGCGAGTCGCCGACTCGGCCCGGTAGGCCAGGTAGCCGCGCCACATGCGCTGGATGCGCGTCGCCATGTTGTGCCAGTACCGGTCGCGCATCGTCTCCAGCGCAAACAAGGTTTCGGGCGACTTGATAAAGGCCTTGGTCACGCCCAGCTGCCACTCCTCGGTCGGGATGCTCGTGTCCTTGAGAATCTGCCGTACCGCCGTCTCCGCGTCGCCCGTCCAGGTGTACTCGCCCGCGTACGACGTCGCCGGCGACAGCAAGAAGAAGCGCTCCACAAACTTGTCAAACGACTGCCGGTACGCAAAGCCCGCCCGCCGGATCCGCACGTTTTCCTGCAGACCCAGGTACTTGACCTGGTGCAGCACGTTGGGCCCATTGTACTCGGTCGGCGACTTGTTCTCGTTGGGCTTAATTGTCCGAATGTACGACGGCTGGCACTTCATCAGCGTGTCCACCAGCGCGTTGGCCGACGTCCGGATCCGGTCGCCCGCCGTCGGCGGCTGCCGTCGGTTGTCCTGGTCGACCTGGTGCGGGAAGAGCACGTGCACAAAGCCGTTTTGGCTCTGCTGAAACAGGTTCAGCAGGCCCTTGAGCAGCTGGTCCTTGTTCTTGTCCGTGATGCCCTCCACCGTGTACGACACGTCGCCGGCGTAGTGCTTAATGATAAAGTTGCCTTGGCGCGGCGTCAGGTTCGGGTTGCTGTTGGCCATGCCGCTCAGGCTCTGCATAAACGTGCGGTCGCACGCTGCCGGATCCGCGTGCGCCGTCTTGGTCGCGTCCTTGAGCGCCGAGAACAGGCCCGGCGGCCGCACCGACTCGATCAGGTCGCACACCACCTTGTTGTCAAAATATTTAATGGGCGTCCACTGGATCTGCTCGCGCGCGTACTCGTCCTGCTCGGCCTTGAGCGTCAGCTGGATAAAGATTTGTTGCAGCTTCTCGTTGACATAGTTGATGCACAGCTGCTCAAAACTGTTCTTTTCAAAGATTTCGAACCCGTAAATGTCCAGAATGCCAATCGAGTTGCTCGTCGCCTGTCGCGCCCGCAACGACTGGTTGATGCGCTCCACGATCCAGTCAAACAGGTTGTAGTAAATGGCCATGCTCAGCGCGTCCCGCGTCGCCACCGCCTGCGCCACGTTGGCCGGCGACTCAATCACCTCGCCGCTGCGCGGCGTCAGCACCCGGATCGTAATGGCCCGCACCAGCTGCGCCGGCTCCACCTCGAGCAGGTAGGCCAGAAAGTCGACGACGGACGCATCCGTCACCGCCGCATAGCCGTTCTCATCCTCGTGGAAGCCCAGGTTGCCCGTCCAGAGCACGGCCGCCAGCATGCGGAAGATGCTGTCCTGCTCGTCCTGGCTCAGCCCAATGACGCGCATCGCCGCCAGCGTGTCGGCATACTCGGCTAGGTCGTCGATCCCGTCCACGTCCAAGCACTTGGACCGGCTCGTGTACGCATAGGCCTCGGGCGTCTGCACGCCAAACTGCTGCCGGTACGCGTCCGACGCGCCCTTTGTAAACTGGTAAAAAATGTGAAAGTTGCGCTCGTTGCCAATCTGGCCCACCACGCGCGTCTTCTCCAGCAGGTAGTTGGTAATGTCGGCGCCCACCGGCTCGCCCTGTGCGTTGAAGTGGATCTGCAGGTACTTGCCGAAGCGCGACGAGTTGTTGTTGCGCAGCGTCTTGGCGTTGCCAAACGACTCGAGCAGCGGATTCGTCGCCAGCACCATGTCCTTGATCTGCTGAATGTCGCCGCTGCCGCTGCCGCTGCCCGTCTCACCGCCACCGCCGCCCGAGACGTTGGCAATGTACTGCATGATGCGCTTGGCCGCCTCCGTCTTGCCGGCGCCCGACTCGCCCGAGATGATGACGCACTGGTTGTCCTGGTACGCCTTCATGTTGTAGTAAGCCGACTCGGCAATGGCAAACACGTGTGGCGGCATCTCCAGCCGGTTCTTGCCCCGGTAGCTCTCCAGCACCTGCTCCGTGTAGATGCCCAGGTCCCGGAACGGGTTGACCGACACCAGCACATGGCCAATGTACGTGTAGATTTCTCGGCCCTCGAACCGTTTCTTGAGGTTCTCGTTAATCGCCTCGTTGGATACCTTGCTCAGCAGCGTCAGGTCCGACACGCCAATGTCCTTTTTCTTGCTTGTTTCGAACGTGGCCTTTTTCGGTCGGCCTCCGCTGCCTTCGCCCCGGCCGCTCCGGTCTGCCGTCTTTTTGTCCCGTTGTCTTCGCGTGACGGCCTGTTGGTTAGCAGGGGTGGAGGGGGAAAGAGGGAAGGGGTGAAGGGGAGAGAAGGGGAGAGGGAAATGAGAGAAGGGGAGAGGGAAATGAGAGAAGGGGAGAGGGAAATGAGAGAAGGGGAGACGGGGAGAGGAGAGAAGGGGAGACGGGGAGAGGAGAGGATGGGGTGAGGAGAAGAGGATGGGAGAGGGAAGGGGAGGACAAACCATGGCGGCTATCTGCAGAACAAACGAGATAAGCGGTATGTAAAGAAAAAGAGAAAGAGGAAAGGAGACAGATAGTGATGCCAAAATGGGTGACAAGGAGAAAAGGTGACGCCAGAAAGGAGACAATCAGGCCTAGTCTGGACCCAACGGTCGGCTCGTCAAGATGGCACCGCGGCTGTCGCTGCGGCTCTGTGGCAAGGCTTGCGTAGCCCTGTGCTGCTGTTTTCGGAAACGGTTCCTGTCGGCTGCCTGGGATTCACGGATTGCGTTGGCGGAGGACGATCTGGTCGGACAGTCGGGTCGCACCAGCCCCATCGTTGCGCGGCAAGTCTGGAAGATGCGGCGCAGTCTAGTGCGGGGCCCTGTCCCACCGACGCCACATCACCAGCCACAGCACACAATACGAGCTTCTCATTCCTGAACAGTTTGGCCAAACTGCACCCAAAAGAAGGATTGCATTGATCCTGCGCGAGAGATTGATTGGTTTACGTCTGTGCCAAGAAATTGGTCTACGACGTCTGCGCCGAGAGATTGTTTACGACGTCTCCGTCGAGAGATTTTTGCGACATCTGCGCCGAGAGATTGGTTTACGAGTCTACGCCGAGAGATTTATTGGTTTACGCATCGTCGTCCAAATACGCTTCAGCAACACGCTCTTTAGGTACACGCACCCAAGCGACAAGCTTTTGCCCCAGTTGTCGATCTTGCTGGACACCAGGCCTCGGCCATGGCTTCCATCTCCCCTGGCCAGGCAGTTGCCATTCTCACGGCTGCGTTTTGGATCCCAGCAACACGAGGCTCACTTGTGTCTGAGGAATAAGCGTAATCCCTTCCAGCCGGAACAAGCTTATTTCAGAAGCTTAAAAGCTCCCACTGAACCGTGTTTGAGTCAAGTATTACCGGCCGTGTACACTAGGCTCCATAGTGTGGTCCTTGAGCACCTTATTCCTGGAATCACGACAGATGTCGACTGATCGTGGCGGGACCGTCCAATAACCGGATCCACGTGGAGCCAGGGTCTTTTGGCAGCTGCAACAGCCCTGTCCGGCACTCTTGGCTGAGTGCAGTTCTACCAGTTCTTCTTCGTCTGCCATGTTGCCTTATCTACTTTTATTGCGATTCGGCCTCCACATCGGACGCTCACATTTTCGTCACCATTTTCGAGTACCTGCAGACCATCGCATCTGGCCGTCTGCCTCGCAATCATCACATCACTCTACCGTTGTCATCGCCGTCCGAGCCGCCGGTCTGGAATGGTTGTGCGTCCAACTGTGTAGTGTACAGCTCGCGGTCCCACTTTTCCGCTCCTCCTTTCACCGCACACGAGGGAGCCAGCCCATTGGCCCCACTGTATTTAAGCGCCCGAGGAGGCGGTCACACCCAAAGTCGGCTGCGTCTCATCACTCTGGGCCAGCCAATCTGACGCTCGGATTTGGCAGCTCTAGCGGCCGCAGCCTGTCCCTCGTTTGTGTCTGGACGGCTCTAGCGCCGTCCTCCAATGCTTTGGATTCTTCATATCAACGGCTGCCCCTCTGGGCGGCCGCATCGTGAACATTTGCTTTTGCGTTTATTTTTTTCTTCTGCTCTTGTCGTTGTTCCTACCTTTTCTCTAGATTTTTAGCTTTTATTTGCATGCTTGTCATGATTGTTTTCCTTTACATATAGATAACCATTCCCCCCCTTTTCAAAACGACCCTAGTGACGCCGAAACACTCCTCCGAGCGGCTCTAACGGTCTCTGTCTCAACCCCGTCCCTTTGCCAATCTGCTACCGTTTGCGACGAAACCACCGACACGTCTGATCTGCCTAAGCGACGGCAGCTTTACAACCCGGCCTGGAAATTCTTGAATTGGTGAGTGGAGGCCAAGTTTGCTGTCATTTTCTGCTTCTCGCCTTGGCATCAGTCCATGGCATCAGTCGATTCTCCCTCGCCAGTGTGCACTGCCGGCTTCGTATTGTGCGGCTCCATCTGCGCGGAAACGCCCAGTTGGCAGCATCCGAAGAGAGGAAAGAGGGAAAAAATGGGGGCTCCGCTTCTTAACGGTTCGGCCACTTCTTAGCTGTTCGGCAAAGTGGTGGATGCTCCCGGGACCCCCTCTCCCCTATTGTCTCCCCTGTCGCGACTACACTATGACCTCTGCTCGCCAAGACTCTTCTTCTGGCTTTCCCCTGTTCCAATCTCTTCTTCCTTTTTTTTCTGTCCTTCTTTTCCTTGTCGGCTTGGTCGTGTAGAATTGCAGTCACCGTTTGGGTTCTGTTTCCCTCCATTCTTTTGTATTCTATTCTTTCTTTACTTTTGTGTTATTCCTTTTAAACATACTGCTGGCTCAGATTCTTTCCTTCTCATTCTCACCGTTTCCTCGATAGACCGACAACGCAACCCATCGGTCAAGCCACGGGACGCATCCCGTTTTTCTGCTTGATCCGGCCTGGTCCACGCCGCCGACCCCCCGGGGCATCCGGATCGATTCTTGTCGCAGGCCGACATCCTCCCGTCTTTGTCTCTTTCCCCCCGGCCTCGCGCCCTCTCGTCAAGATGGGCATGGCCGACTTTATCCAGAAGCAGCTGGCGCCTTCCAAGCTGCTCTTCAACTGTCTCTTTTGGGGCATGCAATGGGGCTTCTTTGCCTTTGGTTGGCACAAGCAAGAGTCTGACACGCGGCTCGCAGCCCTCAACGGGCTCAAGTACTCTGTGTGGATCTCGCGTGGCGCCGGGCTGGTGCTGGCCATTGATTGCACGCTCATTCTGCTGCCAGTGTGTCGCACCTTGGTGCGCATTGTGCGGCCGAAAATCCGCTTCCTGCCGCTCGACGAGAACATTTGGTTCCATCGCCAGGTCGCCTACGGCCTGCTCGTCTTTGCCATCATCCACACAGCCGGTCACTACGTGAAGTGAGTGTCTTCTTTTATCTGTCTTTTCTTTTGTTTGTCTTCTGTCTTCCTCTCTTCTGTCTTCTGTCCTCTTCTGTCTTCTTTGTCTTCCTCTCCTCTCCCCCGCTAACAACCAGCTTCTACAATGTCGAATTGACCCAGGTCCGCCCCGTCAGCGCCGTCCAGATCCACTACACGCAACCCGGCGGCATCACCGGCCACATTATGCTGCTCTGCATGCTGCTCATGTACACCACCGCGCACCACCGCATCCGGCAGCAGTCCTTTGAGACGTTTTGGTACACGCACCACCTCTTCATCCCCTTTCTGCTCGGCCTCTATACCCACACCGTCGGCTGCTTCGTGCGCGACACCGCCGACCCCATCTCGCCCTTTGCCGGCCAGCAGTTTTGGGATCACTGTCTCGGCTACGAGGGCTGGCGCTGGGAGCTCTTTACCGGCGGCTTCTACCTCGTCGAACGGCTCTACCGCGAAGTGCGCGCCCGCCGCGAAACCCGCATCACGCGCGTGGTGCGCCACCCCTACGACGCCGTCGAGATCCAGTTCGCCAAGCCGTCCTTCAAGTACAAGGCCGGCCAGTGGCTGTTTCTGCAGGTGCCCTCCGTCTCGCAGTACCAGTGGCACCCCTTTACCATTACGTCGTGCCCCTACGACCCGTACGTCTCCGTGCACGTGCGCCAGGTCGGCGACTTTACCAAGGCGCTCGGCGACGCCATTGGCGCCGGCGCCGCGCAGGCCAAGCTGTACGAGGGCGTCGACCCGCTCGGCATGTACGAGGTGGCGCTGCAAAACGGGCAGCAGATGCCGAGTCTGCGCATCGACGGACCGTATGGCGCGCCGGCCGAGGACGTGTTTGACAATGAGATTGCCGTGCTGATCGGCACCGGCATCGGCGTCACGCCCTGGGCGTCCATTCTGAAAAACATTTGGCATTTGCGCAACGGCCCGAACCCGCCGACGCGGCTACGGCGTGTCGAGTTTATCTGGGTGTGCAAGGACACGACCTCGTTTGAGTGGTTCCAGACGCTGCTGTCGTCGCTCGAGGAGCAGTCGGCCCAGGCGGCGCGCGTGCCCGGCAGCAACGGCATCGAGTTCCTCAAGATCCACACCTACCTGACACAGAAGCTCGACATGGACACCACCCAAAACATTGTGCTCAACTCGGTCGGCGCCGACTACGATCCGCTGACCGAGCTCAAGGCCCGCACCAACTTTGGCCGCCCCAACTTTCTCAAGCTCTTCACCACCATGCGCGACGGCATCCTCGACCGCAGCTACCTCAACGGCCTCGAGGGCAACACCAAGACCACTGTCGGCGTCTACTTTTGCGGGCCGTCTGTTGCCGGTGAGTTTGCTCTCCTTTCCCTTGATTCTCTCCCCCTTCCCTGGATTCTCTCCTCCTTCCCTTGATTCTCTCTTCTAACTCGTTTAGCTCGCGATATCAAAAAGGCTGCAAATGCGGCCTCCTCGCGCGAAGTCGCCTTTCGCTTCTGGAAGGAACATTTCTAATGCTGTATATCCGAGGCTTTTTCTCCTTTTCTAATCCTTCCGCTGTTTTTTTCTTGAATATACAGGTTTTGTCTTGCCACTGTACTTGTTTGCGCTGCTTTACGTGTTTATATGCTGCCTTTTCTCGCCTGTCGTAAAATGGACGGTCTGCGAGAGAGGAGTCCTTTGGAGTTGCGAGGAGCGGCGGAGTAGATGAAGCCACGACGGAACGAGGACTGTATATATTCTAGTACTCTGCAAAAGGGTTCAGTTATGGAGTCGTCGATTTATGCAAGGTTCGGTCGTCATGGAGTCGTCGATTTATAAGGTTCAGTTGCCATGGAGTCGTCGTTTATGCAAAGGTGAAGTTGTCATGGAGTCGTCAGGTTCAGTCGTCCTGGAGTCGTCTGCTCAGTTGGTAATCGCAGCCGTTACCGCCTGTATTTCCCCACTTCTCCCCACATTACGTACCTGGCAGCTCAGCGGGCCGAACGCTTTATATCGGGGTTTGGCGCCCCGACTGCCTATCTCATCCCACGTCGTACGGCGCCGACCAGGCTATCTGCGCGCCCGGGCTCACCGCCCACGGAACTGGTGTGCTGTTCCTTCCTCTTTTGTCCTCCGCGCCCGGCAATATAGAGGCAGCAGCAACAACAAACAAGATCTATGCATCGAAATCAGCGGCGGCGTGAAAGCTGACATTTTCCCGCGTTGAGCACAGGAAACAGAAAGTTGAGCCGAGACATTGCGAGTGCTGCGTAGACACGGCAGATTAAATTCCCTGGCGCTTATTCTTTGTTTGACTGTGGTGTCGGCGTGGTGTCGGCTCTGACTTTTCTTTTGCTTTCTTGAACATCACCAATCTCTACTGAATTCTTTCTTGCCACTCCCAACTACTTTTAAAAAATCTACCGTTTTTAAACCTACCGTTCGGCCATTGTCTGCATCGTCTGTCGACTTTTTTCATCGCCATGGTTTTCCGGTGGTGAGTATGGATCGCTTCGCCACTTTCGACTCTGATGGCTCTCCTGCCGCAACTGACGCTGTCCAGGTACCAGGCTCGCCTGGCTTCGCACCCGCTGCTGACGCAGAGCGTGGCCACGGCCCTGCTGTTTGCCACGGGCGACGTCACGGCACAGCAGCTCATTGAGCGGCGCGGTGTCGCCGGCCACGACGTCGCGCGCACTGGCCGCATGGCCCTCTACGGCGGTGCCGTCTTTGGCCCGGCCGCCGCCACCTGGTACGGACTGCTGCAGCGCCACATTGTGCTCAGCACGCCGCGGCGGTCGATGCTGGCGCGTGTCGCTGCCGACCAGGGCCTGTTTGCGCCCGTCTTTATCGGTGTCTTCCTCGGCAGCATGGCCGTGCTCGAGGGCGGCTCGCCACAGGCCAAGCTCCAGCAAAACTACGCCAGCGCGCTCTCGGCAAACTATTTGCTGTGGCCGGCGGCGCAAATGGTCAACTTTTCTGTGGTGCCGCTGCACCACCGCGTGCTGTTTGTCAATGTTGTGTCGCTGGGCTGGAACTCGTACCTGAGCTACCTCAACAGTAGCGGCAGCTCGGCCAAGAGCCAGGCGCCCGAGGCCGTGCCGGCCAAGGCCGTAGACAAGACGATTGAGCTGTGACAGGGCAGGGGTTTTGCTCTTTTTGGCTGTTTTCGTCTGGCAAAAGGAGTTGCTCTACGATGAATTTACGCTGTACAATGTTATCCATGCCTTGTAGCTTTGCTCTTTATTTGGCTTATTCACACTCCCAGTCCTTCTGCCGTCATAGGCAGTCGTAGCACGCCCGGCCTTGAGCACGTCAAAAAGTAGAGAGAAATGGAAAGCTGAATGGATTCTTAGTACCCAAAGGTGATGTCCTCGGAGCCTTTTTAGCGCCCTGGGTTTCAGCATCTGGCCAATCACAGGCCTAGAATAATGACCGCGTAACGGTGTAAGGCAGCGGCCTATCTAGAGGGCTTTCGCCGAGCTGAAAGGTATAACAGCCTGCCATGTGTGCCTTTCATCCTCCCTCGTTGCGGTCTGTGTTTCCAAGTACAACTGCTTGGAGTAGTTGGCTCTGCGCTTGAAATTTTCCTTTCTTTGACTTGAGACCGTGCCGGCTTCTTGCCCGTCACTGCCGAAAGCCATGGCGGAAGCGGATGAGCCCCGGCCGACGTTTGCTGGCCGGTTGCAGGTAGACCAGTTCCGGTACCAGGGCGAGGTCGGCAACACAGTCCATCAGAAGACAGAGACCGAGGCCGCACCCGGCGCGGGACGACGGCTCCGGAAGCGCAAGGCCGAAGCCTTGGTGGCAGACGACAAGCTGGTGTCGCCCTTTTTCGCGCGGCCGTCTGCCTCTACACCCCGGCGGCCGCCGCCGCCCACCTATGCACACCTCCCGCTGCTGCCAGACGCGCTCGGCCCGCATCTGCTGGTGCTCTTTGTCGGCCTCAACCCGGGCATCGAGACGGCCCGCTGCGGCCACGCCTATGCGCACCCGACCAACCTGTTTTGGCGGCTGCTGGCCAGTTCCGGCATCACGCCCGTGGCCTGCACCGCGTCCGAGGACGGCACGCTGCCGGCGCGTTTCCGGCTGGGCCTGACCAACATTGTGGCGCGGCCGTCGCGCAATGGCGCCGAGCTGCGGGCGGCCGAGCTGGACGCCGGCGTGGCTGTGCTCGAGGCCAAGGCGCGCCGCTGGCGTCCCGAGGTGGTCTGCATCGTCGGCAAGGGCATCTGGGACAGCATTGTGCGCGTCAGGGCCCGGGCGAGGCGAGCGTCGAGAGCGGCGGCCGAGGACAGCGCCCGCCGCTTTCACTACGGCTGGCAAGAGGCATCGCAAAACATGGGCTGCCTCGACGGCCCCGACGCCGGCCACGACCCGGACGACGTCGCCGAGGGCGTCCGCGCCGACCCCGGATGGACAGGCGCGCGAATGTTTGTTGCGACCAGCACCAGCGGCCTGGCCGCCTCCCTGTCTCGCGCCGAAAAGGAGGCCGTCTGGCGCCAGCTCGGCGAACATGTGGTCCGGCGGCGCCACGAGCTCGAGGCCGAGGGCGTCTTTCTAAACAAGTAGCCATGCACTCTTTTCTTGATCTCTTCTATCTCTATCTACACGCACTATTCAGCCTAGCCACCCAAATGAATACATTGCTTCCCAAGACGAAAACGCCGCTCAACGCCACCCAGAGAATCTGTACTGTATGAAAAGGAGCCGCCCGCCTTTACTCCTACATTAGATACACCATGGACAACACAGCCGCGACGACGGGCCACCAGCCGACGTGACGCAGCAGCTCGTGCACGCTGTTGGCGGCACTGGCGTCTTCCGTGCCGCCGGCCGCCGTCGTGCCGTTGGGCAGCGTGCCGTTGATGAGCAGCGTGTCGGTGCCGTTGACGCTGGCCACGTTGATCACGCTCGTGTTGAGGCCGGCGTAGGAGCCGTCGCCGACCAGCGAGCTCAGGTAGGTGCTGTTGCTGTTGTCGTCGCAGCTGCACTCGACCGTCTGGTCGCAGCCGCAGGCCACGGGGCGCGTCTCGTTCTTGCCGGACGAGTGGTTGTAGTAGCCGTAGTGGTAGGTCAGCGGGTAGTAGTAAAACGGGTGGTACCAGACGCCCGGCCAAAAGGCCAGCGAGGCGCCGACGGCTCCGCCCAGCAGCAGCGGGCTGATGCCAGAGGGGCTTGTGGCGCCCGAGCGGTAGGGCACCGACGCGCCGCCGCTGTAAAAGGAGCCGGCACCGTACTGCGGCTTGACGCCGCTGCCGGACTTGGTGCGGCCGCCCGTGTTGGACGAGGACGAGCCGAGACCTGATGCTTGTTAGAGGGGCGCTTGGAAGAGCCGCGAAGAGGACGGGACGGATGGTGATGAGGAAGAGGGAAGGAAGCACGATTGGCGCCAGAATAGCCAGAGCCAGAGCCAGAGCCAGAAAAGCCAGAAAAGCCAGAAAAGCCAGAATGGCCAAAACCAAAGCCACTGTAGCGAGAAGCAAGGGAACCGCCCGAGGAAGAAGACAAATGAGAATAATCAGACGAACCTCCTTTGCTAGAAGACGAGGAAGAAGAAGAGGAGCCACCCTTGTTGGAGCTGGATCTGCGACACGGTCAGACGAGAGAGACGCTGGGAAAAGCCAAAACAACAAACCCAGAAGACGATCCGCTGCTGCTGCTGCTGCTGCCACGTCCGCCGCTGCCGCCGCCGCCTTTGCGCCGAAAGAGCCGTTCAAACGACAAGGATCCGCCTGTGATGCTGCTGTCGTCCTCGTCGCGCTTCTGGTAGTGCGGAAAGGCCACGGGCCGGAAGAGGGCCGGCTGGAAGAAGCGCCATGGCGCCAGCACGCTTTCCATGATGTTCTTGTTGTCAGCGTCTTTGCTGTGGCTGATGGCCGGCGCCTGAGGCACTAAAGCAGACGCCCCCGTCGCCACCATCAAGACGAGGCTGATATTTATTCGCATTGTCGCTGATAAAGTGGCAAGTATGAGAGCTGCTCTTTTCCGTGGAAAGAGAATGAGCAGCAAAATTCGAAACGGCGCCAAGGCGGAAGAATACCAAGAGGATAAAGGAGAGTAGTGATGAGGTGAAGCACGGCCGTCGCGGCGGAAATAGGCTCTCAGCACGCAATAAGCACTGACCTACACAAACACCCGAAAAACGCCTGTAGTCGCCTGACAGTGATGAAATCAGACGTCCATTGCGGAGTATTGTCAGCGGGAAACATTAGCGTTTTGCACTATATTTTGGCGTCGACTTTGTTTCTTCAGCGGGATACATTTAGCGTTTGCACTATATTTTCCTTTATTGTTAGGCACTGTCATGTGACAAAGCCTAAAGCTTACGTCAAAACAAGAGTAGACTTTTGTCTGCATTTGAGTAAAAAGATGCTCTTCTTGCGTCAAGAGTAGACTGAACTCTATATTTGAGTACAAAGATGCTCTTTGATTCCCAATATCTCCCAAAACGATCTTGCCGCTGCCGCCATTTGCTCATTCCGGCGACCGCTTTCATGCCTTGCCTTGTGACCTTGCTTTAGCTGCTACACTAGTGTGCGCTAATAAGCACAGTCTAAGCCCCTGCCGCCTCCACCGTGCAGAGGCTTATCCACGTGTCTCGATACGGCAAGTAAGCTTAACCACTTTTGCACATTTGCCATTTCCGGTCGCACTCTACTTTAGACGGCCCAGCTCAAACGGTCGATACGAGCCACCAGGCTTTCCGCCCTTTCGCTATTCCAAATTGCCCATGGCCCCGCCGCCCTCTGCTGGCGACCGCCGTCTGCTGGATCGTCTCCATGCCCTTGCATCAACAAGCGTCTCCTCGGGCTCAGCCTCCTTGTAAGCCTTTTTGCTTGGCCTAGGGCTGTACCAGATTGTAGAGGCAACGCTGACAGGCCGTGCCTGCAGACCCGAGCCAGTGCAGGCCGAAGCAGAAGATGCGCTGGCTGTGCGGCTGCGCTCGCTGCGACAGGCCGAGGCTGTAGGAGAAGCGAGAGCGGACCAGGCCGTGCAGGCCACAAGGGCCGCCGTCAATGCGCCGTATTTCGACGGCCACGACACGGACGACGCCGATGACGACCCGGCCCTCGACGAGCTGCTGCTCGACCTGGCCGCACAAGGCGATGGCCACGGCTTCTCCGCCCTCTCCCTGTCCGACGGCCACGGCTTCTCCCTCTCCCCGCCCGACGGCCACGGCTTCCCCGACCTCTCTCTGCCTGATGTGCCGGCGGGCCAGGCTCAGGAGGGCGGCCTTGAGCAGGAAGACGACGACTCTCAACAAGTCGCAGACTTGTTGGCAACGCTGACCCTCGAGGCCAAGACTCGTCCGGACGACGAGGGCGGACCCGACGACTCCGACTCGGACGACTCGGACCACGGAAAAATGCGCCGCGCCGTCGACCGTGTGCTGACCGAGGCCAAGCGAGAGGAGGGCGACGACGACAACGACGACAACCTCTGGCTTCCGGCCGTGCCCACAACACGCCTCCCCGATGCGCCCTCGGACCCCGCCGACGAGATCTCGGCCCGCCTCGCCGCCCTCCGCGGCCTCTCTGGCCGAGAAGCCGGCCTCGGCCAGACCGATGCCTTTGGCCTGCCGTCTGTGCCCACGTTCCAGCCGGGCAGCCACGCTTCGGCCTCGTCGCCGCCCCCCTTGGGCCGCGTCGGCTACACTGACGCCGACCGCCAGTCGTGGTGCGTCGTCTGCCTCGAGGACGCCGCCGTGCGCTGCCTCGACTGCGACAGCGACCCCTACTGCGCGCGCTGCTGGCGGGACATGCACGTCGGCCCGGCGGCCGGCTTCGACGAGCGCGGCCACAAGCGGGTGCCGCTGCACAAGGACTAGGTCAGGCTTTGGCCGCTGTTGTGCTACTTTTACTGTCTTTCTTTCCTGTTGCCATTTCATTTCTGTCATTGAATATACCCTTTGCCGTTTACCCTCCACCTACAGCGAATTGTAGAATGTCCCAAACCATTCAGCCATACCTTTTCATCCATATGCAATCCTGATCCTGCCAAGGATAAACAGAGAAAATACAAAAAACAAGAATAAAAAGAAATACACAGAAAACAAGGAAGAATAAAACAACAGAAAAAAAGAATAAAGAAATACACAGAGAAAACAATAAAAAGAAATACACAATGTACAGTGTACGGCCTCACGCCCGCGAGTTGCCACTGGTCCCGTATCCGTTGCCAGACGGGCTGCCGTTGGACCGCCGCGCCCGCCCGGTAATGTCTTGCCACGCAGCGCCAATGCGGTTGCCCGTGCTCGCCAGCAGACCCTCCTCCTCGTCGGCCTCGGCTTCCTCGTCAATGGCGGCCAGGTCCAGCTTGGGCGAGCGGAACAGCGACGTGGTAAAGACGAGGAGGAAGACGGCCAAAAAGGCAAACTGCGCCCAAAAGTCAATGGCGCCAAACACGGGCCAGTTGAGCGTTACGCGGTTCAGAAACGTCGACATCACCGTCGGCGTGCACACGTCCTTGGCCGCCTCTTCCGTGTACGCCTCGGAGCACAGCTTGACCCAGTTGGGGTGCTCGCGGCAGTCGGGCTGCTCGCCCGCTCGCGCCGGCGCGTTGAAGCAAAACGTCTGCGTGCCGTAGCTCGCGTACTGCGGCGCCACCATGGTGACGATGGCGTAGTTGATCGCCAGCACCATGAGCGCCACCATGACGGTGGCAATCAGAATGGCCTGCGGCGCCGTGCGGCCGCGCTTCAGCTGGAAGATGCGCACCCACAGGAAGCGGATGCCAATGGCGGCCAGGCCGCTGAGCGAGCTGCAAAAGAAAAAGAGCACCAGCAGCGCCACCAGCACGTAGTCGACGGGGAAAACGCTCGCCGCCCGCATAAAGATCCAGTTGACGGGCTGGAAGACGTTGATGTGGCCCAGGATGTAGCCGCAGCGCTGCTTGCAGACCGAGTTGGCCGCCTTGTCGATGCCGGTGATTAGCATCGACACGGCCACCAGCAAGGCCAGCAGCAGCAGCAGGACGCCGCCCAGCAGCTTGAGCGGCCGGAACACGGCGCAGGTCTTGGTCCACGCCCGGAACAGCCAGCCGCTGCCCTCGCCGCGCGCCTCCGTGGCCAGTCGTTCCCGCCGCACAAGCGTGCGCTCTTCACGCATCAGCGTCTCCAGCTCGCGGCGGTCCTTTGTCGGCATGGCGTCCATGCGGCCGGCATTGCGCATCTCGAGCTGGCGCTGGCGTTCGCGGTTTTGTGCCAGGGCCGACGCCGTCGTCTCCGAGAACTGCGGTGCCGAGATGGACGGCGCCGATTTGATCAGCGCAATGGGTAGCAGCGCCAGCCCTGCGCTGGTGTAGAGCGCGTACAGCAGCGTGCCGAGCGTCATGAGCAGGCCCAGCGTGAAGGTCAGCGCCTTTTCGCCGCTGTTCTCGGCCAGCAGCCGCTTGAAATAGTCGAGGTCGAGGTGCTTGCCGCTGCCGCTCTTGCTGGTGGCGGGCACGAAGAAGCCAATGAGAAAGAGAATGACGACCAGGGCGAGGAAGAAGAGCGTGTACTTGAGGGCGCCCCAGAGACGACTGACACGGCCACGGCGGCGGCCGTCCTCGTCGTCCAGTTCGTCGTATTCCTCGTACCAAAAGTAGGCAAACGGGATGACGACCAGACACAAGAGCCCGTCGAGGCTGTAGAGCGAATAGTAGACCACCTTGAGCGTGAAGAGAAGGCGCTCGACGTGGGCCGGCGTGGCCCAGTCCTTTTTGGCGCCGAGCGCCGCCGACGTGGTAGACGAGACGAGGGCAATGTCGACGGGCAACAAAAAGACGGTGGCGAGGAGCGACGTGATGCTGACGACGGCGACCGTGTTGATGACGACCGATCGATCGCGCGGCGCTTGCCAGGTAAAAGTGGTGATCATGGCCACAACGAGAGCCAGGCCCACGGCGGCGGCATAAGCTGCCCAGATTAGGCTTGTCTGCAGGAGGCCGGCCATGTTGAGCAAGAAGACGCAGTTGATGCTGTCGTGCTGTCGATGTCGATGCTGTCGATGCTGTCGATGCTGTCGATGCTGTCGATTAGTCAATAGTCGATTCGATTTGCTCCTCGATCGCGATGCGAGCTTTATTGCGACAGGAGCGGCAATTGCGGCAGTGTTGCAAAGGGCCCATTCCTGGAGTGAGCGCGTGATATTGTTGTCGCGGCAGCAACCAAGGGCGTTTTTGTTGACGTTGTCAAAGAAATACACGGATGGAATGCAGTAAGAAGAAAGGGGGGAGAAATATGTGACGTATATTATATTTGTATTTGTATCATGTGCCCACAGAAAGAGCGCGGATCTGGCTGGCACTTTCCAAACGAATGTTGCCCGATTGTGCTTTCCCTGGCTATGCGTTTCAAGATGTGACGCAATGGTCTCCGTACACTACTTGACTTTCCTGTTTTCTCAGGCGCCTTGGGCACAGCTCATGTGGGGCATCCTGATTACATAATAAATTTCTTTTCAACCAATCAGCAAGCTTAGCGGCGCGTGCTCGCGAATGGGGAAATCATCGCAACGTTTTTGCTTGATTGCCTCTGAAACGAAATCACCCTTTGCATCAAACACGGCCAAACTGCCGGCAGCCTCGACTTTGATATGACCGCCCGATCATGATTGCCGTCTACACAGAAATATGCAGTGCTACACCGAGCTGACGCCGCCGACGGCCGTCACACACTCGCTCTCTCTTGCGTTGACGTCGGCTCAGAGCAACAACCTGGTGGTGGCCAAGTCGTCGTTGCTGCAAGTCTTTACCACCAAGGAGGTGCCCTCTGAGCCGGGCGCCTCGCAGCCCGATGCCAGCTCCACGGCCCAGGCGCCGTACGCGGCCGGCACGGGCAACAACAACCCGGGCGACGACAACGGCCTCGAGGCCTCGTTTCTGGGCGGCGACGCCATGCTGCTGCGGAGCGACCGCTCGACGGCCGTGAAGCTGGTGCTGGTGGCCGAGTTTTCGCTGGCCGGCACCGTCACGGGTCTGGCCCGCATCAAGATTCCGGGCACCAAGGCGGGTGGCGAGGCGCTGCTGCTTGCCTTTAAGGACGCGCGGCTCAGCCTGGTGGAGTGGGATCCGGAGCGGCACGAGCTCTCGACCATTTCCATCCATTACTATGAGCAGGACGAGCTGCAGGGCGCGCCCTGGGCGGCACCGCTCAGCGACTACGCCAACTACTTGGTGGCCGATCCGGGCAGCCGATGCGCGGCCCTGCAATTTGGGGCGCGCAACCTCGCCATCTTGCCGTTTCGACAGGCCGACGACGACGAGGAGGGAGACATTGACATGGACGACTGGGATGAGGAGCTGGACGGGGCGCGACCGGCCAAGCCAGAGGCGGCGGCCAAGTCGGCAGCGGCGGCGGCGGTGGTCGGCACGTCTTCTTCGGAAGATACGCCCTTTGCGCCGTCGTTTGTGCTGCGGCTCTCCAACCTGGACGCACTGCTGCTGCACCCCGTGCACCTGGCCTTTCTGCACGAGTACCGCGAGCCGACGTTTGGCATTCTGTCGTCGCAAACGGCGCCGTCCACGGTGCTGGGCCGACGCGACTCGCTGTCGTACCTGGTCTTTACGCTCGACCTGCAGCAAAAAGCGTCGACGACGATCCTGTCGGTGTCGGGACTGCCGCAGGACCTCTTCCGCGTATTCCCCGTGCCGGCGCCCATTGGTGGTGCGTTGCTGGTCGGTACCAACGAGCTGATTCACATTGACCAGTCGGGTCGTGCCAACGGCGTGGCCGTCAACGTCTTCACCAAGCAGTGCACGTCGTTTGGACTGGCCGACCAGTCGGCGCTGGCGCTGCGGCTCGAAGGCTGCACGCTGGAGATGCTCTCGGCCGAGGCGGGCGACGTGCTGGTGGTGCTGCACGACGGGCGGCTGGTAGTGGCCTCGATCCAGCTGGACGGACGCACCGTCTCGGGCCTGAGCATGCGCATGGTGTCGGAGGAAGCCGGGGGCGACGTGGTTCTGGCCGGCGTGACGTGTCTGAGCCGCGTGGGCCGCCAGGCCCTGTTTGCGGGCAGCGAGCAGAGTGATTCCGTCGTCTTGGGCTGGTCGAGGAAGCAGCAGCAGCAGCAGGGCGCGGTGGCGCGGAAAAAGGTACGCGGGGGCGGCGGCGACGGATACTTTGACGACGGCGATGACATGGACGAGGACGAAGCCGAGGAAGCGGAAGAAGACGACGACGATCTGTACGGCGATGGAGGCGGCGGTGGCGGCAGTGGAAACGGGCTCGGCGGCAGTGCGGCAGCGGCTGCTTCGGCACAGGGAGCGGCCGGTGGCGGTGGTGCGGCGACGGCCAAGGGCAGCGCGGAGGACCTGACGTTTACGATCCACGACGAGCTGCTGAGCATTGCGCCGATACGCGACATGACGTTTGGCAAGGCGGCGACGGCGCAGAGAGAGGGCGGCGGGGCCGAGGCTTTGGCGCAGGCCGGGGACGGCAGCGAGCTGGATTTGGTGTGTGCCGTGGGCGGCGGCCGAGCGGGCGGGCTGGCGCTGCTGAACCGCGAGATCCAGCCAGAGCCGGTGGGCGCGTTTGCGTTTCCCGAGGCGCGGGCTCTCTGGACAGTGTATGCGTCACGGCCGACGCCCAAGGTGCTGTTGGGCGACAAGGGCGTGTCGGCGGTGACAGACGAGTACGAGTCGCCAGCGCAGCACGACCGGTTCCTGATTGTGGCCAAGCAGGACGAGGACGGGTTCGAGACGTCGGACGTGTACGCGGTGACGGCCACGGGTTTTGAGTCGCTGGCCGGCACCGAGTTTGAGCCCGCCGCCGGGTTCACCGTGCAGGCCGGGACCATGGGTCAGCACAAGCGCATCATTCAAGTGCTGAGGTCGGAAGTGCGATGTTACGATGGAGGTGGGTGGGTGTGTGTGCGTGTGTGAGTGTGTGTGCGCTGACAGACAGATCTCGGCCTTTCGCAGATTCTGCCCATGGTGGACGAGGATACCGGAGCGGAGCCGCGTGTGCTGAGCGCGAGCATCACGGACCGCTACCTGTTGCTGGTGCGCGACGACGCGAGCGCCGTGGTGGCCGAGCTGAACAAGGACCTTGAGCTGGAGGAGATGGAGAGAGACGACGCCGTGTTGGTATCGACGCCGTGGACGTCGGGCTGTCTGTACCGGGACGAGTGCTGCGTCTTTGGCGACCGGAGCGAGCAAATCTTTCTCTTTTTGTGCAGCGCAGCCGGTGCGCTTCACGTGTACGCGCTGCCGGACCTGGGCCGGCCCGTGTACGTGGCCGAGGGGCTGAGCTGCGTGCCGCCGCTGCTATCGGCCGACTTTGCGGTGCGCCGGGGCGCGGCCAAGGAGAGCATTGCCGAGCTACTGGTGGCCGACCTGGGCGACAGCGTGGCCAAGACGCCGTACCTGCTGCTGCGGCACGACAACGACGACCTGACAATGTACGAGCCGGTGCGCGCCAGGGGGGAGGGCAGCTTGGCGGAGAGGTTGCGCCTTGTCAAAGTGCCCAATGGCGTGTTTGCGGAGGCGGCGGACGAGGCGGCAGCGCGAGGCATGCCGATGCAGGCGTGGGCCAACATGGGCGGCTACAGCACCGTTTTTCTGCCAGGACGGTCACCGAGCTTTGTGCTCAAGTCGGCCAAGTCGACGCCCAAGGTGCTGCGGCTCCGAGGCCCGGCGGTGCGCAGCCTCAGCTCCTTTCACACCGAGGGATGCGAGCGCGGCTTCATCTACGTCGACGTCGAGGGCACAGGGCGCGTGGCCGTGCTGCCGAGCCGCAGCAACCTGACCGAGCTGGGGGTCTGCGTGCGCAAGGTGCCGCTGGGCCTGGACGTGTGTGCGGTGGCGTACCATGCGCCGACGGCCGTTTACGTGGTGGGCGGCAGCGTGCCGGAGGCGTTTGAGCTGCCCAAGGACGAGGCGGGACCGGTGTCGGCGTCAGTTTCGGCCTCGGCGGTGGGCGGGCCGGCCGAGAGCGCGGCGTTCAAGCCGATTGTGGAGCGCGGGCGACTGCAGCTGTTGAGCCCGGTCAACTGGGGAGCGGTGATCGACACGGTGGAACTGGAGGCGTGTGAGGTGGCCATGTGCGTGCGGACGTTGAGCCTCGAGGTGTCGGAGGCGACCAACGAGCGACGGCCGCTGGTGACGGTGGGCACGGCGATTGCACGGGGCGAAGACCTGGCCATCCGAGGGCGAGTGCACGTCTTTGACGTGGTGTCAGTGGTTCCGGAGCCGGGGCGGCCCGAGACGAACCGCAAGTTGAAGCGCATTGCCCAAGAAGACATTCCACGAGGCGCAGTGACGGCCGTATCGGAAATCGGCACCCAAGGACTGATGCTGGTGGCGCAGGGCCAAAAGTGTCTGGTGCGCGGACTCAAGGAGGACGGCACGCTGCTGCCCGTGGCCTTTATGGACATGAACTGTTACGTGACGGCGGCCAAGGAGCTGCCGGGCACCGGTCTCTGTGTCATGGCCGACGCCTTCAAGGGCGTCTGGTTCACGGGCTACACGGAAGAGCCGTACCGCATGCTGCTCTTTGGCAAGTCTCACACGCGGCTGGAGACGCTCAATGTCGACCTGTTGCCCGATGGCAAGGATCTGTTCATCGTGGCTGCCGATGCCGACGGCAACCTGCATGTGCTGCAGTTTGACCCAGAGCGTGAGTTTTTTTTTTTCCTCGCTTCGCTCGCTTTCTTTCTTTCCTCGCTTCTCCCTCTCTCTTCTCCCTCTCTCTTCTCCTCGCTTCGCTCGCTTCTCTTTCCTCGCTTCTCCCTCTCTCTTCTCCCTCTCTCTTCTCCTCGCTTCGCTCGCTTCTCTTTCCTCGCTTCTCCCTCTCTCTTCTCGCTTCTCTTTTCTCCTCGCTTCGCTCGCTTCTCTTCTTTCCTCGCTTCGCTGCTTCTCCCGCTAACCCCCACAGACCCAAAGTCCCTCCAGGGCCACCTCTTGCTACACCGCGCCACCTTTTGCACCGGCGCCCATTACGCTACGCTGTCGCTGCTGCTGCCGTCAACGTCGCCCCAGGAACCCGCCTCGCCTGCCCCCGCCCACCACTTGCTGTTGGCCAGTCCCACTGGCCTGCTGGCCTCGCTGGCGCCACTCTCCGAGTCCGAGTACCGCCGTCTGTCGTCGCTGACCGGCCAATTGGCCACCTCGCTCTCACACACTGCTGGGCTCAACCCCAAGGGCTACCGCATGACGGCCGGATTCCACGCGTCCACCATGTCGCCGGGCGTCGATGCCGCCGTGGGCCGCAGCGTCGTCGACGGCGCCTTGTTGGCACGCTGGGTCGAGCTGGCGTCGGGGCGAAAGGCCGAAATGGCCGGCCGCGTCGGCTATGGCAGCGCCCTGGATGTGCGGGCAGCTCTCCAAAGCGTCCTGGGATGGTCCCGAATGCGGTATTTCTAGGTTGGGTGCGTTTATGCTTTTATTCGAGCGTCTGGGACAGCTCTGTTAATGTACTTCGAAGCAAGTCGATAAGATTCAGGGTCTGCGATAACGGCGGGGCACGCCGAGTGGATCTTGCCAGGGCCCGCGCGCCTGGATCAAGGTTCGACCGGCGCCGAACATGTCGCAACCGCGGGCTTTTGTGGGAAAATAGCACTCCACTAAAAATATTTGCCCCACGTCGAAAAAAAAGTAGTGTAGTTTGAAAATCGGCCAAGACTGGGAAAAAAACCTTGACAAGGGACGACGCAAAAGGCAAAAAAAAAGAGTAGCGAATAAAAATAATTCCAAAATAAATCCAATAATTCCTTGCGCCCGTCACCCGCCGCTCTAAACTCTTAGTTTTTTTACCTTTTTTTTTACCTCCCCTCTCTTCCCTCCCTCGTCCCTTCCACTTCTTCCCTCTCTTCCCTCTCTCTCTCTTTCTTTCCCACCCAACCCTCAAAGAACCTCACATCCGTTCTTTAAAGTTTTTCAAAATGTCGACAGAAGTGTACGACGGTGCGATCGGTATCGATCTGGGTATGTTTGAGCCTATTGATTTTGCCGCTTGGAGGGGAACTCTTGTACATCAGAGAGATTGTTGCTGTTTAGAGAAGATGGTTTTTCTCAAGCTGCTGCTGTTTACAAAAGACTGTTTCTTAAACTGTTGCTGTTTAGAAGACTGTTTCTTCTCAAACAGTTGCTGTTTAAAAGACTTTTTCTTCTCAAACTGTTGCTGTTTAAAAGACTGTTTTACAGATTGTTGCTTTTACAACTGTTCTACAACACTTTTAATCCATTCTGACTTCCAGGCACCACCTACTCCTGCGTTGCCACCTATGAGGGCAACAATGTCGAGATCATTGCCAACGAGCAGGGTAGCTTCACCACGCCGTCGTTTGTTTCCTTTACCGAAAACGAGCGTCTGGTTGGTGAGGCGGCCAAGAACCAGGCTGCCATGAACCCGGCCAACACCGTTTTCGATGTCAAGTATGTTTTTTCTCGCCCTTTCGCCTTGCTTGCCTTGTTGCCTCTCTTTTCGTCTTTTCGCCTTTTCCTTTCTGCACTTGACTGACCCAACCAGGCGTCTTATTGGCCGTCGTTTCGATGACCCGACCGTCAAGAAGGACATTGAGTCCTGGCCCTTCAAGGTTGTCGACGACAACGGCAACCCCAAGGTCCAGGTCGAGTACCTCGGCTCCACCCACACTTTCTCTCCTCAGGAGGTCTCGGCCATGGTCCTGACCAAGGTGCGTTGCGCTGTTGCTGTCTTGCTAGATCTGCCTAGATGGCTTTGCTGTGTCGGTAGTCGGCTGTTAACCCCCCACAGATGAAGGAGATTGCCGAGGTCAAGCTGGGCAAAAAGGTCGAAAAGGCCGTCATCACGGTCCCGGCCTACTTCAACGACAACCAGCGTCAAGCCACCAAGGACGCCGGTGCCATTTCCGGCCTCAACGTGCTGCGCATCATCAACGAGCCCACCGCGGCCGCCATTGCCTATGGTCTGGGCTCCGGCAAGTCCAGCAAGGACCGCAACGTGCTGATCTACGATCTGGGCGGCGGTACCTTTGATGTGTCGCTGCTCAACATCCAGGGCGGTGTCTTTACCGTCAAGGCCACGGCTGGCGACACCCATTTGGGTGGCCAGGACTTTGACACCAACCTGCTGGACCACTGCAAGAAGGACTTTCAGCGGAAGACGAAGAAAAGTGAGTTTTGCCGCAATATGTAAATATGGCCTTGGCTGACGCTGAATAGACCTCTCGGGCGACGCCCGCGCTCTGCGCCGTCTCCGCACTGCTTGCGAGCGTGCCAAGCGCACTCTCTCCAGCGGCACCCAGGCCACCATTGAGATCGACTCGCTCTTTGACGGCGAGGACTACAGCATGCAGATCACTCGTGCTCGTTTCGAGGAGCTCAACGCTGCGGCCTTCAAGGGCACCCTGGACCCGGTGGCTCAGGTGCTCAAGGACGCCAACATTGAGAAGAGCGGCGTCGACGAGATCGTGCTGGTCGGTGGCTCCACGCGTATCCCGCGCATCCAGAAGCTGCTGAGCGACTTCTTCAACGGCAAGAAGCTGGAGAAGAGCATCAACCCCGACGAGGCCGTCGCCTACGGCGCCGCTGTCCAGGCCGGCATCCTGTCCGGCAAGGCCACCTCGGCCGACACTGCCGACCTGCTGCTGCTGGACGTCATTCCTCTGTCTCTGGGTGTTGCCATGGAGGGTGAGTACTTTGAAAGGCCGTGTCTGGTGAATCTTGCTGACTTTTAGGCAACATCTTTGCCCCTGTCGTTCCCCGCGGCAGCACTGTCCCCACCATCAAGAAGCGGTATGTTGCGTGTGGTCGCCGTTTGATCGTTACTGCTGGTTCTAACATTCCAGGTCATTCACCACCTGCGCCGACCAGCAGACGACCGTCTCGTTCCCCATCTACCAGGGCGAGCGCGTGCACGCTCTGGAGAACACGTCGCTGGGCGAGTTCACGCTGGCCCCGATCCCGCCGATGCGCGCGGGCGAGCCGGTGCTTGAGTGTGTGTTTGAGGTGGACGCCAACGGTATCCTCAAGGTGACCGCCACGGAGAAGAGCACGGGCCGCAGCGCCAACATTACCATTAGCAACTCGATTGGCAAGCTGTCGAACGAGGACATTGAGAAGATGATTGAGGGTGAGTTTTTTCTTCGTTCCACTTCACTCTCTCCCTTTCCCTCCTAACCGACAGACGCCGAAAAGTTCAAGTCCAACGACGAGGCTTTCAGCAAGCGCTTCGAGGCCAAGCAGCAGCTCGAGTCGTACATCTCGCGCGTCGAGGACATTGTCTCGGACCCGACGCTGTCGCTGAAGCTGAAGCGCGGCCAGAAGGACAAGATCGAGCAGACCCTGAGCGAGGCCATGGCCCAGCTGGAGATTGAGGAGTCCACGGCCGAGGACCTGAAGAAGCAGGAGCTGGCTCTCAAGAGACTGGTGACCAAGGCCATGTCCCAGCGATAAACGACTGCTGTCTGGACGTTGGACGCAAGCCTGGGGTGGGGGTAAGGGGGGTTGTTCTATATCAGGGCCACGGACGGTACCAAGCCAGCTCGTGCTTAGATGGGGCAAGGGGATTTGGGAGGAGGGAAACATTGGGCACCAAAATAGGATGGAACTGCAACCTCTGAAGCATGAAATTTGCACCATTGAGTGGGCGGTAATGGACAAAAGAAAAGAGAACGAAAGAGAATGCAAAAAGACACGCAAAAAAGACTGGCCCAGAGAAGTGATGCGATATGGGAGCAAGGGTTCTTGGGAGGCCGGAAAAGGAGTCTCGAATCCTTTGTGTATTGTTTGGGTTGTTTTGGTCATTGTCTTTTCTTTAGTCTGTTTTCATTTAGTTTACCTTATAAAGAGCTTTCAAAGAATGGTCTGATATGTGATTACCGCAATAAGAGAGTACACTCGTACCAGCTCGTGGCTGACTTGTCTGTCGACATGAGGCAAGTCGGCCTCCGAAGCTAACGCCAAGGAAACGACGGGGCTGCATTCGGGCTCCGGCAGAGATCTCGTATTGACTGTAGTCGGCACTTGGCTGCTCGGCCCAGCCCCGCTACCACGCTGTGCAACTAGCGCAGTGCCTTCTGTATTACAGCACCACTTTACGAGCTGCGCCCTGACGCTTTCTATATTTGGATTCCCCTTTTTAGTCTCTGTGGCTTCTTCAGCCGCCTCATCCTCCGCCGAGCTAGCACCGTTCCTATAAGAGACCAACCAACTCCCTTTGCCGGATTGTCTTGAGTTATTTCCCTCTTTTCCTTTGCCGGATTGTCTCCCAGCTATAATCCTCTTTCCCCTTGTCGCATCGCCTCTCTGCTTGTCGCATCCTCACCGCCACCATGTCTGTTGAGCAGCTCCGCGAGAAATACATACTGGCCGGCCAGGGCCAGGTCTTTGACTTTTACGACGAGCTCTCGGCCGAGGACCAGGCCGCGCTCGTCCAGCAGCTCGCACAGTTTGACCCGGACCGCATCAACGCGCTGGCCGCACAGGCGCTGCACCCGGCCGAAGCCGCTGACGCCGCGCCGGCCGAGCTGGCACCGCTGCCGGCCAGCGCCAGCGCCAGCGTGCTCGACGCCTCGGCCGACGAACAGGCCGCCTGGTACCGCGACGGACTGGCGCTCATTGGCCAAAACAAGGTCGCTGTCGTGCTCATGGCCGGCGGTCAGGGCACGCGTCTCGGCAGCTCGGCGCCCAAGGGCTGCTACGACATTGGCCTGCCGAGCGGCAAATCGCTCTTCCAGATCCAGGCCGAGCGTATCGCCAAGGTGCAGGCGCTGGCGGCCGAGGCGGCCGGCGCCGCTGAGCCTGTCGTCGTCCCTTGGTACATTATGACGAGCGGCCCGACGCGCGGCCCGACCGAGGCCTTCTTCGCCCAGCACTCGTACTTTGGCCTCGACCCGGCCCATGTCGTCTTTTTCGAGCAGGGCGTGCTGCCCTGCATCAGCAACGCCGGCAAGATCTTGCTCGAGAGCAAGGGCCGTGTTGCCGTGGCCCCCGACGGCAACGGCGGTCTCTACCCGGCGCTCGTGGCCGCCGGCGTGCTGGCCGACTTGCAGCGCCGCGGCATCGAGCACGTCCACGCCTACTGCGTCGACAACTGTCTCGTGCGCGTCGCCGACCCCGTCTTTATCGGCTTTGCCGCTGGCAAGGACGTTGATATCGCCACCAAGGTCGTCCGCAAACGCAGCGCCGCCGAACCCGTCGGCCTCATCTTGCTGAAAAACGGCCGTCCCGACGTGGTCGAGTACAGCGAAATGGACGCCGCCACCGCCGAGGCTCGCGACTCGGCCGGCCTGCTGCGCTTCCGCGCCGCCAACATTGTCAACCACTACTACAGCCGCCGCTTCCTCGAGACCATTCCCGACTGGGCCGACCTGCTGCCGCACCACGTCGCCCGCAAAAAGATTCCCTACGCCGACGCCCTCACGGGCGGCGCCACCGTCCGGCCCACGGCGCCCAACGGCATCAAGCTCGAACAGTTTGTCTTTGACGTCTTTTCCCGCCTGCCCCTCGCCCGCTTCGCCTGCCTCGAGGTCCGCCGCGAGGACGAGTTCTCGCCGCTCAAGAACGCGCCCGGCTCCGGCGAGGACGATCCGGACTCTAGCCGCCGCGACATTATGCGCCAAGGCCGCCGCTGGGTCGAGGCCGCTGGCGCCGTCGTGCACGCCGCCGACGTTGACGCCGACGCCGGCATCGAGGTCTCGCCGCTCGTCAGCTACGGCGGCGAGGGCCTCGACAAGCTGCTCGGTCAGACCCTGGAGGCGCCGGGCAAGCTGGACAAGGCCTAGGACGAGCGAGGAACGGCCTGTACAATAGCAAAGAAGCGTATTATTGATAATGAATTTGCATCTTGTTCGATTCCTGCGCGCCAAAAAACACGCAAGAATAACCTGTAAACCGAACCAATAGGCGCAAAGGCCAACACCTTTTCGTTCCGAACCTTTTAACCGGCCGCCTTGTGTACATAGATTGGTATCCCAAGGATACAAGAAAGCACCAGAACACAACAAAGGATCCAAAGATACAAACGGAGAAAACAGCAAAAATCCCCTAATATCTCAGCAGGTTGGCAAAAATGGTAATCTTTTCGAGCTCGGCATCGGCGCCGTTTGCCAGCTTCGGCTGTCCTTTGCCCAGGCCGGCAATGACCTGTACCTGGATCACATTGACGCCCGGGTGCAGCGTGACGTCGTACTGCTTGGCGCCCATCTCGGCCGGGTCGGGCACGGCGGCCGCCGCTGTGCCGTTTACGCCGTTTACGCCGTTCTGGCTCGCGTGCTGCAGCGGCGCCGACTGGCCCAGCGTCGTGCCGTTGGCAATGGCGTACATTTTGTACGGCCGCTGCTGCTGCTGGATCGATGCCGCCGTCGTCACCAGGATGCTCTGCCACCACTGGCCCGCCGGGATGTTGAGCGTCACTGACCGCTGCGCCAGCTTGCCGTGGGGTGGCAGCTTGAACTCGAACCGCGTCTCGGCATTCGCGTTAAGCGCCGGGTGGGTGCGGATCGCCAGGTTGGTGATGAGAGGGTCTGCTGGGGGGGTTAGTAGGAGCGAGAGAAAGCGAGAAAGCAGCAACTCACCCCGGTCGGAAAGACGGTACTTGCTGTCGTAAGCTGGCCGGCCCCCATTCGAAACGGCGGCAGCGCCGGTCACTCCATTGGCTGCAGGAACGGCGGCCGTTGTGGCTGCGGCTGCAAGTGGTGCCGGGCCAGACGCCTGTCCGCTGGCGACGACAGCTGCTGTGCCCGAAGGCTGGGGCGTGGTCCCGTTGGCCAGAGCCGGCGATGGCTGTGACGAGTCCTCTCGCTTGTCCCCAGACGACGAGCCTGCCGTCACTGCCGCCACCGACGGACTGGGCGATGCCCCGACTGCGCTGGCCGTCTTCTCCAGCGGCGCAAATGTTGCCGTCGTTGTCGGTGTCGGCTGCTGTGGTAACGAGAGGGAGCTGTGCCGTGCTTTTGTCCCGTTGGCCGCGGCTGCCGCTGTTTCCAGAGATACTGTCGTTGTCGCCGCCGCCGCCGCCGTCACGGACCCGGCCTTGGTCTTGGGGGCTGGCGATTCCGTCGAGCCGCCTCTTGTGTTGGCCACGTGTATGGTAATCTTCTTGACCGCCACCGGTGTCGCCGTGTCCTTGTCCTGGGCCTGCGCCATCTTGATCTTAATCTTGGGCTGTGGTGGCTCCGGCACTACTTCCTTGGCCTTGCGGATCTCCTCGCGCATCGTTTGCTGGCCGGGTTAGCTCTTGTCCCCTCCTCATTGTCCACTCGGCAGGCTCACCTCCAGCTCCTTGGCCATGTTGGCAATCTCGCTGCCGTCTTCGTTGTAAAAGTAGGCGTTTTCCCACAGCAGGCTGGCCTTTTCCTCAAAGGCTGCCCAGCTCTTGAACTCGGACGAGCCCGACCGCTCTGTTCGGCTCTTGATGCCCTTGACCAGCTTCTGCAGCTTTTTGAGCGACAGCGGGTCTTTGATCAACTGGAAGTAGTCTTTCAGTGAGCGGGACGGCAGGTTGAGGAAGGGCTCAAAGTAGGCGTAGTTGGGATTACTGGCTGTCAGTAGAGAGAAAAGAAGCGAGGAAAGAAAGAAAAAAGAAGCGAGCGAAGCGAGGAAAGAAAAAAGAAAAGCGAGCGAAGCGAGGAAAGAAAAAACCTACTCTTCGTCTGGCCGCTTCAACACCTCCTCCACAATCTTCTCCTGTGCTTGCTGGAACGAGAGACCCTTGTATGTGACGCCCTCATACTCATGGTCAGGCTTCAAACTGGCCGACGTGGCCCTTTCTGATGACTTTCGCCGACTTCGCAGAGGTGTGTCTCTGGCCGCCGCAGCCGCTGTCTTTTTGCCCGAACCGTGCCGTCGCCCGTTGCCTTGCCGACCCGTATCGTCCGCCTCGTCCTCGTCTTCGTCCTCGTCGGCCTCGCCATCCTTGTCGTCGCCGCCGTCTTTTTCGTGTTCCTCCTGCTGCGCCTTCTTCCCGTCCTTGCTGTTGTCGTCTTTCTCAGAGGCATCTACCTCTACCTCGCCAGCCTCCTTGGCCTGCTCTTCTTTTTGTTCTTCCTCTTCCTCCTGCTCTTCCTCCTCCTTTTCACCCTCTTTTTCTGCCTCCTTTTCGCCCTCTTTTTCTGCCTCCTTTTCGCCCTCTTTTTCCGCCTCCTCTTCTGGCTCGCCCTCAAAGTCCTCCGCCTCCAGCGCAAAGTCGTTGGGAATCGGAATCGGCACCGCCGTGTAGCCATGGACCAGCTTGTAGGCCGGGTTGTGCCGAACCATAAAGTTGCTCGTGGCCTTGCGCACGCGCTCGGCA
This sequence comes from Graphilbum ipis-grandicollis, assembly GCA_019925625.1. Lineage (NCBI taxonomy): Eukaryota > Fungi > Ascomycota > Sordariomycetes > Ophiostomatales > Ophiostomataceae > Graphilbum > Graphilbum ipis-grandicollis. The sequence continues at coordinate 1,235,070 of JADHKH010000002.1, read as the reverse complement.
TCGTCAAACACGGCCGACGTTTTCGGGTAGAACTCCTTGACGTTTTGCACCATGCGCTTGACGTAGCCCTCGACCTCGGCCAGCGTGGCGAACTGGCCCTTGTGCAGCTTGCGCTCGATCATGGTCAGCGAAATCGGCATGCGAATGCGCTCGTAGTACTCTTCATTGCCCTTGCGCGGGAGCAGCTTTTCAAAGTAGCCGGCCACGCGGCGGCCGCTGGATGGTTAGTGAAGAGGAAAATGAGAGGAAAGAAGAGGGAAGAAGAGGGAAGAAGAGAGAAGAAGAGGGAAGAAGAGGAAAGAAAGAAGAGGGAAAAAGAGGAAAGAAAGAAGAGGGAAAAAGAGGTGGGAGGAAAGAAGAGGGAAGAGGAGGAAAGAAATAAAAGAATAAAAAAAAAGAAACAAGACAGTAAAAAAGAAAGAACCTTTTGTCGCCCGTTCGTCGAATCTGCTCGAGAAAGGCGAGGCCAACCTCTGTCGTCGACTCGGGCGTTTCTGCCTATGCGAGAAATAGATCAGCATCAAAGTCGTGGTTTGCATTGTGCCGATACAAGGCGGATGCTAACGATTGCTTGCCGGTGGGGAAGAAACAGATTAAACGGCCCAGCTCCAGCACAGCTCCAGCTCCAGTCCTTTTATGCGCCCGCATTGCGACAGCTATTTCTAGCTCTGAGTCTCTTTTCTTCCGACTTTCTTGCCGCGCCACAAGCCTTCTGCCGGGAGAAAGAAATAGGTGCAATGACAGTGCAGAAGCAAAAGCAGAAGAAAAGATGAAGTGAATCGACAGTGGAGAAGCAAAAGCAGAAAAAAAGACAATCGCGAAAAAGCTCGATTTGTTTCTTTTCTCGCCAATTTCCTTCTGCAACGCGCATCAAAGCAGGCAATCTAACAGCAAACACACACGCAATCACTACCTACCGAAGCCGTCTTTTGCCGCTTGACGGCGCGGTCGTCAGCCTCGCCTCCGTTCGTTTTGCGCTTCGGCTCCATCGCGATGACGCAGAAGCCAAAATGAATCGGGCGAGCGAGAGGTTTCCCCCTTGTTTTGATTGAAGGCGCAGACAGCAAAGGCGTGGAAAAATAAATGGTCGCCCGTCAAAACCGCTGCGGTGCACGACAAGATCTCGAGATGCGAAAGAGGGAAGGGAAAGCGAGCGGGTCGGAAATGCGATGGGCCAACTCTTCTTTTGCGCAAACTGTAGAAAGACGCGTTTTCTTTTTGGCGGGATTTCGGCCTCTTTCTCTCGATACAGGCCTAGCAGGGCGAGCAGGGGGCAGGCCGTGTGGGGTCATATGCACACTGTCCAATATACACTGTAAACCACGGCAACAGATTGAGCAACTCAAATCAACCATTGGCCATGGCGAGTCACAAAGACTAACAACTTTAGAAAATGCCAAAGCTTGCCTTGTCTTCCTTGCTCCATTGATTGTTTTCTCTGCCTGCTTGCTGGCCAAAGCCTCGCTGTCCCGCTGGTATTGTGAGATCACGTGCACCTGCCACAGCCGCGCCCCGCGTTCCCTCGACTCTCCTCCCCCCCTTCCCCTTCTTCTACTAGCGGCTGGTGCGTACGTGTGATTTGTCGGCCCGAGCTTTGCGTTTTTGTTTACTTCTGGAAGGCTCCTAACAGCAGTTTTACCTTGCTGGTAAATTTTATAGAGGCCGTTGCTTTTTGCCCCTCGGCAACCTTTCCCTACCTTTTCTCCTCTGAGTCACCCGGACGAGCGATTCTGACAAAACACTCAATCACTTGCCTTTGGCACTCTTTCGATCTCGCTGAACCGCGCCCTTTTTTTCCTGTTTCTCCCGCCCTTTCTGCCTTTTCGTGCCGGACGCTCACCACTTTGTCCGACCACCGCTGCACGCCACTTTGTCCACCGGCAGTATGGCTACTCTGCAAGAGATGCGGCAGCTGGGCATCGACCCTTCCCGCCGAAACCTGCGGGCGCGTCCGTTGCTGGAGGAGGAGCGCAAACTGCTGGAGCCATTCTTTGACAACATCCACTACTCGCAAAGGTGAGTTGGGAGCTATTGTATCTGCTCTTGTCCATTTGTCCAGAGGCTCACCGCTCTACATTTAGATACTCAGACCACCAGTACGAGTACCGGCACGTTTTGTTGCCAAAGCAGATGCTCAAGCTCATTCCGGACCAGTACCTTGACCAGAACAAGAAGACTTTGAAGCTGCTCTGGGAGGATGAGTGGCGGTCCATGGGAATCACACAGGTAGGGATGCCGACGATCTTTTAATTATTCTCTGCCTTTTCATTGCGAGCGTGCCATGCTGACCTGTCGGCAGAGTCTCGGATGGGAGCACTACGAAGTCCACGAGCCCGAGCCACACATTCTCTTGTTCAAGTAAGCCAGCACCGCCGCGCCAGCTGGGAGGCGTGGAGAGAATGCTAATAGCTTGTAGGAGACCCATCAACTATCAGCCGCCGGCCAACTGAACAAGACAGGACGATGAAAACAAAATAGGACGGTTTGGTTTCAAGCAAAGCACGATAACACAATGTTGATTTGAAAAGCCCTGCACCGACGATCTGCTTTGGGTCGAGCATTTCACGCCGTGGCCGTTTTGGAGAAGCTCGTGAGCAAATGGGCCAGCTCCCTTTTCAACCACTTGTTCATCGGCACCAGGCCAGGGCAGCGGCCCAAGGACATTGGGGTCTTTTAAAAGAGTATAGACTACGGGATGGCCGTTGCGGCCCTGCAGAGCGAACGAGACACGGGGGCCGGACGAAGGAAACGCGTGTCTTGGGACCAAACAGTGGATGGAGGGTCTTTTGCGTCTTTTGTTGCTGGTGTTATGGATTTCCTGGTCGAGACAAATACGGACCACGATGGCTTTGCTTTTTACATGGACTGTATGACTATGTTTCTTTATCTGATCCTATTCTTTGGTACCCGAATGCGACACTGCCTTTTCATTGTTACTGCCTGCCTATGACAGCGCGCTCGCCGGCAGCGTGGCGACCTTGGCCTGGTAGAGCTTCTCGGCGCCGGCCCAGACGGGGTCGCTGCGCCAGTCGTTGAGCGTCAGCAGGTACGGCAGCAGGTCGTGGCTAAAAGTGTCCGAGGCCTCGCGCGGCAGCAGGCTGGGCAGGTGGTCGATGGAGATGACCTGCAGCGGCGCAGACCCGGCGGGCAGGCCGGTGACGGCGACAGTCGGCTTGTCAAAGGTGGTGGTGACCGTGTAGATGGGCACGGGCGTGAGCGGGTTCGTCGAGTCGGCCGAGACGTCGCACACGACGGAGAGGCGGCGGCGGCCAGCAGCCTCGGCCTGCTGCAGCGACGCCAGCGTGACAAAGGGCGGGATCTTGCTGCTGAGGTAGATGCAGTTGACAAAAATGTCGCTCTCGGCCACCTCGGCAAAGGGGCCGCCGGGCGCGGTCTCGGCCATGTCCCACCGCAGCACCTGGTCAGCGGGGATGCCGGCCTTGGTGCACATGTCGACGGCGCCGCGGCCGCAGCGGCCGAGGGCGCCAATGACAATGACGCGGGGGGGTTTGCCGGCGGCGGCGGGGGCGGCCAGGCCGGCAGCGTAAGCCTTTTTGACGTCGGCGACGAGGGCGCTCTCGTTGGGGTAGCTCTCGACGGGGGGGAAGGGGGTGTCGGGGCCGTGGGTGAGCTGCCAGGCCCAGAGCTCGATGGCGAGGGCGGCGCCGCTAAGAGGTTAGGGGGGGAAGTGGGACGAGAAAGAGGCTGAGATGAGAGGGAGAAAAGGAGGTGAGGTGGGGGGAGACGAGGGAGAGACGGTCGAGGGAAACTCACGCAAAGCCAGCCCAGTAGCCGAAAGCGGCCACACGACGGCCGTCCTTTTCCAGAAACTCGAGGTCTAGCAGCGTGCCGTTGCCACGGGCATATCTTGCCAGGACCGTGTCCCAGCCAGCCTGGCCCTTGTAGCAGTCTTGGGGTGTCAGCGGAGCGCAAAGTTTGGTATCATACTTGCATGGACTACGTACGGGCAAACTGGACGTGTGTGTGCTTGAGGGGGACTAGGACGGTTAGCACCAAGTCTGCGCTTCCACAGCCCATCCTCTTTGTCGCCACTCACAGTCCTTCTCCTCGAGCTCCTTGAGACCGATAATGATCTCGTCCTGGGGCGCATCGACCCAGCTGCCCTCGGGGATCAGCGTGGCGCCGACGGCCTCGAACTCGGCATCCTCAAAGATGCGGCCCGGGCTGCGCTCAACCTTGACGGTGTAGCCGGCCTCGATGAGGGCCTTGGTCGTGCTGGGGGTCAGCGCTGAGCGGTGCTCGAGGTGCTTGGTCTCGGACCGCAGTAGCAGGGTCGTGCCGGCCATGCTGGGAGCAAGAAGGAAAGGCGGGAGGCAACGTTGAATGGAGACGTCGAGGAAAAGACGTTTAATGCTGGTAATTGACGTCGAGAAGACGTTCAATGCTGGTAATAGATCGAGAAGACGTGAAACGGGCAATGCTTCAATCCAGGATGCACTATAAAATTACAGCTATTTAATGACGGTTGACTCATAGCTAGCTTCACCGCCTTTGAAAAATTGTCAATACAGTCATCCAACTGCCATGTCCTATATCGCAGACGATGAGAAGAGCCTGCGAGTTCTTTACGGGAGCTGGTGTGCAGCGGGAGTCATCTGCATTGCGACGTCAACAAGTGGCAGCAAAGAAATAATCACCCCGCAGCTAGCGAGAAACACCCCACGTTGCATTGCAAGGGTCTAGTGGGAAAGCTCTCTATTACGGAGTACATTGGATACCCATCACAGGGTTAATTTGACCAGCAGCTGGTTTCGAAAGGAGGGCCATATCTACCTCCCTCTGGCTGGCAGGATCCGTGACGAGACGGCTGATCGGACGTCCAAAGGCTGCAGAGAAGCCAAACAGTGGATTTCGAGATCAAAATGATTACGAGATTAGTATGATTACAACTGTTCCAGATTGAAAGTTACAGCTGCTTGGACGAACCAGTATGGATTCACCCACCGGTAATGAACAGACGGCCTGCATCGCCACCTCTGACGCTGTGGGTGCCTGGAGGAAGGCTTAGGCAGAATGTTGAGAAGCAGAGCCCACAAAAGGCCATTCGGAGCGTTAAAAGAGGCCAAACTACGTTGATCCTGGAAAACCAGACAGGCGGGCTGATAGCGGACGAGGAAAGGCTACCGCCGGCCCAGGCGAATACAAGAAACTCAAAGGAATGGCCGAAATACGAGACAACACCAAAAGGAACAAAAGGCCAAATGAGAATGACAAAAAAGCCGACAAAAGCGATGCTGAAGAGTTCCCTAAAAAGTAGCTTTCCTCTCGAATAACACAATGTCGCGCCCCACTAAATTCGACCGTTCTTTCTTTGGTAGACTCAGGCTGTCCCGACGAGTGCCAGGCAGATACTCTAATACAAAGGCTTTACACGTATGTAAATGCTTGTTAACATGGGCCATGTAAAGGCTTCCTGCCGTTGCCCTCAACATCGTTTTGTTGGGCCACTATGGCCTGGCGGAACAGCCGCCTGTAGCACTGCCTGCTGACTACGCATGCGCTATTGAGCTGCTCGGCTCCACTCTAGGGACGGCAGCAGCGTCATCCTGTGGCAGGCGCACATGCCCAACATTCTGCACTCTAGTTAAGCTCGACTGACCACCCCAACATCTCGCATCTGCTCGCATCCGTTCCGGCCGTCTTTTCGCGTCGTCTCTTCGCCTATTCTGCCGTCGTCTTTGCGTGCTCGCTGTACCGTTTGAAAGCAGAGTGCTGCCGTCCTTCTTTTCTTCTTTTCCGCCATCGTTGGGCCGTGTTTTGCCGTCTTCCGGAACCTCGGCTTCGCTTCGACCTCGATCAGCTCGCCTCGATTCTCGTGGCCTTTTCGCTTCCCCTCATCCGTGGCTTCTCGCTTCTTTGTCCTCTCTTGCAGACAGTCCACCATCTCGGGGCGTTTTTGCTGCGCTCGGCGCCTTGCGTGCCCTTGGCTCCCCCTTTTGACGCGATTTCGACGCAACATTGACTCCTATTTCCACAATGCAGTACGTTCGGAATCTCAGCGACTCCGTGTCGACGGCCTGGAACTCGATCAATCCGGCCACGCTCAGCGGCGCCATTGACGTCATTGTCGTTGAGCAGGAAGACGGCTCGCTCATGTGCTCGCCCTTTCACGTCCGCTTTGGCAAGTTCTCGCTGCTGCGGCCATACGAGAAAAAGGTCGAGTTCAAGGTCAATGGCGTGCGCCAAAACTACTCGATGAAGCTCGGCGAGGGCGGCGAGGCTTTTTTCGTTTTTGAAACTACCGACAACATCCCCCAGAGCATGCAGACCTCGCCCATCTCGTCGCCAGCCGGCAGCCCCTTGCTCGACCCCCAGGCCTCGTCGCTGTCGCTGTCCCTGCAAGAGCCGGAGCTGCTGGCGCTCGACAACAATGGCAACGGCAGTGACCCGTCCAAGCCGCGCTCCGGCAGTTACTCGGGCTCGGCGCCGAACATGATTCCGACGGTGCAGCAGAAGAATGGTGAGTCCTCTTTTTTCCTCGCTTCGCTCGCCCTCTCTTCGCTCGCCCTCTCTTCGTCGCCTCTCTTCTCTCGCTCACCCTCTCTTCGTCGCCTCTCTTCCTCTCCTCTAACCACCAGGCCTTCTTACTCCCCTCTCAGCCTCCCCCGAGAGCTACAGCGGCCGGTCCAAACTGGGCGATTGGCCGACCATGACACAGCGGACACAAAGCGATGACGTGCTGCGCCAATCGACACGGCGTGTCTCGGTCAACTACGGCTCTCGCAACCAGTCCACCGACGACGGCGAGACCAACCGGTCCCGCAGCCCGCCGCCGCTGAGCCCGCGCGAGGCCATGGAGCGCGCCATGACGCTGTCCAAGGAGCTGGCCATGGTGGACATTCCCAGCAGCGTGACGGACTCGGGCGACCTGATGCTAGACATGACCGGATTCAAGGACAGCGAGGCCGACGCGCTGCGGGCCGAAATCCTGGCGCGTCGAGTGCTGTCCAACGAGCTGCAGGGCAACTACGACGTCGGCGCGCTCTTTGGCATGGACGAGCAGGGCAACCTGTGGATCTACAGCAGCGAAGAGGCCAAGGAGGCGGCCATGAAACGCATGATGGAGTCGCCGTCCATGGACCGCAACCCGACCGTGGCCGTGGACGCCGCGTCCGACCCGGGCTACCACAGCGACGACAGCTCCGCCTCAGCCGCTTCGCTGCAAAAGCTTTTGCACCACCGGCGGGCCGAGTCTGATTTCGGACAAGACAGGGCAGAGACGGGGACGGGTGCGGCTTCGACCGCAGGGACGGGGGCCGTGCCGACGGCGCAGGCCGGCGAGAACGGGGCCGACAAGGACAGCGGCGACAGCAGCGCCAAAGCCGGCTCGACGGCTCACACGCCGCCCTCGTCGCCGCGGCCGGTGGGCGACCCGAACCGCAACTACGCCAAGACGCTGCGGCTGACTAGCGACCAGCTCAAGGCGCTGGACCTGCGGCCGGGCGAGAACAAGATGAGCTTCACGGTCAACCGGGCGACGTGCTCGGCCTACATGTACCTGTGGAAGAACGAGATCCCCGTGGTGATCTCGGACATTGACGGCACCATTACCAAGTCAGACGCGCTGGGTCACGTGCTCAACATGATTGGGCGGGACTGGACGCACGCGGGCGTGGCCAAGCTGTACAGCGACATTACGGCCAACGGCTACAATATCATGTACCTGACGAGCCGCTCCGTGGGCCAGGCCGACTCGACACGCACCTACCTGCGCGGCATCCTGCAAAACGGCTACCGGCTGCCGCACGGGCCGACGATCCTGTCGCCGGACCGCACAATGGCGGCGCTGCGGCGCGAGATTTACCTGCGCAAGCCCGAGGTGTTCAAGATGGCGACGCTGCGCGACATTCGCAACCTGTACGGCAGCAAGAGCCACCCGTTCTACGCCGGCTTTGGCAACCGGTTGACGGACCAGATCTCGTACCGCACCGTGGACGTGCCGCGAAACCGCATCTTTACCATTAACGCCAACGCCGAGGTGTCGCTGGACCTGCTGAGCCTGAACCAGCTAAAGTTGACGTACGTGAACATTACCGAGGTGGTGGACCACTACTTCCCGCCGGTGAGCACGCTGGTCAAGGGGGGCGGAGAGGACTACACAGATTTCAAGTATTGGCGGGACCCGCCGCTGGAGCTGGACGAGTTCTCAGCGAGCGACTCGGAAGACGACAACGACGCGCCGGTGCGCCGGGGGCGGACGGGGCGGGGCGGTGTCGGGAGGAGAGGCGGCATCCCGGTAGAAGAGGAGGAAGAGGAGGACGAGGACGACGAGGACGACGAGGACGACGAGGATGAAGACGAAGATGAAGACGCGGAGGACGACGAGGACGGCTACGATGTCGAGGATGAAGACGAGCTGGAGGACGAAGCCGGCGAGGGCATGGGCGACAGCTATCTAGAGGGCGAGGCCGGCGAAGGCATGGGTGACAGCTATCTGGGCGAGGCCGGCGAAGGCATGGGTGACAGCTATCTGGGCGAGGCCGGCGAGGAGGGCAGTGTGGCGAGCGACGATGCGACGGAAGCCGACGGTGACGAACAAGGCGAGACCGATGTCGCGTCGGCCGTCCCAGCGTCGACCCACCGGTCCGAGTCCGAGCAAACGGAGAACACGGAAGCGACGAGCTCGACCGTCGAGGACGTCAGCGCCGAGGTGATTACGGGGTTGGAGAATTTGTCTGTCGAGCGGGCGCCGTCGCGGGCGGACGACGCGGCAGAATAAATAGCAGGGCACCTGTGTGTATATATATATCCGTCTATATATTCGAGCATTGGGAGCGGGTTCCTGGCTGGATGGCGCCACGGTCCACGGCAACGCTGCCCTTTTCGCCAGGATTTCCCCGGGGCATAGCGTGGCGTTGTTTCGGTTATACACTTTGTTTTAGTAGCACCATTTCCGGAGAATGATTTATTTTGAGTGCAATTGTCTAGCAAAGCAGTGGCCAGAAGAAACGCCTGGGTAGAGTAAAAACACCCCGAGTAATGCTCACATTACAGCACCCACCACACCACCCTCACATGCCCATCTCCTCGTCTTCCATCAGGCCGTCGTCCTCAAAGACGTCCTCCATGGTGCCGCCCTCGACGCCGTCGCCGCCGACGTCTTCGGGCCGCCGGTCGATGCCGCCCATGGCAACATCGCCGTTTTCCAGCCGGCGGGACTTGGCCGCGTCGTCAGCCTCCTCGCCGCCCATGCCATGGCCATCGTCGTCGTCGTCTTCGTCGTCTTCGTCGTCGGCGCCCGGAGCCCAGGCGTCGCGCAGACCCCAGCCCACGCCCGAGAGCACAAAGCGCTCGCTCGGCAGACGCGCGCCCCATTCGACGGCGCCGACCTTGGGCAGGGCGACGCGGTTGCGTTCGCGCGCCAGCTGCAGCAGCCACTCCTTGGAGGGACCACCGGTGACGGCGGCGGCAGCGGCGCCGCCGCCGCGGAACTGGTAGGCGAGACGGCTAGCGACGGCGAGGCGGATGGCGTTGGCGCTGACAGAGGCGTCGGCAGAGGGCGGCACGGAGGCGGTGGCGCCGCTGGTGGCGCTGGGGCGGGCGCCGGCGTGGGAGGTGTAGGGGTCGGCGCTGAGGTGGAGGGCGTCGGAGAGGATGGCAGAGGTGTGGCGGTAGGCAAAGTCGAGGAGGAGCTGGGGCACGCGGGCCTCGTAGGCGGTGACGCCCTGAGCCGTGAGGAGGAGCTCCATGGTGCGGACGTCGCGGGGCCTCGGGGCAGGCAGCTGCTGCTGCTGTGCCGAGGAGGGCGGCGGCGGTGGCGGAAAGAGCTGTTGCGGGGGGGGGTGTGACGAGGGTTGTGACGGGGCGGGCGGCTGTGAAGACGCCATGGACTGGGAGGGGGCAGGTGGATTCGGCATGGCGTCGGCGGCCGTACCGTTGGTGGCGGCGGCTGGCGAGATGCCGTTTGTCTGGAAGGAGACGGAAGCCATGGCGATGAGAGAGGAGGAGGAGGGAGGAAGAGAAAGGAGGAGAGAGGAGAAAGAAGGAGAATAGAAAGGAGGAGAAGAGAAGAGAGAAGAAAGAAGAAGGAGGAGAAGAGAAAGGAGGAAAAGAGAGAGGAGGAGAAGAGAGAGGAGGAGAAGAGAAAGGAGGAGAAAGAAGAATGAGTATGTATGCAAGCTGCGCCTTGCCAGGGAGCCGGTGATTGATGCTGAAATGTTCCGAATGCGTCGGCGCGTCCGCTTAAACGCGACCTGCTGCTGCTGCTGTCGTGGCGTCTGCAATCGCCAATCGAGACACCATTCGTGTAGGCGCCTAGAGTCGCTGCAAGTCTGTCAAGTCCGAATGGATGCTTTGGGTGGAGGGAGAGGCAGACTGATGCGACCGAGAGCAGTTTTGCCGTTTTGCCATGTCGTGCATCAAGGCGCTTTGAAGAGTAAGCGACGCCACCGTCCAAAGGCGCTATTGTGGCGCAGGGTCTGGCCAATCAGAACCGGCGCCATCTAGATTGGCCTGTACCCCGCGAGCCTATTAGTGTTGCGCCGACGCCGGCAAGAGCCTCTGGACTAGATAGGAAATAAGACTTGTTCTTGCCAGACTGGGCCAAAAACTTCGATTTTGTATGACTCGATTGAGCAAATTTTTCCGTCTTGAATCTCTTGTCCATCACGACAATTCTCTCACCACTGACAAGGCGGCAGACATCCTCCCACCACTGACCAGACATCTGGTGCCTCGTTATTGATTGCTACTACTCGGATTCCTCCCGCCGCCATGGAATCCACACTGCCACTGCCGTTTGTGGTCAGCGTGCCGGCGAGTTTGGAGAGCTTTGGCAAACTCGACAAAGGCCTCAAAGCGGCTGAGATCTCGTGTCTGGGGACAGTGTTTCTGCAGGCGACGCCGGCCAACGTGACGCAGGTGCAAGGCTTTTTGGCGCAGCGCGGAACGGACCTGGTGCCGTTTGTCGACGGCTCGGCGCTGACCTCGGCCGACGACGTGGCCACGCTGCTCAACCACGGCGCCCGCTGTGTGTTTCTGGGGGCGAAGCTGCTCAAAGAGGTCGCTTCGCTGTATGGATCGCGTGTGGCGCTGGCCGTGTCGGGCGCGGCGGCCGCAGCCTCGCAGGTGGCCGAGGCCGGGCAGGGCCGGCTGGTGACCGGGCTGGACGTGGCCCAGGACGCGGCCTTTTTCCGGGCCACGAGCGAGAACAAGGTAGCTGCGTCACTGTTTCTTGTGCAGCCGGCGGCCACAGAAACCGATCTGGCGGCGTTTGCGGCGGCGGCGACCAAGATCGGCGCCGTCCCGGTGCTGCCCTCGACGGGGCTGACGCTGGAGGAGACGGAGCAGATGGACGGCAAAGTGTCGGTGAGCAAGCTGCTGGCAGCGGCCTGGACGTCGGACCGGCCCGACGGACTTGTGGCGACGGTGGTGACGGACGAGAGCGGCGCGGCGCTGGGCTTGGTGTACAGCAGCGAGGCCAGCGTGGCGGCGGCACTGCGCACGCAGACGGGCGTCTACCAGAGCCGCAAGCGCGGGCTCTGGCACAAGGGTGCCTCCTCGGGCGACACGCAGACGCTGCTGCGGATCGGGCTCGATTGCGACCGCGACGCGCTCTGCTTCGTGGTGCGCCAGCAGGGCCGCCGGTTCTGCCACCTCGACCAGTTTGGCTGCTTTGGCAACCTGCGCGGCCTCGGCCAGCTGGACCAGACGCTGCGGGCGCGCAAGGCGGCGGCGCCGGTCGGCTCGTACACGGCGCGGCTCTTTTCTGACCCGAAGCTGTTGCGCGCCAAAATCATGGAGGAGGCCGAGGAGCTGTGCGACGCCCAGACGGCCGGCGAGGCCGCTTTTGAGGCCGCCGACCTCATTTACTTTGCGCTGACTAAGGCCGTAGCCGCCGGCGCCAGCCTGGCCGACGTTGAGCGCAGCCTCGACGCCAAGAGCCTCAAGGTGCAGCGGCGGCCGGGCCATGCCAAGCCGAAGTGGGCCGAGGAGGGGGCGGCGGCGGCAGCGGCAGTTCCGGCAGCTCCGGCAGCTCCGGCAGCTCCGACGGACCCGACGACGCCGTTGCGCATCCAGATGCGGCGCTACGACACGGCCAAGGTGACCTCGGCCGAGGTGCAAGAGGCCCTGCGGCGGCCGTCGCAAAAATCGTCCGAGGCCATTATGGGCATTGTGCGCCCCATTATCGACGACGTGCGGCAAAACGGCGACAAGGCGCTGCTGGCGTACACGCACAAGTTTGAAAAAGCGACGACACTGACGTCGCCGGTGCTGCGGGCGCCGTTCCCGGCGGCGCTGATGCAAATCTCGGAGGAGACGCGGGCGGCCATTGACCTGTCGTTTGACAATATCCGCACGTTCCACGCGGCACAGCGGGAGGACAAGCCGCTGGTGGTGGAGACGATGCCGGGCGTGGTGTGCAGCCGCTTCTCACGGCCGATTGCGCGCGTGGGCTTGTACGTTCCGGGCGGCACGGCGGTGCTGCCGAGCACGGCGCTGATGCTGGGCGTACCGGCCATGGTGGCAGGCTGCGGCACGATTGTGTTGGCATCGCCGCCGCGCGCAGACGGCACGCCGACGCCCGAGGTGGTGTACGCAGCGCACAAGGTGGGCGCCGAGAGCATTGTGCTGGCGGGTGGCGCGCAAGCGGTGGCGGCCATGGCATACGGCACCGAGAGCGTCAGCAAGGTGGACAAGATTCTGGGCCCGGGCAACCAGTTTGTGACGGCGGCCAAGATGCACGTCAGCAACGACACGAACGCGGGCGTGGGCATCGACATGCCGGCGGGACCGTCCGAGGTGTTGGTGGTGGCAGACGCGACGGCGAATCCGGCCTTTGTGGCCTCGGACCTGCTGTCGCAGGCGGAGCACGGCGTCGACAGCCAGGTGGTGCTGATTGCCGTGGCGCTGAGCGAGGCGCAGCTGGGCGCCATTGAGGACGAGCTGGACCGGCAGGCCCAGGCGTTGCCGCGCGTGGACATTGTGCGCGGCGCCATTGCGCACTCGGTGACGGTGCAGGTGGCCACGGTCGAGGAGGCGCTGGCTGTGAGCAACGAGTATGCGCCCGAGCATTTGATTCTGCAGGTGCGCGACGCCGAGCGTCTGGTCGACCACGTCTTTAATGCCGGCAGCGTCTTTGTCGGGCCGTGGACGCCGGAGAGCGTGGGCGACTACTCGGCGGGCGTGAATCATTCATTGCGTGAGTTTTCTCTTCTCTTCCCTCAACTCTTCCAACTCCTCTTCCAACTCCTCTTCTTACCCCCTCTTCTCTTCCCCCTCTAACTTCCAGCCACCTACGGATTCGCCAAGCAATACTCGGGTGTCAACCTCGGATCCTTTGTCAAGCACATTACCAGCTCCAACCTGACGGCCGAGGGCCTGCGCAACGTCGGCCAGGCCGTGATGCAGCTGGCCAAGGTGGAGGAACTCGAGGCGCACCGCCGGGCTGTCAGCATCCGCCTGGACAGCATGAAGTAGAGGGAATATTTTGGAAACTGGGAATAAAAGGATTATTTTTCTTGCTACTGTACATGGCAACGGTGTTAATGCCCCTTTACGCCGATAAAAAGGCAGAGCCGTGAGGAGCCTCACGACGGGTCCCGAATCCTCTCGCAGAGATCGCACGACCACCACTGGGCCTCGCACTCCCGCCCGCAGAAACTGCACTTCCACGACGATAGTGGCCCGTTGCCTCTCAAAGAGACGGCCGTCTGGTATGACAATGGTGGCGGTGGCGGTGGCGGCGGCGGCGGCTTTGTCAAGGTGCGGCCAGCGGTGCGAGGCGACGGAGGCCCGGACGTGGTTGACGGCGAAAAGGAGACGTGTTTTGTGGCGTGTCTGCGGCCGGAAGACGCTGCCAGCGCGGACCGCCGAGGCAGAGAAATGAATGGCGGTTCTCGAGCGGCGGACGGCGGCCTCGAAGCGGACTGGCTGCTCCGTGGGGGAGGGGCCGTGGCCGGGGAAACGCTCTTGTCTTTTTTCCGGGCCGGCTGCGGTGCCGGTGCCGCCGCGGTTTCCGGCTTCTGGCACCCACACGCGTCACAGCAGAGAAACGACGCCGGGTTGAGCAGAGTGCACTTTGCGCACGCCCAGTCCGCAGGGGTCCGGCGGCTGTGCGGCTCGGGGTCGTCCAGGACAATAATGTCAGGGCTGCTCCGGCGGTCTCGGAGTCGGTCTTGTTGCCCATCGGGTCGCCCTTTTCGTCGCCCTGGCCCCCCCTCCTCCTCCTCCATCATCTCCCACAGCGCCTGGGCAATGGCTGCGTCGTTGGCGGCGTCCTCCTCGGCCTGTGTGCGGAAACCGTTGCGGGTGGCCTGTTCGGCCAGCGCGCGCCGCGCCGAGTCGTCGTAGACCTGCTGTCCGGAACCGGCAGTGGCGCAGCCGGAGGCGCCCAACTCGTTGCGTCTGCTGCTGCTGCTGCTGCCGCTGATCCGGCGGCTGGCGACCTCGGCCAAGACCCGGCGCAAATCGTCGGGATCGGGATAGGAGGGGGCACGGCCTCCGAGGCGACGGCCCGTCTGCTTTTCGGGTTCCTTGTGCTGCTGCTGTCGTCGCAGCCGTCGCTCGGCCGCTGCCCGAGCCAGTCGGGCCTCTTGACTCCCGGCGGTTGCGCTCCCGGTCCCTCCCCCGAGCCGGTGCCCCTCGGAAAGAAAGGCCTCCCCCGTGAAGCCCTTGAGGACGAGGGTTAGGTGCTCGTCGCGCAGCTGGTTCCAGAGCGCGTGGAAGACGGCGTCGTGTGGACCGTGGACAATGTGGGCGAGCTCGTGCAGCAAAGTGTCCGCGACCTGTTCAATGGGTAAAAACTGGGCCAAGTCGCTCGGGTAGCGGAGGCGGAGGAGGATGCGTTGGCCCTTGTTGATGTTGAGGCCGAGCAGGCCGGGCTGCCGGTCGGGAAAGAATTCGGCGAGCTCAGCGACAGACCAGCGGTGGGCGCGCATGAGGGGTTTGACGAGGGAGGCGACCTGGCGGAGGAGGCGGAGGGCCTCGGGGGCGCGGGGAAAGTCTCGGAGGTGGGAGTAGGCGAGGATGAGGGGGTCATGTTCGGGCATGATGGGTGAGGAGGAGAGAAGAGGACGAGAGGAGAGGGAAGAGATGAGAGGAGGGAAGAGATAAGAGGAGAGGGAAGAGATAAGAGGAGACGAGAGAGGAGGGACGAGAGAAGAGGGACGAGAGAAGAGGGACGAGAGAAGAGGGACGAGAGAGAGATGAGAGAATTATAAATAAATAGAGGGATATGGCAGAGGGATATGGCAGAAAAGAAACGTATTGCGGCTGTGATGTTAAAGTCAGTCGAAAAGGTCAACCTAAATAACTTTGATTCGACTTTCGTAGGGTGAATGACAGTGCCGCCAAAAGCGGTCCAGGACGGGCAAAGAAAAGGAAAAGAAGATCCAAGCGCGCGACACGTCACCGATTGGCCGTCGTTGTCGTCGTTGACAAGAAGAAGTCGCCGTTCACCAGGCAGACGCGATTGTGCCTCATTCTCTTAGCGGCGGCTTCCAGGATAAACGGCTGAGTGCAGGGATAGGCGGCATCGCCACTATAAGCTTAGCGCGTAAAGGCGGCTCAGCCTCGTGGTGACTTTTTGTTGTTTCATCGTTTTCTATTCTCTTTTTGTTTCATCACTTTTCTTACTTTTTTTTTCTTTTTCCTCGACTTTTAAGGCCGTGCTGGTGGCGCGAAAGACAGGAAGCAGTCCAGAACCGTTGCAGAATGACAGCCGTTTTGATCATGTTTAGGAATAGCACGTTAAAGGCCAGCGATTATGGACGCAGAAAAGAAACCATAAAATGAACAGCTAGAAATTAGGACTTTGAATCTCAGCAATAATACAGGGCTGTCGCTGCCCGACCAGAGCTCGTTTAATGTCGGCTTCTCATGCCCTGTAAAGCGATGTACACTACACGTAAATAATACTGCTATTGTCTTTATTTTCTCCTTTACTTTTCTTCTTGATGTCTTTTTTCTTTTTTTATCGCTTTCTTTCATTATTATCCTTTTCATTCTCTCTTCTTCTTCATTTTCTTCTTTTTTTTCCGACATTCTTCCTCTTCTCTTCCTCTTTTCTTCCTCTTTTCTTCCGACACTTTTTCTTCTCATTTATTCTCCCATTTCTCCTCTTTTCTTGTAGACACCTTTTCTCTTTCACTCACCGTCCATAATATTCCTCCCCTCCATTATATTCCTCCCCCTCCGTCGGGCTATTAATGCGCCGCTCCGGCCTGATCGGACAGCCCTTGAACCAGCCGCGCGCCCTACTTGTGGAGCGAGCCGTCCCTGAAAGGATTCGGTGCTGCTTTCCAGAGCCGCTCGCCGACAACATCCGAGCAATCAGGAGATCGTGCCGGGTCTTTTGCACGTTTCTTTTTCATCAACCTATACACACGTCCACGGCTGTGCTATTTCCGGGTCCATCGGACACCTGCTGCGCTCCTCTGCCGTTTATACCGTAATCTGCTCTCCTCTCCTCGTCCTCCTCTTGCCTGTCACGTATGAAAAGCCCGAGTGCAACGGCTTTCGTCTTCCATTGAAGCAGCCCTCAACCTGTCCGTCGGCTTATGTATTCGTCCTAGTCAGCTGATCCAAGTAATTCGGGCCAGTCATTTGTCTGTCTTTTGCTGGTTATCGCCAACCTGTCTGGCTCTTTCTCTCGTCTCTCTCTCTTCGTCGTCTTCCTCTCTCTCTTTCCTCTCTCTCTTCCTCTCCTGTTTATCCCAATATCTCCCTCCCTCTCTCTCTCCTCTCCTGTTCATCAACATCTCCCTCTCTCTCTCCTCTCCTGTTCATCAACATCTCCCTCTCTCTCCCATCTCATCATGTCTCTCTCGATCCCCCATCGCCTGCCTCCCCGCGCCGCCTTGGCTCTCTCCTCCGCCGCCGCCGCCGCCGCCGCCGTATCCGCCCTCGGCTGGTTCGTCGTCGTCCCGCTCGCCCGCAGCGCCCGCCACTCCTACGCCGGCTACCTCGCCATCGGTCCTGGCGGCATCCCCTACAACGTCTTCGGCTGGGCCCTCCAGGGCGTCATCCAGCTCGTCGCCGTGCGTGACACCTGCGATCTGGCCCCCTTTGACCACCCAACCGCCCAGGTCCTCGCCAGCTACGGAAAAGAAGGTCTTCAGTCGTACTACCCGGACGGGGAGCTGCCCCTGCGCGCCGGACCCCGGCCCCGTGTCCCCGGCTACGTCGCGCCTCAGCGCCAAATCACCGACGCCGCCGCGCCCGATACCCGCGACGCCCAAGAGGCCTTTCTGCGCGCGCTGGCCGCCGCCAACCCGGCCCAGCTGACCATTTTGCCGTCGCGCCTCGAGGGAAAGGGCACGGCCGCCTTGTTTGCGCTGGCCGCTCCCAACGGCGCCCCAGACGCCGCGCCCCCCCGCGAGATTGCGCACGCCCATCACGAGTCCAGCTCGCACCTCTTTCTCAGCCTGGCCGACGCCGGCCAGGTCATCCGCCGCGGCTGGGGCGAGCGCCACCGTCTGTCGGGCGTGCGCGTGGCCGGCGTCGGCCTGATGCCGCTGGCATTCTTGTTTGTCTACGCACCGCGCGACGCCGCCGAAATGGCCGTCTGGCGCCGTCTGGTCGTGGCCGCCGCTCGCTACCAGACCGGCGGGGCCGACATGGTAGTGCCGACGGGGGAGGAGTAGGACGTGTTTTGTACTTTTGCCTTTATTGTTTGGTAGCCGTTATTGTGAGCCTTGCCGTCAGTACGAATGAGATATCCTGCTTTGTTTGCATCAATGACTACATGGTCGGCATTGCAGTGATGAAGCGGAACAAATACCAGCCGTGTGATCCTCTCGCTTCAGCGTAGTTGATTCTTTCTCTCCCCCCTTTCCGGTGGGCGTCCCGGCAGTATCGAGAAGGAAACGGGCTGCGAGAATTAAAAGAAAAGGGGGGTTGAACCGAGCATCGGCGAGAATGGCTATGCAGGAGAGCAGAAGCGTCTGTCATCTTCTTCCTGTGAAATCAAGATGGAAAGCTGCCATCAAAGTCGACCTTTACCTGGCTCTTTGGATGGCACTCCCCTCTGTTCGCTACTCTTCCCACCCCTTTGTCTTGTTCGATGCTACCAGTCCAATATACTGTAGCGTAGAAACGGCCAAGAAACAAGAAGTAGTCACACAAACAATGCCATGCAAAAGGGTTGCCACAAAAACAAGGCCTTGTTGCCTTGCCCTCCCTTCGTCTCTCCCTCTTTGCAGCTACTCTTCTACTCATTTCTCCTTTGTTACCTTCCTCTCTTTTTTCCTCCTTCTCTTCTCGCTTTCCATCTTCTCCTTCTATACCCCCACCTCGACTCTCCCCTCGGAAACGACAGCTCGGATTTATTGTATCCCATTTGGCCTTTTTGCATTCTTTCTCTCAGACATTTCATGCAAGGCCTATGCAGCTTCTCGTTATAGCCTGCCTGCGAGAACACCCCCCATGGCAGCGGCAAATCAAACCGTCCCACGCTTTCCCTTGTCCCTCTCTCTTCAAGGGCTTGCTTCGTTGCCCAGACCTTTTGCACAACGGTATAGGCAAGGGTAGCGGAGAGGGTCGTGGCATGGCTGTCCCAATAGCAGTCTCCCGCTTGATGCCACAATCGCTGCCCACTCTCCATGCCCGTGTGCCACCGGCCAGCGTTTTCCCCTGATACGCAGATCCGTTTATCGTTACAGCCCCCCCATTGTTGTTGATGATAGCTCTCTTTTCCTGCCTCTGATTTGTATACATCCTCTTCTGTTTATTGTCCAGTTGATTTATCTGCAATGCAATGCAGACGCAATGCAAATGCAAACCGGCACGCTCGTCGTTTGTTTGTTGTTGCTGTCTCTGTCGTTGTCGTGTTGTCCTGACTTGTTTGGTTTCCTTCATCTGCAACGACCGACGAGGTCTACTCTGTGGGAGGCAGCCGGATGGTGGAATTGCCTTGATAGCAGAGCAAAAAGGAGCGGCACATCCCCGGTGTTGGTCCAACGGTCCCATACCGTGCAGAATGCCTTTGCTTTCTCTCTCCAACAATACAAACCATACACAACCCCGCACCGCCTGGCACTTTCTAGAATACAACCCGTTTGTTCTGTTTGGAACACAATACGCGCCCTCGCGAGACACAGCAGGCGCCGAGTAGCAGTAGTGGTGGAAAGACACTTTTTGACACCAGGTGCCTTGCTTTTTGTCCCTCCTGGTCTCTGTCTCTCCGAGCCTGTGCGTGGCACGAGCTGCTGCTGCTGCGCTGCCTGCGACCTGCGACAGAAGAAGCGTGGCATCGTTCTTGTGCGGTGGAAACGTCTTACGAAGAAAACACATCGATGCCTGATATACGGCATGTAAACAAACACATACACCTGCACCTGCACGTCCCGCTCTCTGTCGTGAGAAAGAAGGAAATAAAACATTATGGAAAAGAAAAGAAAGGGCGTTTGCAGCACAAGACGGTGCTGGTTTCCCCCACGGAAAACATCAGCCATAGCCATCACAAAGAATATCGGCAGGGGGGCTACAGAAAGAGAGAAAAGGGGGAGGCATGGTACTTGGGCCTGATGGAAAGTAGAAGCATACAATGGCTTCCCAAGCCTTACGACAATATCTCTTCATCCCTTACGCCAACACACAAAAGGGGGCAGTGATCAGGGGCGGGACGGGGATGGGGGTGGAGAGCATGCTATAAGCAGTTCCAACACGACGAGTTAGACGGCGAGGTACACAACAAGTAGACTTTCATGTTGGCGCCCGATAGCTCACCGGCCGGCCCTCCCTTTTCCCGAGTCCCAGGGAAATGCAACGGTCTAAAATGGATTTTACCTTTCGAGTAGACACTCGTCACACTCCATTGTGCAATAACAGGCAAAACAAATGTATAGAGCAACAAGCAGGCCCAATAACAGTGCGCATCATGGCCAGCATTGCGGCTTCATGGCAGTCATAGATGAGCTGGAGAAAACAATGTACTGCTGTCCGCTGTGGTCCTTCAAGGGGCTGCAGGCTGTTATCGGCAAACCAATCATTTGGTAAAGATGACTGTGCCAACAAAGGGACAATGTTTGAGCAGCATCTCGGCAAAGCCAATATTATAACGTGTACTGTCATTTCTTTACCTTTTCTCTCCGTCCCTTACACCATCACCATTACAAGTACAGAAGATGAGAGAGTAAGAGAAGAGAACAGACTGACAGTACAAAGGCATAAGCATGCAAAAAAAAACACAAAATAGTCCTCACATCTCTCTCCAGCCCTGCTGTTGCTTTTTATCGCTTACATTCCACGGACCTCCAACACCAACTCTCAGAGGCACACACACTTTTAAAGGCGTTTGGGCAACAAGACGGCATGTAAGATGCTTGCCTTGCGCCCGGTGGCCCATGGTGTAGCCGAGGTTGTATTTGGCTAGACAGCAAGAGACTCACATTCGGCCACGCTCTAGCCAGCCCATTTGCGTCAACTTCAGCCCAACGGAGAGCGGGATACGAATGTATGGCACCATCCACGGTAACTGCTACTATAGCAGATCGTGCAGCGGCCATATCCGGTAGCTGCACTTGCTGCTTCTGTGCCTGGACAAGGGGGATGGGTGTGTTGGTGCCTGCCATTATTGCGTGCAGTGTTCAGGGGCGCCTGTGTCTTTCCCAGCAACTTTCCGATCCCGCCGCTTTTGCTGCTGTGAGCACTTGGCACTGGATGGCTTTCCGGAGCCGTTCTTGCTGGTACATCTCGCCCTTGCTGTCGACTGGAGAAGCAGCAAGACAGAAGATGGAACAAGAGCAACCCTTTCGAGAAGACAAGAACAACTTCAAGAAGACAACAACAAGAAAGAGTAATCCGGCAAGCTCCCACGTGTAATAGATGCATTGCAGTCTCGTCACAGTTGGCTGGACTAGTGCTTGTCAGCAAGAAAGATAGCTTGGCCGCAAGCGAGTAAGCCCCCCGCGAGAGATTATGGCATGCAGATTCTAGGTCAAAATTTCCCCATCTCACGCGCCTGTCGAGGTGGATCGCTTTCGGGGCGGCTGCCAATCGCCTCCAATGCTGGAGAAAAGATGCCTAGCCACTTGGCAGCTTCTGGCTTGCTCGACGAATACAAAATGCCTCACACTCGCTGCATCGATCGGGCGGAAGCATGGGTGCCAGAGAAGACACGGGCTATTCTTTGTCGCTGTCTTGCCACCGGCCGCGGGGGCCGAGAATGAACGGCCGAAAGCGCCCGTTTTTGCTTGTCAGAGCCTACTTTCCGTTTTTCAATAGTATGCATTCTTTCTCCCCCTCGGTATCTCCATTTCACACGGCCCAGAGCGGCGGCCAGGTATGTCATAGACAGTAGGAAGCTGGACGCAGCCGGCGCACGCAAGAGGCACCGCAAGACACGGTTGCCGTGTTGTGCCTGAGCCATGTGAAAGAGCATAATAGTGGTGTACGGCCGGGGTTGGTTGTAACATTGCACTGCGGTGAAAGCAAGCGTTCGCAAAAGCCTCAAAAGTAGTTCGTCGGTACTGTCCTGTGAATGTGACCTGGCCGGATTCCTCGTTATTGTGCCATCTGAGATCAGTCGAGGCCTTTTCACAGATGGATTTTCTCTGCATGGTAATATCGGTTTGCCGGTGTCCGGACGAAAGAACCGGCAATGGGAGAGCCCAGAGAAAAAGGCAAACCAACTCACACCTTATCGTTATGGGCTTGTTGGGGGGAGCAGGTGCCGAATACCCTCTCCTGGCAAATGAAATAAGACACTGCAACAGGGCACATACTCTTTCGGGAGATAGGAATGCACACGGCCCCTTCGAGGGTGGACCAGAGTGACAAGCGCCGAAAGGTGTATCCCATCCTCCGGAGGTGCTAGGCTGGATTTGTCGCCAGGTATACTACACCCCGGCCTACCCTTACCCAACCGATGGGTGACCGAGGCCGGATGAAGAGGAAGAACGAGGGAAATAGCACGAGGAAAAAGCGCGCTGGCGCAACGCGTAGAGGAGCCGTAACGGAAAAAAGAGAATAACAGAAAATAAAAGAAAAAGAAAAAAGAAAATAGAATGAAAGGCCAGTGGAGTGCATATTGCATAGATAGTGGACAAAGCACCCCTACTCGCAGACGTACGCATGTACCCTCTCCTGCAGATATGCCTGTTTCCTGCATGTCGTCCGGGTGGTACGCCGAAGATCTTGAAAGGGAGTTTGGCAAACAATGGAAAGAGATACACAAATGTGACAGGTCGCTCAGAGTGGTCTTCGTATTCTCGACGTTGGACGAGATGTAAAGAACGAGTAAAAATTCTTTGTCGTAGGCCACCGGAACCTGCCGTACATGCGGACAAGGCGGTTAGGCTTCCAGCGACAGTGGGGAGAGAAGCGCCGCAAAAGCGGGAGCCGGCCATCTCATCTCGCCTCTCTCATTGTTCTTGTTGTCCAGCCACAGTATCATTCATTGCTGGGCCACATGCACCAGGTCCATAGTAGCGTTTTGCCAGAGAGCGACGGTGACGGCGACCGGGGTCCTAGCTGATCAGCGCAACGGCCAGGGTGCGGCTAGGAAACCCGCGGGGGCAAGAGGCGGCCGCACATGTTCGCAGACAAGGGTGTTTTCCCTTCTTGGTGTCGGACCCCTGTCGGGTGACAGCAGTGGCGTTGTGGGCGGCCAGACACTTAAAGGCCGTGTGTTGCACGACGTGAGCATTCCAACGTGCGCCGCGCGAATAAACGAACAGCAGCACGGGATATTTGTGCCGGTAGAGCGGCAGAGCGGCAGCTATTGGCAGGCCTTTTGCGTCGAGTGAAGACAAGATTGAGACGACAGTTGCGGAAAGGGGTGGAGGCGAGGCGCCGTCGGCGGGGCGGGCCTGCAGTAGCGATTGCGTAGCGTCGTAGGGAAGGCGGAATGGCCACTTGCGTTGTACCGTTGCTTTTACCGCAGGAGAGATGCAAAAAACCCTGATTGGTGACAAGGGTGGTTGTGTGATGTTTGCAGTGCTTGAATTTGGGGGCAGCCAGAGGAGACGAGAACGGAAAAAGAGGAGAAAAGAGAGGAGAAAGAGGCAGAGAAAAGCGTGGGAGAAGACAAGAGGAAGAGGGAGAGAAAAGCGTGGGAGAAGACGAGAGAAAGAGGACACAAAAAAGCAAAAAAAAAGAGAGCACGGGAGGAGGAAAGAGGACAAGCCAGGGTAAGTACAAGCATCTCTCCTTCCTGCCGAGCAGAGATTGTGGAAATCAGACACTTGGTGTAAGCGAATGCTGTTGACGCTTGGGAAGGTGCAAAGAGAGTGGATTCTCACTTTACAGAGAGCAACTCAAGCTAGTGGGACGGCACAGTCTAGGCACGCAACTGCGACCTTGAGGCAAGCGCATGCTGGCTGTAGAGAGAGTCTCGTTCTTTCTTTTTCTTCCGTTCTTTCCCATCTCGTTCTTTCCCCTTCAGCTCCCGCTTTTTCCATACGCAACTCTGGAGACCCATTCTCAGTCCCTGTTACTGCCCGTCCGCGTCGATACCTCGCCATGCATGTGAGCCTGCAACAGGCTTGGTGCAGTGTAGTGGAAATATGTATATTATGGACGAACCTGGGGCTCCGGCGGCTGCTACAAGGGTCAATCTAATCTCTCGGGGGGTTGTATTGGTGTGGGGAGTCCTCGTTCCTTCTTTCCACTACAATACAGCGTCGTACATCTCTTGTACGTAGCGATGTGGTCTCCCGAAGCCGAAACAAGAGCAAGGCCGCCATGGCACCGCAGCCGTCACAGCCGTTGGTACAGCCGTTGCAGCCATCACAGCAACGGGGTGCATGGCACAGAGTGGCGGCCACGACAGCAAAGCTAGGCGCCCGCTTCGAGCGAGAAGGCAGGGCGAGGCATGCGGCAAGGCTTTGCCAGTCACAGATCCGCAGCGTAACGGCAAGGATGAGCCCAAGACGCCCGACCGGTCGATGTAGCTGATTGCTTACGTTTCGTGGTTCATCCAGTCTGCATCGACCTTGCGTTGTGCTCGAGCTCCGGCCGATCTCAGGCTTTGTTTGATTTTCCCTTCCCCGAATTTCTACTCTACAACGCACAGCCAACGAGGCATCGGGGCGCCGTGTGGCCGGCATGGTCTCCCTCGGAAATGACGAGAGGCCAAGATGGAAGCGCGTGGCACGGCGTACTGCCTGGCCTGGCGTCGCTTCTCGTACGCCCACAGAAGGAGGGGGGGCGGAAGCGGCTTGCATACGACGAGAACAAGCTAGCGATGTCTGGTGTGATGCGGCTGGCGGCCTAGCCCGGTGAGGTAGTTGCCGGTGGTGTCTCGGCGGCCGGTGTCGTGCTCGGTCAACAACGATCAACAAGGAGCATCACGAGAGGACAGGAGACAGCAAGGTGATGCAAAAGGGGTTGTTGAGAGCGACCTCCGTACGCACTCTTGTTACACGGAGAGCCACGGCGATGAGGGAAGAAAATGCGGTGGACGACGGAACGAGCTGCCAATGGCGTCGTGAAGATAGGACGGGAGGGTGGAATGGAGGGGGAGGGAAGAGGGGGAGGTGATCTGAGTGGGGGACGGTTGCTGGCCTGGTGTTTCTGGAGGCCTGCTCCTGGCTCCGGCCCGGTTCCGGCCTGGAAGGGCCAAGTACCGTCCGTGCTTTGCGTGCTCCCCCACTACTCCCGTAGGGGCGATGGCCTGTACTCAACCGAACGCTAGGCGCAGTGCAGTGGGCAAGCCAGTCATTGCTGTTTCTGCCGCATCCTATCACAAAGGCAAAGCAACGTGGAGTGGAAGTGGGATAACTGAATGTGAAATAAAATTTGGAATAAGCCATTTGATAATTGAATAACAAGAGTATAACACCCACGTCAGTCAGCTGTTCTGCCCGGCCGTCGCCCCCAGCCAGGCCCTCAACTCCCACGACGGGTACGTACATTGTGAAGCAGAGCTCGTGGTCTTGGCGCCTGGCACAAACCCACCTCGGGCGGTCCCATTCTAGCGCGGGCCAATCACATCTGGCCGAGTTGGCGGGCACTTTGCTGCCGTCTTCTTCCCGCCCGCGCCGCGCCCGTTGCCCAATACGTGTTTGCTCGTGTGAATGAAATGAGATGCTTTTGCCTCTTCTCTGCCGTATCTGGCATGCTTTTCTCGACTGACCGCAGTTAGTCCACGTGGTACGGGAGGGTGAGAGAACAAGGATAAACGAGAAGCAAAAAGAAAAGAGCGAAAGCGAAACAGCAAAAAGAAAAGAGCAAAAAGCGAGAAAGAGCAAACAGCAAAACAGCAACAATAAATCAAACAACAAGGCCGACTGCGGCTTGAGTGGCACCGCGGTTGAGGCAAACACACAAACGGCCCAGCGTTCACAGCAGCCCCAATGTGCAGCGAATAGACGTCGTGAGAGCTCATTGCACGCTATTTGCTTGACGTTGCAAAGCTTTTCTTTATTTTCGGGGAAGATACTGAGCTAATTTAGCTCCCTTTTGCTGCATGCTGGCCCGTTCTGATCTGTCCCTCTTTTTTTCTTTTTCCTTCTGTCCTCTCGTTTTTCCTTCTTCCTTTGTTTGTCCTTTTTCTCTCTGACGTTAGTCGCTTTTTCCCTTTGTGTTGTCCTATTATTGTGGAGAGGGGGGCGGCTCCTGGGTTCTTCCTCTTTCTTTTCTTTAATTCTTTTCTTTATTCGTTTATCGTCTCTTCTTTTTCCTCTTCTCGCTGGTGTACTCGCAGGCCGCTTTTACTTGCCCGTTCCGTGTAGTGTATGTAGACTGTCCGCTAACGGTTGCCCGTCGTGGACTTATCGCGATTGTGCGTGGTGATCGAGCCGTGTGCTGCCCGTCGTAGTGTGCGCCTTCCTTGCCGGTTTCACGGTGTGGCTGGCCGCGCCTTCTCCATCGGTGCTGTTGCCTTGTCTGCGCTCGTCGCTCTTGCCTGCTCCGGCTGCCCGCTCTCTGCGCTCTGTATCTCACGACGGGCAACCGCGTCCTTTGTCCGTCCTCGACCACTCGCTCCTTCCTTCCCCCACCGTGCCCACCTGCCCACCATGCCCACACCTGCCTATCCACCCCGGCCTCGCTCAGTCTTCTGCTCCCATGAAGAGAAGCAGGCAGACTAGCTAGTTCGTACTAGCCAAACCACCTGCTGCACCTGCATGCAACTCTAGCTGTCACCACAACTGCGACAGCGACGGCCTGCTGCTACCTGGAGCGGCCTCTTATCACACTAAGCACGCTGCACACCACCCTCTACGTCCATTGCCTCTTCGCTGCTGCCACTCCTCAGGCATCGTCCCTCCGAGTAAGTTGTGTGTCCCACCTCCTCCCGCTCCCCCTGCTGGCCAGCACTTTTCTACACCCCCCCGAAGCGACAAGGCAAAGTAAACACGGGATCGAGCCTGTTTGAGAACAGCCATTCATACACCACACCACACTGCACTACGCTTCCCGTCTGGGGTCGCCGGCTCTTTGCCTGTCCCGTCGTCGAAGCCCCCCCTTCTCCCCCCTCCGTTCTACAACGATCCCTTCTCTCTACCACTACATACCAAACGGCCATTGCTGGGCCTGTAGCTGTTTGTGTCCTTTCCGGCCAGCAAGAGGATGTGCTGTGCTGCCTGCTGGCTTTACAGAGCCTATTTCGTTGCTGTCCGAGGTCGAGGTTGAGGTGGAGGCTGAGAACTCGCGAGAGCTGTCCTCTCCAGGTCTGTCTGCTTCCACTGCCTCGTGCAGTTAGCGTTTGCCGCCTCGGACCATCTTTCGGAGACCGGACTCGACGAGATGGGCCAAGTCGACTCCGACGGCTGACGATCTCCGGCTTCTTTTTGCTTTTTCCACTTCTTCGGCATCATCAGTGTTTTCGTTCTCTCCTCCTATTTGCCCTCTCCGCGCTGCCTCACTCCTCCTATCTGCCCTCTCGCTGCCTCTCTCCTCCTATCTGCCTCTCCGCTGCCTCACTGCCTCGCCTTGCCCTGTAAAGCACCGGCTGCCGCTGGACACCCCACGCTTTCGCCGGCCCTCGGGAGAGGCTCAACATTCAAAGACAGCCCGACAAGAGCCAGGCGGGCCATCTCAGCCACCATAGGACCGAACACTACAGCAGGCCTACATGCACACCATTGAGCTCCTATCATCGTCGACGCCCTCCTGGGACTACGCCTTTGGCTGATGCGCCCTGTACTGACCGTCTCACAGCTTCCATGGTCGCGACCGTCCCTCTGGCTCTCCCCCCAGAACTCCAGCACCCGCCAGCACTCGCCCCTGTTTCGCCTTTTCTTCCGACCCCGTCCAGCTTTGATGGCCCATCTTCTCGCATCCGCATCCGCATCTGCATCCTGACCTTGCAGCACTCCGACGCCCAATCTTCGCCCCAGCATTCAACATTCTAGCCATTGATCCCGGCATTCAACATCCCAGAGCATCGGCCTCAGCAGGCCAGTCTGCATCAAGAGCAACAACTGACCAACGGCAGCTACATCTTGAAAACAACCTCTACCAGAAGTTCAAGAGCAACGACCTCAACAAACAGCCTACATCTGGAAAACGACCTCAACTGGAATCGCCTACATCTTGGAGCAACAACCCTCAACTCAGCCAGTTGCACCTTGGAGAAACACCAACAGCTGCCGCCCGTTTAGCTGCTGAGCTGCCTGCATGTACTCCGTCATACGGCGTATATACCTACACCTTTCCCCTCTCTTCCCCCCTCCCTTGCCCTTTGATGCATGCTACCTGACACCTGCCACCTTCTCCCGCCTTCTTGCTTATTAGGTTGCCGTCCTTACCTGCCCGTGTTTACCTTCTTGTCGACTGGCCTCTCTCGGCAGCCAACCCGGAAGCACTGGTCCAGCTGTCCGTGCTGAATTTTTTCCTCCCGGCCCAACGATCCCTTTAAAGCCGTACCCCACGATCCCGTCCACGGCTCTTTTCTCTCTTCTGGCCCATGCTCTACGCTCTTCTATGCTGACGCCCCCCAACGAACGCCTGACTTGTCGCCCGATTTGCCCTCGAAACTGCTGTCGCAGCGCCGTGCCCTCCTCTGGGGCGGCGTTTCGAGCTCTTAACCGGCTGTCAACGCCTGTCTGCGAAGCTGTCTGCCTGCGAACCGAGCGTTTTGCCGTCCCTCCCTTTGTTCGAGAACGGCGCCGATCATCCATCACCCTAACCTCACCAGCGGCTTTCTAATTCGGTTTAGTCACTTCCAATCGGAGCCTCGAGTCACGCCTCTGTCCGCTTTGCTTGGATCCTCGGCCATTGTCTATTTATCAGATAACATCTCTGACTTCAAAACAAGCCAAGACAAGCTTGTCACTTGCCTCTCAGTTCCGAAAACAATCCAAACAATTCTCCTCCTTCCAGCATTCTACCCTACACCTGCCTGCTTGATCGCACGATAATACTCCCAAGGTGTGCGCTGTCAACGCTCCAACGTCTCGGTCGCCATAGCCCAACAGCACAGCCGATTGCAAATCGCAGAGGCGGCGACGGAAGCATATCAGTATTCAAACAAGGACCAACGCTAGCGCCATCAATACCATGCGGTAGCAAGAGCAGCAGAAGAACACACTACACACCCAAGTTGAAGGATGCATCCCGCCCCGAGCCTCACCGAAGCACCTCCACTGCGAGAGAGGGATGAACCGCGGACGGGCCAGAAACGGCCACTGTCGGCCAGGTCTGCCAGCACGGATCAAGCCCGTTCACCGCCCACGCCGATGTCGCCTCCGGCACGAAAAGACACCATGTCGTCTATATCTACCATGGCCACCACGAACAGCGGCATCACAGCCTCGACTTCGGAAGCTAACGGCAAACAGCCCTATGCTGTTGAGGCCGGCTCGCCCACCTTTGCCCATGCCGTCTTCTCTGCCAAGGACGGGGCCGATGTCACCAACATTCGGCGGCCCAGTCGCCGCCGTACCGGCCCCCTGTCGGCCTCCCAGCGTGAAAAGGCCGCCCTTATACGGAAGCTCGGAGCCTGCAAAGACTGCCGACGCCGAAGGGTTGCGGTAAGTATTTTCTATCGTTTTTTTATCCCTCTTCATCTTGTTCCCCCATCATCTTTTTATCCCTCTTCATCTTCATCCCCCCAGAATCGGGCTTCTTCTCTGCCTTTCTCGAATGCTTACTCTTTGTGACAGTGCCATCCCAAGCATCACAACATGAGCTGGGAAGACGCTGCCAAGAAATTCAAATCTCACAGTCCGACACAAGAGTACGCTCCTCTGGCTGGCCGCCCCATCAGTCCGGCCCAGACCACCAATTCGACTTATGCGCGAGGCCAGCAAGACATGGACGTCGACATCTCGCCCAAAATGGCCGCCATCAGCGCAGTACCGCGCCCTCAGCAACCGTCGTCTTCGCAACTGCCTCCGCCGCTAAAGCCGCAACTCCCACCGCTGTCCACGGGCCGGCAATCCATCGGAAGCGAAGGCCGCATACGCACTCCTTTGCCGTCTGGTCGGACCATGGATAGGACGCCACTGACGGGCCTTCCGGGCATCGACAGCCTTTCGGGCGATCTCCAAAGTGCTACAGCCCGCATCATAAACAGTGCAAACCCCAACCGGACTCGCTACGATGCGGCATATGTGTTAATGGTTACGTGGGAAAACGAGCCAGATGTCGAGGTGCGTGCGGCCGTCGGCGACCTGGCCGCTTTACTCGACCAAAAGTACAGCTACCACGTCGACTACGCAAGAATTCCCGCAATGCACAACCCATACCGGTGGCTTCTCGACAAGGTGACAAAGTTCATCAACACCCACGACGCTCGTAATACACTAAAGATCCTCTACTATGCTGGCAACAGCTATCTGGATGCCGAGCGGGAAATGGTTCTTTCCAAGTAAGTCGATAGTGGCTTGGGGGAGAAGGGGGCTTAACACACACTAACCTTTCTGATGCACAGTCCAGCAGAAAGAATGTT
This sequence comes from Graphilbum ipis-grandicollis, assembly GCA_019925625.1. NCBI lineage: Eukaryota > Fungi > Ascomycota > Sordariomycetes > Ophiostomatales > Ophiostomataceae > Graphilbum > Graphilbum ipis-grandicollis. The sequence goes on along the minus strand of JADHKH010000002.1, from coordinate 1,205,270 downwards.
GTCGCCAACAGTTCGATGGAGCGGCATTCAGCACGTTCTAGAGGACGCTCGCTCTGACACTCTAGTGCTGATGGATGCAGCTTTCTACCCGTGTTCCAAAATCTCGCGCCAAGAAGGGGTAATGGAACTGGTGGCTGCGTCTGCCGGTGAAAACTACAGCCGAGTATTGGGCCGAGCATCGTTTACACACGGCTTGGTGGAAGAGCTCCAGACAAGGCTGAGCCAGAAATTCAGGGGTCCTCTTGCTGCGCTTTCCGCCGCCACCCTCCATGCCAGGCTCATGTCAAACTATCCCAAAATGATACTCGACCGAGATCCCGAGGCAGAGCAAATTACCAGCTATCCGTCGCCATTGCACATTCTCATGTCAGCCAATGCACGACTCCCGTCCATTCTCCTTGCTCCGCTACGGCGCCCGCTACCAAGTAGTAGCCCAGAGGCCCATTTGCCCGGTACACATCTCAACTTGACGATCCGCTTAGCTGACAATGGCGTTGATGACGCGGCTTGGATCGAGTGGATGCGGCTTCTTCCGGAAGGTGTTCGGGAGGTGAAGTGTGAAAGCCCGTTCCGTCCTACGTTTCGGTGATGATTTTCTTTATTTTGCCCATTCTTTCTTCCTTTCTTATTACGTCAGGGCAGTTTTGCCCATAATGAAAGTTGGTTTTGGACTTATAGCATTATATGCCCTTGTCTTTTTCTACTCGTTTCTTTCCAAAATTCCCCGTTTGACATAGTCGACGATATCTATTCCTGCCTTTGTGCTCAATCGATTTTTTTCTCTCTTTCTTTCTTTCGTCTTTTTTCTTTTCTTTCTTTTCTCTTTACTTTTCCTTTTTTTCTCTTTACTTTTTCTTTTTACCACAGCATTCAAGGTTTAACGCATCCCGAGCAAAAATCGGGCCTGGAAATACAAACAAAAAGAGACGCACGAGGAAAATGCGCCTGTTTTACGCCATGTCAGATAATAATCACAGGTTTTTGCAAATGCAAACCGTATTTATCACTCCAGTTGTTCCCCATTATTTTTTGATGTCTTGTTAATAAGCCTTGCAGATGACACCGAACAGTTCAATGGCTTTGTAGGTTTTCCATACAGCATCACAGGGGTACAGGCACAACATATATGGCGGCCTTGAACGTCAGCGAAGCAATTGCAACGATACGCTGTGTGCAACCGGACAGTCTAATTACAAAATAAGATTAAATCGACGTGAAATATACAAGAAATACAGCATCTCTCGAGCTCTGGACTCTTCTCCCTCCAGGACAAGCTCGGCTCTTTCCTCTATGTACATCGGGTTTAGTTTTCGAAAGACCATGCAGCGCTCTCCAGTTTGATTACAACAGGACAAGCACGGCGGCGGTGGCCGATGCGACGGCGGCGGCGGAGCGCCACAGGGCGGCGGGAGCGAGGGCCGGGGCGGCTGAGTCGGAGGCGGCCAGGTCGCCAATGATGAAGCCGGGTTCGTAGAGGCCGGTGTCGGTGGAGTTGATGGTGCCGTTCCAGCAGTACTTGGAGAAGCAGTCGGTGCAGGTCGTGGGAACGGTGGTATTGGAGCGGTAAAAGCTGCGACTGAGCACGGCGCAGGCCAGGCAGGTCTGCCAGTCGCTGTTGACGGTGCCGTTGCCCTGGGTGGCGGCGTTGAGGCCGTTGGTGATGATGTCATTGCGCTGGGTCAGGGTGTAGCTGTCGGTGAAGGTGGTCACGTTGCTGAGCGCAGAGTAGGGGGCGTTGGGCAGGTAGACGACCAGGGGGGGCACGGTCTGGCTGCCGGTGAGGGTGAAGTTGCTGGCGTCGCAGCCGAAAAAGGTCGGGCGCTTGTTGAGGCCCTGGTTGATAAAGGTGAAGGCGTCGGGCACGGCGGGGAAGAGCGTGCCGTTGGCTAGGGCGGACGACTGGGAGCGCTCGTAGGAGGCGCGCAGGGCGGTGCCGTTGGGCCAGACGGAGTCAGTGTCGGCGGACGAGTCGACGGCGACGATAATGTCGACGGCGCGCAGGGGCTGCAGAAGCGGGTGCAGCGGGATGTTTTGCAGGTCCTCGCCGCCGTCGATGAGCGTCAGCTGGGTCTGATTGGCAAAGGCGTTGGTCTCGGGGCGGTAGTTGAGGAACGGGTTCGGCGTCCACTGGGCAATGTCGTTGTTGTCCTTGCCGATGTGCTCGAGCGTGTCGTTGACCAGGCTCAGCACCCACGAGGGCAGGCTGGTCTCGGCCGAGAGGTTGGCCAGCAGGAACTGGTTGAAGAGGGTAGACGAGGTGCCCATGACGAAGCCGAACTGGTCGAGGCCGCGGACGCAGTGGCTGTCGTTGGCGGTGCTCTGGACGACGGCGCCGTTGCTAAAGTTGGAGCCCAGGTACTCGGTGGGCACGAAGCCGTACGTGGTCGGGTCCCAGGAGCCCATTTCAAAGGGGTTAAACTCGAAGATGGTGGAGTTGAGGTAGATGACGGTGGTGCCGGGGGCGCGGCTGTCGGCGACGAGGATGGGCATTGGCGTGTTGCCAGCGGCAAAGTCGTCGGTGTCGGCAATGGACGAGAAGGTGTAGCTAGGGCCGCCCAGCGGCGCGTTGATCAGCTGGTAGGACAGCGCGCGGCCCCAGTAGTCGGTGATGGACACGTCGTAGCCGGCATCGTCCTTCTCCGAGACCTGGTCGGCGACGTGGATCCAGTACTCGGCGGTGCTGATGATGGCGAGACGCTGGGTGGTGTTGAGGGTATTGTCGTCGAGGCCGTCGAGCTGGGCGGCGGCCAGCTCCTCGGCGCGGCGGCGCAGGCGCCGCGTCTTGGCTGTGGTGTTGCCGTTGTCCTGGGCGTCGCTGCTGGGGCCGGAGAAGATGGAGTTGTCGAAGCGCCAGAGGTCGGAGCCGTCGTAGCCGTCGCGCATGGCCACGACGGTGGAGAAGTTGTTGGCAAACATGGAGCCGACGAGCCAGCCGCCGCCGGAGAGGCCGGCCAGGTAGGTGGCGGCCTGGAGCAGGCCGGCGATGCTGCCGTTGGTGCCGGCGGCCGGCAGGTCTGGGGTGCGGCTGTCGGCAGCGGCCAGGAAGCCGGCGCCGTTCATGAGCGCGCGGTAGCCGCCGCCGGAGATGGCGAGGCCAATGTTGGGCACGTTGGCGGCGTCGGCGGCGGCAATGTAGCTGGAGGCGTTGAAGCCGGTAATGTTGGCGCCGGACAAGAAGGTGACGAGGGGGTCGCGCGTGGCGTTGCGGCGGAGGGCGAGCCACTTGGTCTCCTGGGTGGAGAGGGAGCTGGCGGCGCGGGCGGCGGGTGTGTCGGAGGGACAGTCGACGGCGATGGGCGAGTAGTTGCCGGACGGGCTGTTGGGCAGGGCGCGCGGGACAAGGGCGAGCGAGGCGGCGGCGGCGGCCTGGGCGGCGAGCACGGCCACGAGGCCGGCAAAGGCGGCAGCCATGATCAGGGTGGCGGTCAAGAGGAGGTGAAGAGGCGGAGATTAAGAGGTGGGAGTTTGGAGAGACGGTCAAAAGAGGCGGATCAAGAGGCAAGAGAAGAGAGGCAATGTGCCCCAAAACGAAGGAATCAACGTGAAGTGACTGCACTTGTCTGGTGAATCAGATAAACAGTGCCTGGCAACTTGTCTGGTGAATCAAATAAACAGTGACTGCAGTCTGTGTCAACCTTGATTCACACCCAGCGGATCCTTTCGTCGATCAGCGTCACATCCATCCACCGGCGTCAGGAGAAGAGGCGATCGGGCTCCGTCTCCTTTGCAAGGAGCAGGCGGGCGGGCGGCACAAGATAAATAAGATGCTGCTCCCTGGACGCATGGAGGATCCGTCGGGCCCGGGCAGCTACACTAGAGCAGACGCCAGCAAGCACTACAGAATGGGCAAAAAGGAATGTGGCCACGGCTAGTGTATCTCCAAGGCCGCAATGGCGAGCCAAGCTTGCGTGCGTACGTATGCACACTACACTACACTACTTTTTTCCCAGATCTGAGCTCCACGGGGAATAACAGCCAGGTCGGCACATGTCCGCCAGGAACGGTCTGCCATCAAGGCGGCTCGTGTTCGTATCAGGAAACAAAGGGGGCCAAAAGCGAGCGTAAACATTGCAAGAAGAGGCCAACCTCTCTTCTCAAAGCCACGACAGCGGCCGTTGTTTTTCTTCCTCAACACAAACAGGTCCAACACCACAGCCTCTGGCTTTCCCGTTTACAGCCCCGTCTCGACGCCCCTGGTTGATGACGCAGTCAGGGCCTCTTGAGAATTGGGCAGCGCTAGTGGCAATGCGGGAATGAGCTGACGCGGAATATTCGGAGACTAGCAAAGCCTTTTAGCGCGTCGCCGCTGTTGCCATCACCGCCCGTCAGCCGCACTGCAGCTCTGGTAGTGGCAGAAGGCAAAAGGTGCCTGGCGTCGTCTGCAAACAGAAAGTGATGTTTGCCATTTTGCCATTGGTTTTGCCTTCCTTCTTTTTGCGAGGATGAGTAAGCAAGACGACGAGCTTTACGTGTAGCGAAGGCTTTCTGAGATGAGTAAGCAGGTCGAGCGATTTGTGAGATGAGTAAGCAAGACAGGTTTGCCGAGGCTGAGCAGCGAGATTGATATCAAACACGGCGCATGGGTCTCATTGATCGTCGACCAGGTGGTGGAAACGCCGCTTCCATTCTCCCAATTACAATTTGGGCTTATGCCCAGATCTGTCTGATGGTGGTTGCTTTGATTCCGGTCATGTGCCTGCCGGTCACCATGAATGTGTTACAATCACCTTCAGCATCCATTGTATTGCTTCATCTATTGTTTTGCTCTTCCCCGTTGCGCCAACGGGAAACATATATACACTTCCAACGGTAACAACGCAAGACAGAAAAACACGTGGGCCCGCCCGCCCCAACCCAAAACGGCACTACTGGTCGTCGACGACGTGCAGGTACTGCTTGTCCTCTCTCTTTTCCCGCTCGGTCGTCGGGGGCAGGTCGTAGACTGTCGAGGGGCGGTATCCTTGCTGTAGGGGGTTAGTAGGAAGGAGAGGAAAGAATAGGAAAAAGGGGAGAAAAAAGGAGAAAAAAGGGAAAAGGAAAAATAATTAAGAAAAAAAAGAAAAAGTAAAAAACGTAAAAAACATAAAAAAGAAAGAAAAAAAGAGAAAAAAGAAGAAAAAAAGAAAAAAAACTGTAGACAAAAACTCACCACGTAGTGGTAAATGTGGTCGCTAATCTCGGCCGGCTCAATGCCCAGATCCTTGAACGTCTTGGCCGTCTCGTCAATGGTCTGGTCGATAAACTCCCGCTCAACGTCCTCGCCCGAGAGCACCGGGAACCAGAGCAGCTTGTTCAGGAGCGTGGCCGCCGGCTTGAGCAGCGCCTTGGGCACGTTAATGTGCCGCCGCTTCTTGTAAATCTCGCGGTCGACCAGCGCGGCAATCTCGCCCGTCGAGTAGTTCTTGGGGCCAAACAGCTCAAATGTCTCGCCGGCCGTGTTGTCGTCATACAGCATCAGCTCCAGAGCATGGCCAACGTCAACGACCTAGTCATTAGTGTCACTCTTCTAGCGCTCCTCAGGTCCTTGTCCTCCCCCAACGTACATGCACCGGCCAGTATCGCTCCTCCATGTTGTTGCTGGTAAACAGGTTGTAGACGCCCGCCAACTTGATCAGCAGATTGTCCTCGAACCCAAACATGGGCGCCGGGCGCACAATCGTGGTCTCGGGAAAGATGCTGCGGGCCACAGCCTCGCCGCGAGCCTTTGTCGCAAAAAACTCGGACGCTGACGCCGGGTCCGCATTGTACGAGGAAACGTGGATGAACCGGTCGACGTCGTACTTGGCCACGGCCTCGGCAATCCGCTCCGTGCCCTCGACATGGACGTCTTCGAGGGTAAAGTTCCTAGCACGTCAGTTTCCGTCTCCTTTTTACGCTTGCTTTCCCCTTCCACAAGGCCATCGTACTTTGTCGGGTAGTTCCGTCCCACCAAGTTGTAGACCACGTCCGAATGTCTGACGCTCTCCTCAATCGAAGCTGTGTTGTGCAGATCATACTCCTGCATGAGTTAGCATCGGTTGGCACCCTCCGCTGTCTTTTCCATCATCCCCTTGCTGATCACGTACGATAAAGACGACCCGGCCGAGGTCGCCGGACACCTTGAGATGCCGCTTGGCCATCTCCTCACGGAAAGGCACAACCACTGTACACCCCTGCCGAGCTGGAAGGCACGCATGCCGTCAGTATGCCTGCCTTGTTGCATCGTTTCGGCACCGTAGCTCCCATGCGAGAACGGTGCCCGGGGAGAAGCACATACCGAGCCGGTTGACGATATAGCGGCCAAGCTGACCAGTGGCGCCAAACACGGTTGCCGTGTGTCCTGCGAGTGTCAGATGTCACTAGAAATCAGGAGAGAACATTGGCTCGCCACATGGTTTTGTCTCGCATACCTCCAAGAGAAGACCTAGTGTTTGTTAGCAAAAACAGCGTCCCCCAGAAAGAAGAAACAGGCCCTCTCAAGCATACCGTCCGCCCTGGACCCGGAGAATGGGCTTGCCGGTGCGCGTAATGTGCAGGTCCGAGATGGCGCGGCGCTGCTGCTGCTGGAAGACGCCCCGGGCCATCTTTTGCGAAGACCGCACAGCGGCGGCCGGGAGCGATGACATGACGGGCGGGGGGCAATATTCGGATCGTAGACAAGTGGACGGGGGGTTTGAATGCGTCCCCGGCTTCCGGATTCCGTGGCGGGGAGGGTGAAGCGGCGGCGCTGGGCGAGAAGTTGGATTTGGCCTCGAAACCTTGTATTTTCCGGATCGCGCTGGCGGGAAGAGATGGAGCAAAAGTAATGATTGGCATCCCATTGGCGGGTGCAGTCGGGCTAGGCCATATCGTCACGTGAGGCAGATATGAGTCGGGATTGGATCATTAATATTGCGTGGACCTTTGGACGCAGAGAGTCTGTTTCGGATCATTAATATTGCGTGGACCTTAGGCTGCATCGAGCCGCGCCTCCTGTGAGCAGCTGCCCTCAATAGCTTTGCCAGCTATCACGACAAACGGCGGCACGGCGACAACGCGAGCACTGTTGAAAACTGAAACTCTCTCTCTCATTCTACGCCATGAGCTCCGAGGCATTGTTTGACTTTCTGCAGACGCAGCGCGACGAGGCACCAGAGGAGCTGCAGGGCGACATTCTGGTCATTGGTGACCTGTGGGAGCGGAAGCTATGGCACGAGCTGACCGATGCGCTGATTGCGCTGTTTAACCACGAGGACAGCGGGCCGCTGCGACTGCCGTTTTTTAAGGTCTTTATCATAAAGTTTGCGGATAGAATCAACCAGCTCAAGTTTGTGGACCTGGCGCTGAAGGCGGCCGAATGCTGTTCAGGTCGGTCGAGAGGAGAGAGAGAGAGAGAGAGAGAGAGAGAGAGGGAGTCAGATGGCTGACCCTACAGACAAGCAAGAACGGCTGACGTTTCTCGAAAACGTGGCGAAAAAGGTGGACAGCGAGGACTCGCAAGACGCATTTGTGTTTGCCATGATTGCGGTAGCGCGGGTCAAGCTGATGCTGCGCGACTTTGAGGGCGCGCGGCAGGATCTGGACCGGGCGGAGCGGGTGCTGGACGGCTTTGACGCGGTAGAAAACGTGGTGCACGCGGCGTTTTACGACACCAACGCGGCCTACTACGTGGCCAAGATGGACTTTGCGCTCTACTACCGCAACGCGCTGCTCTACCTGGCCTGTGTCGACGACGTGGCGGCGCTCGACCCGGACGAGCGCCACGACCGGGCCTACAAGCTGAGCATTGCGGCGCTCGTTTCGCCCAGCATCTACAACTTTGGCGAGCTGCTGATGCACCCGATCCTGGACGCGCTGGCCGCCGACGACGAGGACGACGCCTGGCTGCGCGCGCTGCTCTTTGCCTTTAACCGCGGCGACCTGCGCACGTACGAGCGCCTGGCCGACCGCATCGCCAGCAACCCGCTGCTAGCTAAGAACAGCAGCCAGCTGCGGCAAAAGATTTACCTGGCCGCGCTGACCGAGGCCGTGTTTCGCCGTCCGCCGCACGCACGCGCCATGTCCTTTGCCACGATTGCCCAGGAGACCAAGGTGCAGCCCGACGAGATTGAGCACCTGGTCATGAAGGCCCTGAGCCTGGGCCTGCTGCGCGGCACTATTGACCAGGTCCAAGAGGTGGCCCATATCAACTGGGTGCAGCCCAAGGTGCTGGACAAGGCGCAGATTAGCAACATGCGCGACCGTCTGGCCGAATGGGGCGCCAGCGTCAACCAGCTGGGCAACTGGATCGAGCAGGCCGGCCAGGACGTCTGGGCCGTGTGAAGGCGGCGGGGCGAGGAGGGACCAGAACGAGCCACGAGGCCAAAGGAAGACTGTCAGATCTGCAGAAATACCAAGACAGACGGCACATTCCAGCATGGGCTTTATCATAGGGAACGAATGAAAAGCCAAAAATGATAATATCAACGATACGCCTTTTATGCTTCATGACATGCTCCCTCTGTTCCTGGTACCGTAAATGTGATATTTCCTTCCCGAGAACTCACCCCCTCCCAGTCCGAGATGGAGCGTCCTGCCTCCTCCAGACTCCCTCTAAAGCCGCGTTTACAAGCCCCCGGTCGCCTTGGCCACGGCCGCGCGCGGCTGGGCCAACACCAGCACAGAGCCGACCAGCCAGGCCGGCCACCAGACACACCAAATGACGACGGCCGTGTAGGTGCCCCAGACATCCCAGCTAAAGGCGGCCAGACGCAACGCCTCGGCCACCGGCACCTTCCACACGGCGCAGCCGGCAGCCAGCACGGCGGGCGGCGCGACGAGGTTGAGCAGGGCGGTGCATAGCCAGCGGTGGGCCGAGGACGCAGAGGGCGACATAAACGACAGCGGACTGGCCAGCAGGCCGACGAGAAAGGCTAGCGAGAAGTTGAGCGTGGCCAGCGAGGAGAGGAACATGCCGAGCAGCAGCAGGGAAAACGACTGGATCAGCTGGTACTGTTGGAGGGTGGGCTGGTGCCAGACGGCGAGGACGCGGGCGAGGAGGTGTGGCAAGAAGACATTGGCGAGGGCGAAGACGGCAAAGGCGGCACCCAGGAGCTATCATTAGCGGGAGGAAGAGGGAGGAGAGAAGAAAGAAAGCAGGAGAGGAGAGAGAGGGGGAGGAGAGAGAGGGAGGAGAGAAAACGAAAAGCAGGAGAACTCACCCAAGCAGGAAGATGGTGAAACAGGTAAAAGGGCACAATGCCGAGCGCCTGGCAGATGGCGACAAAGGTCAGCGGAACAAAGAGGTCGCGCTCGGCGGGCGAGCGGCCGTCTTTCTTGGCATCGGCGTCATTCTTGGCCTCGGCAACGTCCTCCCGGCCTGACCGGATCCAGGCGGCAATGGCCATAATGGTAAAGTTGGCGGCCACCAGCATGGCGCTCGGCAAATAGGTGCCAATGCTGACAAAGCGCTCACGGCCCATGAGCAGGTAAAAGAAGAAACTCTGGTGCAAATGCTCGAGCAAATTGTTGAGGCTGCGAAAGGTGCCCTCGAGGATACGGCCCATGGCCATTTCGTCCTGCTGCCAGCCAACGGGGACGAGGCCGCCGCCCTCGGACGCCGGCGCCGTGGCCAGGTACGGCTGCAGCGTGACGGCGTCGACGTGGTAGGCCATAAAAGCGCTGTGGGCGCCCGTGGCCGCGCCCAGGCCCTGGCGAAGCATGCCGCGCAGCATGGTGCGCAGACGGTCGGCATAGCCGTCGTCGTGACGCCACATTTCCTGCAGCGAGACGGCAGCACCCATTTGGCCACCGGCAACGGCGGCCACCGAGTTGATAAGGTCGAGATTGGGCAGCTGGCCATTGACGCCGTCGTAGACAATGTGGACGGCAGAAAAAGCGGTGGAGGGGTCGTAGTCGGCGGTTGCGGCGTCGGGTGTGGATCCCGCCGTGAAAACGGCCCCGGCTCCGGCTCCGGCTCCGGCGCCCACCCCCGTGTAGTCCAACGCAATGGCCCCCTGCAGCGCCCCCGACTTTCGCGGCAGCGCGCTCACAAACCGCCCGTCGTGCGCGTCGTGGTAGGCGTCCACCCAAGCCTGCGGGCCGGCCAGGCTGTCGGGCGGGAAGAGAAAGACAATGTCCTTGGACCACAGCGACCAGCGGCGAAAGTAGCGCGCCAGCGCCAGCGCCAGAGCCACGCCCGGACCGTTGGCCGCTCCCTTTACGCTGCGCCAGGGCGCCACCAGCACGAGCGCCTCGGTGGCATCACCGCGCGGCGCCTGCAGGATCGCGTACAGGTTCTCGCCGTGCACCGCGCCGCCGCCGCCCACCGTCGGGTAGGTAAAGTTTTGTCGGCCCACCTTGAGGCCCATGGAGGCCAGTATGGCGCCGAGCTGGCTGTTGATGTGGCTGTTGGTGTCGATGCTGGCGTCGATGTTGGTGTGGTTGGTGTCGACGTTGCTGTCGCGGCCGCCGCTCTGGTCCGAGCCCGCCGTCCCCGTCTTCGTCTCTGCCTTGTCCGTCTTCTCCGCCATCTGCTCCCGCTCCCACCGCAGCAGCGCCGCCACCTCCTCCCGGTACGCCCGGAACACATGCTGGTCGCTGCCGCCAAAGTACGTGTGCACCTGGCCCGGCAGCAGCGCGTTCTCCGAAATGTAGGTACGGCGCGAGTACGCGTCCAGCGGCAGCACCAGCAGCGACACCACGCCGACCACGATGCAGAGCAGCGAGAGGTACGGCGGCACCTTTAGCATGCGCCGGTCGCGCCGGAGACGGCCGAGGGAAGCTGGCTGGTCAGCGGGTGGCAGCTCGACGACCGCAGAGCGTGCCATGGAAACACGGAAAACAAGCACAGAGACACTCACTCATAAATCGCGACATTGTGGCGACAGCCGGAACATGCTCGGGCGTTGCTCGACAGGTCGCGGAATAGGGGGGTGAAGCTGGGGGAGGCCGTTGCTAGTGAACACGATGCTAAGAATTCATAATCGCGTGAAAAAGTGGGTCCGTGTACCTGCTTTTCACTTTTAATCCATTTCTTCTAATCATTGTATTGTTTTCTATCTTGCCTTCCGATGCCTTTTCCACTCCCCGTGCAATGCCCGAAAGCAGTCCCAGCAAACACCAATGTCTCGTTATACGTTCCATGGCCAACGGCCTTGTCATGCCCAGTAAAAAAGATGGAATCATACATGCAGCGTAGAAACAAGGAATTAAAAGGAAAGTATTATCGTTATTCAAAAAAGAGAAGAAAAAAAGAAAAAAAGAAGAAAAAAGACAAGAAAAATATAAAAAAGAAAAAAAAGAAAAAAAGAAAAAAAGACACGGTAGGACAACGCAGGCCGCACTCTCAAGAGCCCAGCCGCTGCGTAGACCCGACAAGACCAATGGCCGGGGCGCCGCCGGGACCGCCGGAGACGCTGGGCAGCACGCCGAAGCGCCCATAGGTCTTCTGGTCCACGCTGACGTAGTGCGGCAGCCGGCCGAGCAGGTTGAGGCGGCCCTCGATCCAGCGCAGGACCTTTTCGGGGGGGGCGAGGAACTTGAGGTAGCCGAGACCGCAGAGGTAGCCCACGACTAGGCCGGACAAATGGCCGAGCAAGCTGGTGCCGGGAATCAGCACGGCCACGACAAAGGCCACGATCAGGGGGGTGGTCCAGGTCGGCACCGGGATCGTGGCCACCATGAAGGAGGGGTGGGCGCGGTTGGCCTTGACGGCCTCGACGCCGAGGAGCAGGAATACCCAGACGCTGGAGGTTAGTCATGGAGAGAGGAAGGAGAAGGGAGAATAAGAGAGAAGAGAGGGGGAGAATAAAAAGGACAAGACGGAACGCACCTCGCCCCCATGACGGTCGTGTTAAGGCCCAGAAATCGCTCAATCGCGGCATAGATAACCGCCGGCAAGGTCCCGAAAGCTGCCAACGAGTTAGATCAAGAAAGACTCCAGCTTCCTTCAAGCGACTCACGTCCAAAGAAAAAGGCGCCCGTCGTCAGCGTGCCGTGCTCGTGCTCGAAGCGGTCCAGCAGCGGTGCCAGCGCAAACAGGTTCATCACCGTGTGGAAGAGGCCGACATGGATCAGCGGGAAGGTGTTTGTTCGGTATACTGCACGCGTTAGGCGAGGGGGAAGAGGGAGGAGAAAAGAGACATAGAAGACAAGAGCAGAACAAGAACAGAAAGCAGAACAAGAATAGAAAGCAGAACAAGAAGCAGAACAAGAACAGAAAGCAGAACAAGAAGCAGAACAAGAAGCAGGCCAACGGAAACAGAACAACGGAACAGAACAACAGAAACAGAACAAAAAGCAAGGCTCACAATTGGCAAGAGACAGGTCGCGTGGCGTAATCGACCCCCAGGCCCGCACATCCCACGCCGACTGCAGGCTGGCCACGTACAGCAGCACCATCAGGCCGAGGATCAAACGCGTGAGCAACGGCAGCCGCAGCAGATACGACCGCGTCGACGAGCGGGCGGCGCTGAGCCCCGACGATGAAAAGGCTGCTGACGAGGAGCCGCGCGGTGGCCACAGCCCGGCAAGGCCGGGGGCCGAGGGGGGTATAGAGGCCATGGAGAGCGAACCGGTCGCGTCGAGGACGGGAGCCGAGCAAGAATGGATCAAAGGACTGCGAAAGGCGACCGAGGCTGTCGACTGGTCGAGAAATTGACAGACGGTACACGAAAAGGCCGAATCGACAGACTCCACGGCAAAATGGAGAATCGACAGACGGTCCACGGAAGAATCAATGGCGTATTCACGTCTCAGCTCATATGTCCCGCGGTCAAAGAGCCGGGATGGTCAGGGGAAGCTCGAGAGGTAGCTCGGAAGAATAGGAGCGAGGCAGTGGTGGATATTTGGTAGTAATTGTACGCTACGTGTCTCGTGCCTGCTAGAGTCCTGCGCGTTAATTTTCCTCCGCCCTATTTGTGAGAAACGGGCACTACTACGCCGCTTACAACGCCGAGCTAACGGCAATACTGCATCTTTTATGCTTGCAGGCAATTACTGCCATCTTCTATGCTTGCACACCATTAAACTGGTCCTCGTCTGCCTTTGAGTTTTCATGTCAGATTGCACATGAGCCTGGTTCTGTCCTCCTCTGCCTTTTTCGTCTGCCTTTTTCATGTCAGATTGCACAGTGGTTCTGTCTGGCCGTCTGCTTTAGTTTCAACGTTTTTTTATACTTTCTGCTTTACTTCCAGGATCAAACATTTCTCCCTCCTCCTCCAATTTACGCGGCATGCGCCTTGGCCATGGTGTTGAGAGCGCTGCCGTTCTTGAACCACTCAATCTGGCCGGCGTTAAAGGTGTGCGCCAGCTTGATCTCAAAGGGCTTGCCCTCCTTGGGGTGCACCACCATGGTGATGGGCTTGCCAACGGCCAGCTCGGTGCAGAGAATGTCAACCTGTTTGTTAGCATGTTTCTCGTGTTCCTTCCTCTTTTCCTTTCCTCTCCCCCCTTTCCCCCTTACCTTGTCAGTCGGCTTAATCTTGTCATAGTCGGCCGGGTCGGCAAAGGTCAGCGGCAGCATGCCCTGCTTCTTCAGGTTCGTCTCGTGGATGCGCGCAAAGCTGCGCGTGATAATGGCCAGACCGCCCAGGTGACGCGGCTCCAGGGCGGCGTGCTCACGCGACGAACCCTCGCCATAGTTCCAGTCACCAATCACCACCCACTTGATGCCCTTGGCCTTGTAGTCGCGCGCCACCGCCGGCACCGCGTCGTACTCGCCCGTCACCTCGTTGTGCACCGTGTTGGCCAGGCCGTTCTCCTCGTTGATCGCGCCAATCAGCATGTTGTTGGAAATGTTGTCCAGGTGGCCGCGGTACTTGAGCCACGGGCCCGCCATGGAAATGTGGTCCGTCGTCGTCTTGCCCTTGGCCTTGATCAGGATCGGGCAGTTGAGCGCGTCCTTGCCGTCCCACGCCGTAAAGGGCGTCAGGATCTGAAGGCGGTCCGACGTCGGCGACACCTTGACCTCCACCGTCGACCGGTCCGCCGGCGGCGCCTGGTACGTGTCCAGGCCCGGGTCGTAGCCGTCCGCCGGCAGGCCGTCCGTCTGCACCGGCGGCGTCAGCTTGAACTCCTTGCCGTCCTTGTCCTTGAGCGTGTCCGTCAGCGGGTTAAAGTTGAGCGTGCCCGCAATCGTGTACGCCACCACCATGTCGGGCGACGCCACAAACGCGTGCGTCGCCGGGTTGCCGTCGTTGCGGCCCGTAAAGTTGCGGTTGTACGACGACACAATCGTGTTGGCCTCGCCCTTCTTCACGTCGCGCCGGTCCCACTGGCCAATGCAAGGGCCGCAGGCGTTGGCCAGCACAATGCCGCCAAAGTCCTCAAACGTCTTAAGCTGGCCGTCACGCGCAATGGTGGCCCGGATCTGCTCCGAGCCGGGCGTCACCGTGAACACGGCCTTGGCCTTGACACCGTGCGCCATGGCGTCCTCGGCAATGGCCGCCGCCCGTGTCATGTCCTCGTAGGACGAGTTGGTGCACGAGCCAATGAGACCGACCTTGACCTCCTCGGGCCACTTGTTGGCCTTGACCGCTGCCTTCATCTGCGACACGGGCGTCGCCAGATCCGGCGTAAAGGGACCGTTGACGTGCGGCTCCAGCTCCGACAGGTTGATCTCAATCAGCTGGTCGTACTCGGCACCGGCATCGGCGCGCAGGTCGTGCGCGTACACCCGGGCAAAGTCGCCAATCTCCTTGCGCTTAGTCGCCACCAGGTAGTCGTACATGCGGTCGTTGAAGGGGAATAGCGACGTGGTCGCACCAATCTCGGCGCCCATGTTGCAAATCGTCGCCATGCCCGTGCAGCTAATCGTGTCGACGCCAGAGCCAAAGTAGTCCACAATGGCGCCCGTGCCGCCCTTGACGGTCAGGATGCCGGCCACCTTGAGGATAATGTCCTTGGGCGTGGCCCAGCCGTTGAGCTGGCCCGTCAGCTTGACGCCAATAATCTTGGGCGCCTTGAGCTCCCACGGCAAGTTGGCCATGACATCGACGGCATCGGCACCGCCGACACCAATGGTGCACATGCCCAGGCCGCCGGCGTTGGGGGTGTGCGAGTCCGTGCCGATGAGCAGACCGCCGGGGAAGGCGTAGTTCTCGAGGATAATCTGGTGGATGATGCCGGAGCCGGGGCGCCAGAAGCCAATGTTGTACTTGGCGCAGGCCGAGGCCAGAAAGTCGTAGACCTCCTTGTTGGTGCTGACGGCGCGAGCCAGATCCTTCTCGCCGCCAATCTGGGCCTCAATCAAATGGTCGCAGTGCACCGTCACCGGGTTGGCCACCTTGGGCATGCCGGCCGACATGAACTGCAGAATGGCCATCTGGGCCGTGGCGTCCTGGCAGGCCACGCGGTCGGGGCGCAGCTTGAGGTACGACACGCCGCGCTGAATGTCCTGGCCGTGCGGGTCGTCCAGATGCGAGTACAGAATCTTTTCGGCGTACGTCAACGGCCGGCTGAGCCGCGCCCGCACAATGGCCAGGTTCTCGGCCATCTTCTTGTAGTTGATGTAGGTGTCGGCCTCCCAGTTGTTCTGGTGGACCTGAATCAGGCGCCGGAGCGCCGTCGGTTAGCACGGGATCAAACAGCCGCCGCCAGCACACGCCTGCACTCACCTTGCGGTCCAGCGGGTTCTCTGACACGGTCGCCATGGTGCGGCGCAGAGACACGCCGGAAAAGGCGGCCCGGCCAATGGCCGCGCGGCCGAGGATTTGACGGCTCGCAAGCATGGTGCAATGGGTCTGCCGCTGTAGACGGGATTATAGAGGCCCGGGCTCTAGGCGCTCAGTCTCGTTCGAGATGGAAGGATCAGATCCAATCGCTGAGAACTGGATATCCTCGTTATGATGGATCGAGGATGGAGAGAGGCGCTGTTCTCCGAGCAGACGGAAGGAGAGGAGAGGGGGGAGTGGAGGAAGGGAAGAGGAAGAGAGAGTGTTTTGTGGGAGAAAGTGAGGCACAAAGGAAAGAAAAGGACAAAAGTGTGGGAAGTTGGCGGGGGGAAAGACGAGGTGTTTTGTAGGTAGGTCTACGCTAAAAGACGCAGATAAACAGTGGCCGCCGGGCAGTCGGCTTTTCCAGCCTAGCACCAGCTTCGCTGCAGCAGTGCAGCGCCGCCGCCGCCGCCTCGGCTATGACGACAAAAAGGCAAGGCGGCCGGGCCAGCCAATCAGCGCGCTTGCATTATCACTAAAAGTTGCTGGGGGGGTGCGGGGCCCACTGAACGTTTGGTTTTTTTGTACACTAATAGCAAATACACTACTCTTCAGAGCGCACCCTCCCTTTCGTATGCAGACGCGACTGTGCGAAATTCGCTCCAGACAGCCGTCCCATTCCAGTACGGATTGCTGCTGCTGTCAATCGGTGCCGTGTCAAGGACGGCTGTCACTTTTTCTCTAGTTCTAGTGCTCTCCGCCCAAAGCTGGCGTTGTTGGCGGGTTTTCGGCGGGGTAAGCTGCTGAAACAGGCCTGTAATAAAGCCAGCGTGCAGTCCCTTATTTCCACGCAACAAGGACAGAATGCAAACGCGGCCATTCGCCCTCGCAAGTGGAGAGAAGAACCAGATACAGCCGAGGAAATGCCTCTGGAAAAAAGGCACTGCCATCCACTACGATGGGTTCCAACGTACTAATTACTCGTATAAAAGCACCCCCTTCTCTTTCGACGCAAACAGTGCCGTCCAGACTCGCAATATGGCAGACACGGAGCCGGCGCGGCTGTGCTCGGCTGCAGCTCTGGGGCGGGCCCCAAAAAAGACGGAAAAAAGAGAGGAAAAAAGACGAAAAAAGACGAAAAGAGACGAAAAACAGTGCCGTCGATACTGTACCTCCACTCACGTCCCAAGCTTTACCATTTCCCGCCGCTTTGTTTGGTCTGGAGACCCCTCTGGTGGGTCCCGCTGCCACGGGGGTCGCTAGCGCCGGCTCCACTGCTGCCACTTTTGCGCTCCAGGCTCGGCAGCCGTGGCTTTTTCCGAGTATTTACGAACGGAAGCCGCGCTCGAATCCGATCGACCGACGGCTGCGAGTTTGGGCTTCGGCACTGCGGCATGGCCGAATGGCATGTCGTTTTTTCCTCTTCGTTTTGTTCTTGTCTTGTTTTGCTTGCTTGTTTCATTTTGTTCTTGTCTGCTTTTTCGTCGTTTGTTTTGTCGCTGCTGTTTGTCGTCTGTTCTCCCTTTTTTCAGTCTTTCCTCAATCTACTTTCCTTTGCTGCTCCGCATTCTACTGCTTCTCTGCACGTGCCTGTATATCACATGCTGGCTAGCCTGTTCGGCGTAAGCACTTGCCTGGTAATTAACTATCGCCAGGCCATTACTGGCCCTGTGCCGCTGTATGCTAAATTCCAAAAAATAAATCAATCAAATAAACCCCCAGAATAAAAGCCTATCCATATCAGATAAGAAACGATTAAGAAAAAACTTCTGCCCCACACTAACAATCACCACGTGAAGACAACCTCCTTCAACAGACAGCCTCGATTTTTTTCGCCCATTTCGATTCTCTCTTGCCATATAAACAAGACAACGCCTACTGCAAAAATGGGTATCCCCTACAAGAAAACACTGACCAAGACGCGGCGGAAAACGAGGTAAAAAGAGACGAACCTCCCCCCCCGAAAATCAAGCCTCAAGACTCACTTTTCAGGGACGTCGACCAGATCAAGGCCGACACGCGCTCGCCCGCCCATCTCGCCCGCTTCATCAACACAAAGGCCGCCGAAGACCTGCCCGGCCTCGGCCTAAACTACTGCATCCCCTGCGCCAAGTGGTTCGAGACGCCGACCGCCCTGACCGACCACCACCGCGGCAAGCCGCACAGGCGCCGCGTCAAGCAGCTCGAGGTCGAGCCGTACACCCAAAAGGAAGCCGACGCGGCCGCCGGCCTCGGCGTGCAGGCGCACTACAGCAGCATTGGCGCGGCAACAGCAACGACAACAGCCGCCGCCTCGACGGAAGTCATCATGACATGAGAGAGCGGAGGATGAGGGAATTTAGCTGGCTGGTGGTTCAAGTAATGAGTTATGACATTTAGACTTTATTAATTTCTACAAACCTCAAAGCCCATCCGACGCATCCATTGTGCAGCTGATTTAATTCTTAAACGGTCTGCCGCATCATCTGCTCTGCTTACTAGAGCCCTCTTGTAATGTCATTGTCTTCACCACTGCCTCCGTTGCTAATGTCAATCTGGACTTACCACGCCGTACTCGGAGCGGTTCACAAACAAGTATAGAGACCGTAAACGCATCCCTGCGGCAAATGACTGCCCCAGAAAATCAGAAAAACTAGCACACCTCTTCTACCTAAAGCTGGGCCTCAAACCGTCAAGGCTAGGGCGCACAGAGCTGCCTATAAAGGAAGAAACGTCAGAAAGTTCTCTTGTTGGGAGGCTGGAGCGGGGACAACATACTGCTACTTCGCCGACGACGTGCGCGAATGTCCGCAGGGTCGCTGGGCCGCAATCCGGTGGTCTTGGCAAATAGGTTGAGAATATCTGTCAACGAAATCACACTAGTCAGACGATCCGACAGATGCGCGCCGGGCATGGCAGCCGCGGGCACCGATCCAAAGGAGGGTGCACGGCCCGACGACACCGGTACCGGCGGAAGCACAGAACCAGGCGCCGGCGAAAGCGACCGCCTGCCGGCCACGCCGTTTCCAGACGTGGCCATGGCGATCGACGGCGATTCTAGCTGTGGTCCGTCGTTGGCCTCCGTGCTGGCTGTGTCGGCTCCGGGAGGTGGTAGGGTCACTCCGCTCGTGCTGGAGACCGACGAGCTGGCCTGTACCGGGGCCAGCAGTGGTGTCTGGGGTGCCGAGGGCGCAGGAGACGACGCATGATCGACCACCCACATGCGGTGCGAGCGCGTTGCCACCAGCTTGGCCACCGTGTGGGCCAGCGTCGAGTGAGGGTACACGTAAAACACTGGGAACGAGTCGCGGCCCTCCTCGACGCCGCGCTTGGACAGAATCACAGAGATAAAGTTCATGCAGGACGAGTGCAGCAGAGGGAAGCTGGCGGCAGACGTAAGGTGCTCCACGTCCGCCGCCGAGATGTTGCCCACCACGTTCATGCCATTATCGACAACGGCCACAGACGTGAGGCCTTCGGCGTTGATCAGGATAAGCGCTTCTGCCAGGGGACGATCCGCACTAAACGAGAAGCAGGTCAGTTCCGCTTGGAGTCATGCATCAGTTGGGCAACCTACTTGATAGAAATGGCCTCGTGCGTGCCAATGCGAAGATCACGCAAGGTTATGGGGTAGAGCCGGTCAATAGCCGGGAAGTTGACGCTTTCGTTCCAGAAAAACTCTAGCAAGCGCAGCTGCGTCAGAATGCCCACCACATTCGGGGAGGAAGGGCTGGTGACGAGGATGCGGTGCACGCCACTGCCAAACAACTCGATGGCGCCGTCAAGACGCTGTGTCGACGGAAGGGTGGCGACAGGCTCCTTGCAGAAAAGGGGCTGGATGTCGCGGATGGGAATAGCGACGTGCTCTCGGGCCCGCTGCGAAATGCTGCGGAACATGTCGGCAAACTCGGGTTCTGGCGTGGCCAGGCCGATGACGGCCAGGAGGTACGCGTTGAGGTCGCGGAAATCAAACGTGGACACGGGCGTCTTGGCCGACGGTGACTCGCGGAGGAGCACAACCCGTGTTGCGCTGTTTTTCAGGAGAATCTGCACAAGTCAGCACCCACGCCGCGTTCAGAGGCGCTGCGAGGCCGAGGGCCACCCACCTTGGTACAATCCTCCACGCTCGTGTCCATCTCGGTCCACTTGACGTCGTCCTCACAAACAAGGTCACCCAGAGAAACATCCCGCCAGTCACGCCCGGCAAAGCGCGGATCAGGATGGCGCTGCGGCGGCGGGTGGCTGAGCAGGTCCTGGACAGCCTGCGTGAAGGAGGGCGGCCGCTGCGTGCGCGGCGAGGACGGCACGTTGCGGAGATTCTCGGCAAAGCTCTGCCGATGCGACACGGACGTGCGGGCAGATCCAGACCGCGAGGACGACCGTTCAAGAAGCGGGCCGCCAGAGGCAGCTGTGGTGGAAATGGGGGCCAACACCGGAACGTGAGGGTTCGTGCTGCTCGCGCCCGCGTTGCCCGCACTGTCTGAGCCGGGCCCTGCCGACGGCAGCGTCGACGAGTCCATCTCCGAGATCGATTCCGAGAAGAAAGAGATGAATGTGGTGGATGTCGATGGATGGGAGCAGCTCAAAGCGTGGCAGGTGGAACGTTGGAGTGGTCTGCCTTTGAAGGCACTTTTGAGCCCTATCTATGCAGTGACATGGAGTGCGGCGAGCATTCCAGGCGTTTAAATAGGCAAGCCAGCAAGTTTCGACACAATGTGGGATGCAAACAAACAAGTTCAACAGTGAAGCGCTAGGTCCCAGGACGTGAGATTGGTGAAGACGGAAGCCGCAACGACAAGCTCCCCAGCTCAACCGTCCGCTCGAAGCTTCCTTCCCGCGGGGCCGCCTCCCATTGGCCCAACGCCCCGCTCGCGGCATCTCTACGTCAGCTGGACACTATTCGAGGCTAATAGGAGCGTTGAAAGCACCCCACCTTCAGCGCTAACCCGCTAATCCGCCTAGAAACCACCTAAACAGCGATCGAGGCATCTGTGGCGTGAGACAAGTTGGACATTCTCAGTACACTACGTAGAAAATGATGAGTTTGTTTGCGCAGGCGCCATGGAGTGCTTCCATGTCCTTTCCTCGTTGCTTACTCGAAAACGGAGCCTGAAGCGGAGTGAAGAGACCATGCAAAACCCGTGCTTTTTCCCTACTTATCGCTTTATCCGCTACGACGACCCCGCGCTTGATTATAGGGTGCGAAAGCTACGCGAGGAAGGTGCCAGGCGCTGCATTCTCTCTTTTCTTGCATTTTGATTCGATTTTAATCTTCTTCATTTTCCCTGCTCTCTCTATGCTGGTTGGCCACCAGAGACACTGTTATCGCCAATCCAGGCAAGCCACACCCTACAACTGCTCTGTTATCGCGTTGCCTGGCACTTTAGCGCGCCACAGTTTGAATTTTTTTTCTGGACAGCGTCGCTGTTGTGCCCCGCCCTCTGCGTGCACTAGTTCTTTCCCTCCCTATTTTATTTTTGTTTTAACTGCCTTATTTTGTCTCGGCGGTATAATTTTTTGGCTTCTCTTTTCCTCCTATAACGCATACACCATTTTGCTTCGCCGACTGCTATCCACGCCCTCGAACGCCTCTCTTTTGGGTTGTGCCCCGGCCCCGTCTTTCGTTTGCGCACCACATCCCCGCCCTCGCAGTTGTTGTCGACATTTGGGCGTTGCCTCTTCACAACGCCGCGCCCTCAAGGCTTCCGGCTTGTTTGCTTTCCCAGCCTTTCCTCTTAATCGACCGCCAACATGTCTATGCTGCCGCACGAGGTGACTGCAGAGCTCTTGCAGCTCCTGCAGGCTCTCCAATCGCCGGACAACACCATCCGTGCCCAGGCCGAGGAGCATCTCCAGAACAACTGGACTCTGCCGCGACCTGAAATCCTGCTCATGGGCTTGGCCGAGCAGATCAGCGGCCCGGAACTGACCGTCGTAAGATTCTGTGCTTCTTTTTCGTCCGCTCAATGCCTCTAACTGTTTTTTTTCTTTTTCCGTCCTCAGCTGCGCTCCTATGCCGCCGTTATATTCCGCAAAATTGCTTCCAAAACACGCAAAAATGAACAGGGCGAGTTGGTTGAGATCTTCATCTCGCTCGCCCCCGCACAGGCCCAGGCCATCCGCCAGAAAC
Source organism: Graphilbum ipis-grandicollis (assembly GCA_019925625.1). Taxonomy (NCBI): domain Eukaryota; kingdom Fungi; phylum Ascomycota; class Sordariomycetes; order Ophiostomatales; family Ophiostomataceae; genus Graphilbum; species Graphilbum ipis-grandicollis. The sequence goes on along the minus strand of JADHKH010000002.1, from coordinate 1,183,568 downwards.
TGCTCGAGGCTCTGGCTAAAGAGACCGACCGCGGTGTCCGCAACAAGATCAGCGATGCCGTGGCTGAGATTGCGAGGCAGTACACCGACAACGGTATGCCTTGCCCGGAGACGACGTCATACTTTGCCATGGCTAGCCAGCTTCTGACTGACAAACTTACAGACCAGTCCTGGCCCGAGCTTCTGCAGGTTCTCTTCCAGCTGAGCATGGCCCCCGACGCTGGAATGCGCGAGACTGCGTATCGTGTGTTTGCCACCACCCCCAGCATCATTGAGAAGCCCCATGAAGACGCCGTGGCAGAGGCTTTCAGCCGGGGCTTCAAGGACGAAGCCGTTGCTGTGCGTTTTGAACCCGAGAGGAGGCCGAGACTGCCCGCTTGTGATCTGACTCGTTTGTTCTAGGTTCGCATTGCCGCCATGGAGGCGTTTGCCTCATTTTTCCGGGGTCTGAAGAAGAAGAGCCAGCCAAAGTTCTTTGGTCTTTTGCCAGAGGTGCTCAACATTCTGCCGCCGATTCTCGAATCCCACGACTCCGACGACCTGAGCAACGCTCTGATCTCCCTCATCGACCTGGCTGGCATATCGCCCAAAATGTTCCGTCCAGTGTTCAACGAGCTTGTCAAGTTTAGCATTTCTGTCATCCAGGACAAGGAGCTCACCGATCTGTGTCGCCAAAACGCCCTTGAGCTTATGGCCACCTTTTCCGATTATGCACCGTCCATGTGCAAGAAAGACCCCACCTATACAACAGAAATGATCACGCAATGCCTGAGCCTCATGACGGATTTGGGCGAGGACGACGACGACGCGTCTGAATGGCTTGCTGCCGATGACGTAGGTAATCCCGGAACGATTCGAGAGGTCTGCAACGGATGGAATACTGACTGGTGTTTGACCCCACAAATAGCTCGAGCAGGAGGAAAGCGACCAGAACCATGTTGCTGGTGAGCAGTGCATGGATCGCCTGGCTAATAAGCTCGGCGGCGCTGTCATTCTGGCCCCGACCTTTAACTGGCTGCCGCGCATGATCAACTCCACTGCCTGGAGAGACCGCCATGCGGCCCTCATGGCCATCTCTGCCATTTCCGAGGGCTGCCGCGATCTCATGCTGGGGGAGCTGCAACAGGTTCTGGGCCTGGTGGTGCCGACGCTCAAGGACCCCCATCCGCGGGTTCGCTGGGCCGGCTGCAACGCCCTCGGCCAAATGAGCACGGATTTTGCTACGACCATGCAGCGAGAGTACTATGACACTGTCCTCACGGCCATCATTCCCGTGCTCGACTCGCCGGAAGCCCGTGTCAAGGCGCATGCGGCAGCTGCGCTCGTCAACTTTTGCGAGGAGGCGGAGAAGAGCGTGCTCGAACCCTACCTGGACAACCTGCTCAGCCATTTGTTCAATCTGCTGCAGAATGAGAAGCGATACGTGCAAGAGCAGGCCCTGTCCACGATTGCCACGATTGCCGATGCCGCCGAGCAGGCCTTTAGCAAATACTACGACACGCTGATGCGGCTGCTGGTCGACGTGCTGCGGCGAGAGTCGGAGAAGGAGTACCGTCTGATCCGCGCCAAGGCCATGGAGTGCTCCACGCTGATTGCGCTGGCCGTCGGCAAAGAGCGGGTCGGAAACGACGCCAACGAGCTGGTGCAGCTGCTGGCCAACATTCAGAACAGCCTGACCGACCCCGACGACCCGCAGGCCCAATACCTGATGCATTCGTGGGGCCGCATGTGCCGAGTGATGGGAGTGGATTTTCTTCCCTACTTGGCGACTGTCATGCCGCCGCTGCTGCAGCTGGCCAGCGCAAAGGCAGACATTCAACTGCTCGACGACGAAGACCAGGCCGACCAGCTCCAGCAGGAAGAAGGCTGGGAGCTACTACCGCTCAAGGGCAAAATGATTGGCATCAAGACAAGCAGCATGGACGACAAGCACATGGCCATTGAGCTGCTGGTGGTGTATGCGCAAGTGCTGGAGGGTGCCTTTGCGCCGTACGTGGGAAAGATTATGAAGGACATTGCTCTTCCGGGCCTTGCCTTTTTCTTCCACGACCCGGTGCGGTTCATGTCGGCCCGGCTTGTCCCGCAGCTATTGAACTCGTACAAGAAAGCCTACGGCTCCGATTCCAACGAGATGAATCTCTTGTGGAATGCGACCGTTGTCAAGCTGCTCGAGGTTCTCAGCGCAGAGCCGGCCATTGATGCGCTGGCGGAGATGTACCAGTGCTTTTACGAATCGGTGGAAGTTCTGGGCCGGGCGTGCCTGACGCTGGACCACATGAACAAGTTTATCGACTCGGTGCAGTCCACTCTGGAGGACTACCGCGACCGGGTAGTACAGCGCGAAGACGAGAAGCAGAACGCGGCCACGGAAGACGCCGAGGACGAGGATGAGGACCTTCTCATGGCCCTGGAGGATGACCAGACGCTGCTGTCTGATATGAGCAAGGCCTTCCACGTCATCTTCAAGTACCATGGATCCGACTTTTTGCGGCCGTGGGAGCGGCTGATGTCGGCCTACGAGAGCTTCCTCAAGGCCGAAGACCCCAGCCAGCGCCAGTGGGGCATATGCATCATGGACGATGTGCTGGAGTACTGTGGAACCAACAGCATCCACTATGCCAATTACATTTCACAGCCGTTGCTGGACGGCTGTAAAGATGCGGCGCCGGCGGTGCGGCAAGCGTCTGCCTATGGCATTGGCGTGGTCGCGCATCGGGGCGGCCCTGCCTGGTCGCAGTTCCTGGGCGGCTGCATCCCGATTCTTTTCCAGATCACGATGCTGCCGGATGCGCGCAGCGAGGACAATGTGTATGCGACGGAGAACGCGTGCACGGCGATTGCCAAGATTCTGCATTTTAACGCGGGCAGTGTGGCCAACGTGGACGCCGTGATCACGCAGTGGATCAACACGCTGCCGGTGGTGAACGACGAGGAGGGCGCGCCCTACGCGTATGCCTATCTGGCGGAGCTCATTGACAAGTGAGGATTTCTTTGCCTTTCTGTTTAATTTTCTGTTTTTGTTTATTTTTTGTTTTCTTGTTTTCTTGTCTTCTTGTTTTCTTTCTTCCTTCCTTCTTCCTTCTTCCTTCTTCCCTACACAACTAACATCACAGACGTCACCCGGCGGTCATGACGCAGGCCGACAAGGTGTTTACATACATTGCGCAAGGCCTGGGGGCGGACGTGCTGCGCGGACAGACGGCTGCTCGGGTCGTGGAGGCCACAAAGCTGCTGCTGGCAGCGTCAGGGCTGAATGCCGCGCCGCTGCTGCAGCAGTTTCCGCAAGAGCTGCAGCAGACTATCAGCGCCTACTTCACATGAAGAGGCAGCCTCGGAGTTGATGGGCGTGGCGGCAGAGAGCAATAATACATGACGACATATAGGACGAGACACAAGCACAACCGCCTATCAGGAAGGATAACAAGATATAAATATCAAAAGCTGGGATTTGGTGCAGAGACGCAGCTATCCAACGTCGGCGACAGCCATGTGCATTGCCGGGTTGGGTCTCTAGGCCGTGGGCGGTTGCTACAACTGCTAGCAAGGAAGACGGGCATTGTATCCGGGGAAAGACCCAAGAAAGAGGGATGGGGGGGAAGATTATGTCTTGAAATGGAGTGTTTAGTATTTTGCGTTTTTGAAATGTTGAATGTTGAATGTTGACGTTTTCTTTTGGTTTTGCGCGTTTCGAAAAGTCACAATATGAATTTATAAAGGCCGTTCCGTGTCGAGGCAGCGCAAGGCTGGCCACGGGGCTTGAGCAGTGAAAGCGTGTAGGAAGCTGTACAAGGCTGGCCATAAGGGCGCGAAAAGCACGCGGCCGCAAGTACAAAAGTCCGATAGTGTTTCGAAATCGTACCAGCTGGATGGCACGTGCCAGGGAGGCGACCCCTCTTTTGGGGCGAGAGAGCTTGGGGGGATTTTTTTAATATTTTTAATCCCTGCCGGCGGTGTGTCAGCGTCATTGAACCCGCCTCGCTAGCATTGCCACCACGGCCGTTTTGAGATTGCAACCGTACGACGTTTGGGCCGCACAAGGCAGGAGCGAGCGGGCACAAAGACACGACGACCTCGGCGACGACGCACGAAAAAGACAACAGCCAGCTTTTGCGGAAGAGCAGAAGAGCGGAAGAAAGCGTCATATTCTGGCACGACTCACTTTGAGGAACAGTGGACTGGACGCCGTCTCGACTTTGTTTGACTTGGTCGACTTGATTTTTGATCGACTTGATTGACTTTCGAATTGACGTTTCTGCTCGACTGCCTCGACTTCGACTGCAAGACTGCTTCTACATCGACTGCGAAACTCCCCCTTCTACATTGACTGCTTTTACATCGACTGCCTACTACCCGATCGCCTCGGCCTGCGCAATGCACGCCGCGGCTGACGCAGCGACGTTGACGCTTAGCTTTGTGATATGCCTTCCGGTCGGGCTCGGCTACGTCCTGTACTAGGTTGCATGTTTTGGAGACGTATCTCGACAGCGTCTTTTCCTCTTTACGGCTGTTGGCGGAAGCAGACGAGCAGCCATGGCCTCGTTTTTTGACGACCAAGCATCCATGGCCATGGACGATGACGGCCAGCCAGGGCAGCAGCATCTAGAACAGTTGCAACAGCAACAAAATCTACAATCGCAACAGCAACAACAACAACAGCAGCTGCAGCAGCGACAGCAACAACAGCAACAACAGCAGCAACAACAACAGCAGCAACAACAACAACAACAACCTGCACTCCCCGACTATTCCGCCATGAGTGGTGTACAAATGACATCAGGCAACCTGATCTCGGCCCCCATTGGCGTCGACTCGACCGGCAATGCGTCGATGATGGGCATGGGAGTGGCCCCCTTTGGCAACATGTTCAGTCCGAACAGAAGCTCACAAGGCGACATGAACGGGCAGCTGTATTCTCCTCACCAGACGCAGCCGCATCGCATGTCTTTTCCCGACGGATCCGCGCAGGCGCTTGGCGTGGAGTCGGGCATGTCCATGCTGGATTTTGGCGTCAGCGGCCGAGACGGCAGCAACATGAACAAGGGGAACAATAGCGTGGAGGACGCCTTTCAGAGCTTCTCGTTTAGCCCGTCCAGCTTGGGGACGCGAGTGCCGAGTCATCCGTTCTCGTCCTTGACGCCCGAGATGATGAGCAACATGATTGCCTTTCCAGGCCTGAGCCTGGACCAGATGGCAGCCGTTCAGCAAGCGTCGTTGCAGGCCGATTCACTGAGCTTCTTCTCGCCCGTGGACGGCATGCCGGATACATCGTTTGTGTCGGCCATGGACATGGGCCTGATGGACACGGCGGACCCGCGAAACCTGAGCATGGCCATGCCGCAGCAGCCAGAGATGCTCGCGGAGCAGCCATACCTCAACACGTATGCGACGGCCACGCAGCGGCCGTCCCCCTCGACAGACGCGGCCACAGCGCAGTCGGCGACGGCGGCGGCTTCACAAGGCCTGCTCATGGCGCCTTTCCCGGCCTCGTCAATGGCGCAGCCGCCGCTGCCGATATCTCTGGCGGCCTCGTCCGGCACGACCGGCACGTCGTCCTCGACAGCAACAGCCGGCGGCCCATTGATATCGACGTCTACTCCAGAAGCCGGCGGTGGCGGCTCCCTGGCAGGCCCGGGCCCGACACCTCTGTCCTCGCCGTCTCGGCCGTCGGCATCCAAGGCGCTGGCGGCCAAACCAAAGCCCAACTACTACTCGGCCAGTGGCTTCGACATGGTGCGGGCGCTCTACTACGTGTCGTCGCGGCCGAACCCCGAGATTGCGATTGGCCCGGTAGACTTTTCGTGTGCGTTTGTCGTGTGCGATGCCACGCTGGACGACTACCCCATCATTTACGTGTCGGACACGTTCCAGCACCTGACGGGCTACAGCAGCTACGAGATTCTGGGCCAGAACTGCCGGTTTCTGCAGGCGCCGGACGGCAAGGTGGAGGCGGGGGCGCACCGGGAGTTTACCGACAACAAGGCGGTGCACCATATCAAGCAAAAGCTGCAAGCCGGGCGGGAGGTGCAGCAGAGCCTAATCAACTATCGCAAAGGCGGCAAACCGTTTCTCAACCTGCTCACCATGATTCCGATTCCGTGGGACGACTACGAGGGCGGCTGCCGGTACTTTATTGGGCTGCAGATAGACCTGGTGGAATCGCCAGACGCGATTTCGGGGCAGACGCGCAACGCGATGAGCATCGACTACAAGCACAGCAGCGTGCCGCAGTACGTGTGGGATCCGCCCAAGACGGGGCAATGGGGCACCGGGACGGACCGGACGCTGAGCATGGACGACGTGTCGGCGCTGCTGCAGCAGTTCACAGCCAAGGGACTGGGCAGCGGCAGCAGCGCGTCGGCGTCGTCGGACCTGTACCGGCAGTCGTGGGAAAAGATGCTGCTGGAAAACGTGGACGATGTGGTGCACGTGCTGTCGCTCAAGGGCGTGTTTCTGTACGTGTCGCCGTCGTGCAAGGCGGTGTTGGAGTACGACGCGGACGAACTGCTGGGCAGTCCGTTGTCGTCGGTGTGCCACCCGTCAGACATTGTGCCGGTGACGCGGGAGATGCGGGACACGCACGCCGGGCAGCCGATCAACTTTGTGTTCCGGATCCGGCGCAAGGAGAGCAGCTACACGTGGTTCGAGAGCTTTGGCTCGCTGCTGGTGGAGCAGGGCAAGGGCCGCAAGTGTATTGTGCTGGTGGGCCGGAAGCGGCCCGTCTTTGCGCTGAGCCGCTACGACATGGACACAAACGGCGGTGTGGGCGACAGCGAGCTGTGGACGAAGCTGTCGACGTCGGGTCTGATTTTGCACGTGTCGTCGAACTCGCGGTCGCTGCTGGACCAGCAGCCAGACGTGCTGGTGGGGACCAGCATGCAGGATCTGATGCGCAAGGAGTCGCGGGCCGGCTTCAACCGGACGCTGGAAAAGGTGCGGCGCGGCATCATTGCCAGCTGTCGGCACGAGGTGCAGCACCGGCGAGGACAGGTGCTGCAGGCGTCGACGATTCTGTACCCGGGCGACGCGCAAAAAGGGCAGAAGCCAACGTTTGTGCTGGGGCAGACGCGGCTGCTGAAACCGTCGTCGTCGCGGCACAATAGCGGCAGCCACGGACACGCTTTGACGGCGGCGGCGGGCGGCAGCACGGCCATGACACCCTTTGCGCCGATTGGCAGTGCGGGCGGACTGGGCCAGGTGGCGGACCCGGACAGCCAGACGGGGGGCTACGTGTCATCGGCCGGGGGCGGCGGAGTGCCGGCGGGATCACAAGAGGCGGCGCTGGCGGCCGACGACAACATGTTTGACGAGCTCAAGACGACGCGGTGCACGAGCTGGCAGTACGAGCTGCGGCAGGCGGAAAAGTCGAATAGGGCGTTGGCAGAGGAGTTGGGGCAGCTGCTGGCGAACCGCAAGAAGCGAAAGCGGCGCAAGGGCGTGGGCAACGTGCCGCGAGACTGTGCCAACTGCCACACGCGCAACACGCCCGAGTGGCGACGCGGGCCGAGCGGACAGCGCGATTTGTGCAACAGCTGTGGCCTGCGCTGGGCCAAGCAGGTCGGCCGCGTCTCGCCGCGCAACTCGTCCAGGGGGGGGACTACGCTGCCAGACGCGCGCAGCAAAAAGTCGACCTCGCCGGTGCGGTCGCAGGCGGCGGCGGCGGCGGCCGTGGCGAGTCCGGCGAAACGGGAACGAGAAGCGGCGTCGGTCGTGCCGAAGCGGGAATGAGAGCGGAGCTGACTGCGACGGCGACGGCATCAACTCCGGCTACTGCGGACGGCGATGATATCAACCTCCGGCCGGGCTACTGGACTACGGCGGCGAGACGACCCCGTGCAGCTTTATTTTATTTACTTTTAGACTTTTTTACAAGGCAACAGATACCAGGGACAGTTTATGATGGTTGATTTACAGAGGAGTTTTCTTCTCTTCTTCTCTTCTTTCTTCTCTTCTTCTCTTCTTCTTTTCTTTCTTCTTTCTTCTTTTCTTTCTTCTTTCTTCTTTTCTTTCTTCTTTCTTCTTTTCTTTGTTCTTTCTTCTTTGCTTTCTTCTTTCTTCTTTTCTTTTTCTCTTCTTCTTCTTCTCTTTGGATCTAATGACGGCAGGATCACGGCCTCTCAAGGAACACGATAGAGGGGCGTTTGTTTGGTTTTATTGTATATTTTTGCCTTTTGTGACTATCAGATAGCCGCAACGTACATGGAGATACACGCAGATACACGAAACAGGCATAGGCAGCCGTAAACGCCTCTGGCAAAGCCAGCCTTTTTATTCTTCCTGTTTTGATGCTGTTCTTTGATGCTGTTCTTTAAATAACTGCTCGTCTCTTCCACTGCTCTTATCTTCACTGCTCTGATCTTCACTGCCTCTCTTCACTGCCTCTTCACTGCCTCATCCTCTCGCCTCTTCACCTCATCTAATTGATCATCCGCATGGTGGCCTCGACAACGGCAAAAGTTCCGGCGCTGACGGGCATGGCGCGTAGCAGCGTCGGGGCGAGGCCACGCCAGAAACCGCGGAAGCCCTCGACGCGCCAGGTCTGGGCAATGCAGTCGCGCATAGAGGCATAGCGCTGGGGCTGAGCGGCGAGGGCGCTGGAGGCGTGGGCGCTGCTGGTGTTGGCAACGCCAAAGCCGTCAGTCTGCATTTTGCTCTTGATAATGTCAAAAGGGTACGACGCCAGCCAGAGAGCCTCGCCGGCCAGGCCTCCGTAAAAGGCCACCTTGTAGGCGGCGACGTCGCCGCGGGCAATGCCGTTGCGGGCGGCGTCTGCGTTCATTAGCCACTCAAAGGTGGTGAACCAGACGCCGTAGGCCTGGGCCTCGCGCCAGACGGTGACGGCCTGGCCGCGGAAGAGGCCGTGGGCGAGGCCGCGGGCGCCGCCGCCGGCCGCACCGACCAGTTTGCGCACGCAGTCGGCCGGCCCGTGGTAGTAGCGCGCGGCGGCGGCATGAGGTTGGGCCTGCAGGCGGATGCGGACGTGTTCAATGGGTCCGGAGAGGACCGAGTTGGCGACACCGGCAAAGGCGCCGGCGGCGTAGTACTGGGAGTAGGCGAGGGTGCCGTCTGGGCCGCCTTGGCCGGCGGCCTTGTTGCGTGCCTCGAACCAACGGCGAGCCTGGTGGAAGGCGCCAAACTGGACAGAGACGCAGGCGCCAATGCCGACGAGGGGGGTCAAGGTGCCCTTGTAGAAAGCGAGAGGGCCCTCTTGGCGCCAAATAGAGGCGGCTGCGGCCGCGGCCGAGGGGTAGGCGTTAGAGGTCTGGAGACGGACCTTGACAATGTCAAACGGTTGGCCTGGGGGTTAGCCGGGGAGGGGGGGGTCAAGACAGAGGACCAACGAACCCAGCAAAACTTGGGCCACGCCGCCGGCGGCACCAGCCAACAGGTCCTTGGCCGTCTGGGCGGCGCTGCCCTCGTGGATGGCATCGGGGATGACGTCGTCGGACATGGTGGGGGAGAGGTTGGCCTGGAAAGATGAGGAGGGGGGTTGACCTGGGGAAAAGAGGAGGGAGGGGAAGTTGGCCTGGGAAGGAGGCAGCAAAGGTTGGCCTGGGAAAGGGAAGAGAAGCAGGAAAAAGAACGGGCGGAGAGAAAAAGACGAGGAAAGACGGAATACGGCGTCAAAATAACCGTATAAAACTATCGCAAATGTCAATGTCGTCGCAACTTTTGGCCAGAGGCACCAGCCGGCACTCTCTTTCAATGGAAAAATGCCCTTCTCTATCGTCTGGCCAGAGTCGTTGCCTGTTGTCTGCTGGTGCCGCTGTTAAAGGCGGCTTGGCCCTTTTTTTCTTCTACCGTTGCTCTTTATTTTTATTTATTTTTTATATTCAGACGCTTTCCTTATCTGTCTCCGCCATTTCGTCGCCGATAGCGCAAGGGAAGGAACTGAGTAATCACATCTTATGGAGTACCGGTTGCTTTAAACGGCACAAACGCCGTCGCAACCAAGGCGCCGGCGTGCTTCGGTTCGGCTGCTTAGTAATAAAATACTCTGCGAACAAGCAACTGACTAATAAAGACTCGGCTGCGACAACTACCAACGACACTACACTCGGCTGATGCGGCTGCCGTCGTGGCCGCCGGCCTGGATCTGAATGGCCTCCTTGAGCTTGGCCATGACCTCGGGCTGATGGCTAAAGGCGGTCTGCAGCAGGTCCTCGAGCTCGCGTTCCAGCTTGGCAACATTTTTGCCGCCCAGCTGCCGCGATGTCGCCCCGTGCAGCGCTTTGCCCCAGCGCTGGGTAAAGGCCGTAATGGAGCGGCGCAGCGCATCGTCCAGCTGCTCGCTAGCATCCTGATCGGCGGCGGTGGCGGCGGCAGAAGCTGAGGCCGAGGCGGCCGCCGCATCCCCCCCCCCCATGCCGAGTCCGCCGGCAAAACTGCCGGCCAGGCTGGCTGCTATGCCGCCCCGGATACTGGCCGCGATGCTGGCGCCGCTAATGGAGATGGGCGTCGAAGGCCGCTCGCCCGCTTCGCCGCTCCCGGGGACGGCGCCGGAGCCGCTTCCCTTGTTTCCAGCGGTACCGCTTCCGCCGCCGCCGCTCATGCCCCCCCTCCAAAGGGATGCGCCCGGGATAAAGTGGCTAAAGTATCCGACCAGGTTCTGGGCGGCGCTGAGGGCGTCCCAGATCTGGCCAAAGTGCTGCAGGGCGCCGGCGGCGGCGGCGTCGTTGCGAATGTCGCCAATCTCGAGCGAGAGCAGCTCGTTTTTGAGCAGCAGCAAATTCTTAATCATAAAGAGGTCGGCGTCGGTGCCGAGACGACCAGCCTTGATGCGCGCTTCGGCCCGCTGCAGCGCCAGGATGGACTCTCGCACGATGCGGAACACGACAGGGCTGTTGCGTTGCTGCAAGTGTCAGCAAAGAATAAACTGGAGCTGAAAACACATCGCTCTTTGGGGAGAAGCGAAAAAAGAATAAACTGGAACAAGCTGAAAGCACATATCGCTCTTGAGAAGCGAAAAAACAGAATAAAGAAAAAAACTCACACATCGCTCTTTGGGCATGGCCTGGTCAAACATGGCCAGCAGGTCCAGGGCGTGGCGTACGGGCGGATAGGCGTTGGAAGCGGCCTGGCCGTTGAGCACGGGTGTAATCTTGAGCGCTTCGGGCACGACGGGCGCCTTGGAAATGGTCTTGGCAATGGCGGCCTCAAACAGGCCGTCGGCAAAGGCCCAGAGGTGCTCGGAGAGCAGCCGGGCGGCCAAGGGTCGACTGTGGGCAGCCAAGGCGGCCATGTCCTGTTCATCGGCATCGCCAGAGGTAGAGTCGTCGTCGTCGTCGTTGCTGTGGCTGTCGTCGGGTTTGCCGCTGCGCCCGCCGTTGACAGAATCGCCGTCGCCGTCATCGTCGTACTCGAGGCTCAAGTACTCGTGGGCCACCCAGCCCAGCACGTTGCAGACGACGGGCAGATTGTTGGCGGCGGCCAGCGCTGCTTGCAAATGCACAGCCAGCGGTGCAATGTTGACGCCGTTGAGCAGTTCGCCGCGATGGGTGCGCACAACGGCAAAGACAGACTCGGCCGCGGTGCTGTAGCAGGGCGTGAGGCCAAAGACGCGGGCAAAGAGACGGGACTCGCTGTAGGAGCGTTCAAAGCACTGTTTAATGTAGTGGCGTGCAGCGGTTTCGACAGCGGCGGCGGCGGCGGTGTCGTCGGTGCTGCTCTTGGTCTCGGCGCGAAAGGCCTCGAGCTCGTGCTGGCCGAGCAGGCGCACAGTCTGTTCGCGAGCGGCGAGATAGGCGCGGACGAGGCCGGCGGCGGTGTTGGAGTAAATGGCGAGGCTCGGCTGGTCGGCGCGCGGGACGCCGCCACGGTCGTAGGCCTTGGCCATGACGCTCTGCACGTTGGGCACGAGCGAGTAGGAGCCGTCGACGAGCAGGTCCTGGAAGCGACCGTAGGCCAAGGCGAGGCGGGCGGACTCGGACTGCGTGGCGGCGATTTGACGGGCCAGCTCGGCGGCGACGGTGTCGAGACGGGCAGCGAAGCCAACCTCGAGCAGGTGCAGCGCCTTGGTCAACAGCGCCTGGTAGCGTGCCAGATAGGACTCGGCGTCGCGGTAGGTGGCGTGGTGCTGTGCCATAAAGGCGATGCAGGCGTCGAGATCGCCCAGAATGCCGGCCAGGGCGTCGTCGTCGACGAGGCGGCTGGCGCCGGGTGCGTTGAGCCGTCGCGTGACGTTGTCGAGGTAGGCGTAGTAGTAAAGGTCGTGGCCGACGTCGCTGGCGAGGGCCTCGAGTCGCCGCTGCTCGGCCAACAGGTCGTTGCACTGCGCCTGGAAAAGCGTCGTCTGCGCCTCGACTGTGCGGAACGAGCCCGCTAGCGACGCCAGCAGCTGCAGCGCGCCATTGGTGTCGCTCACCAGCCGGCTGAGGTGCCGCTCTGTCATTTCGAGCTGCTCGCGGTAGATGCTAGTAGTCAGTATCGTTCTCTCGTCGTCGTTTCTTTCTTCTCTCGTCTCTGTCTCTCTCCTCTCTCTCTCCTCTCTCTCTCTCTCCTCTCTCTCTCCCGTCTCTTTCTCGTCTCTTTCTCGTCTCTCTCTCGTCTCTCAACCCCTCTCTCCTTTCTCACCCCTCTCTCCTTTCTCACCCCCCTCTCCTCTCACCCCCCTCCTCTCTCCCCCCTCTCACACCTCCCACTCACTCAAACTCCTGCTGGCTGGCCGCCAACAGCGCTCCGTCGAGGCCGAGCAGCCCCGGCGCCTCGTGCAGCTTGCGCCATTCCAAGCCATGGTCATCGTCGCGCTCCGCCAGCGTCAGTGCGGCCAGCGTCACCGTCTTTTTCCGTCGTGGCCGCTTCTTTTCCGGCCTGGTCGGCCTTGCTGGCCTTGCTGTCCTCGCTCTGCTCGTTTCTGCCCCCCCTTCTCCCACTCGTTCTGTCCCCCTTTCTCTCGCTCGTTCTGCCCTCCCTTCTCTCGCTCGTTCTATCCCCCCTTCTTCCACTTCGGCCCTCGCTTCCCCCCCTCGCAGCTCCGGCTGCGATTGGCACCGCCGCAGCAACAGCGCTGCTTGGGCCTCGGCCCAAACGTCCTCGTCGCCGCTGTCCTCCTCCAGCAGGTCCTCCAGCGGTGCCACCTTGTCCACTACCGGATGTGGACCCTGCACATTAGCCGCACTGATGCTGTTTCGCCCGGCGTGCCTCACTCACATTCGACTGCTGCAGCAGCGATTCGCGGCGGCGGTGGCCAGCGCCCTCGGCTGAGCTGCGCCCGCGCTGCAGCTCCGGCACAAAGCTGTACCAGGCGTCCTCATACATGGCTCTCGCACGGCCGGCCCGTCTTCATGGGCCGAGAGCAGAAGAGACTGGAAAGTGTGGTGTGGGCAAAGGCGACGTTGTTCGTAGTAATAGTGGAGCGAGCGCGGCTGCCACTGTAAGCACAACCAGACGCACGTGACGACTCTTCCCAAGATGCATGGTGTAGTCGTCCACGTGACGCCGACAAAATTGAACGACGTCAACCACAACAGCAAACAGTTCAATGGCAGGATCTGCGCGCAGCCTACAGGCGCTGGGCAGCATGGCGGTCTCGCGAGCGGGTGCACGCAGTGTAGCCGTGCTGGGCGGTGCAGCCGGTGTTGCGCGGGCGCCGAAGCTGCCTGGACGACAGCCGGCGTTTTTCAGCAGCAGCAGCACAGGTCGAAGACGACGAGGCGGCGGCGGCAGACGCAGCAGCTCGATTCTGCAGCTGGCGGCCGTGGGCATGGCATCGGCCGGTGCCTACTACGCCTACGACGCCTATGCCGGCCGGCGCGAGGAGGCAGCCACACCAAAGAGCAGCCGAAGCCGGCCGGCCCCCAAGGTGGTGATCCCGCAGGCGGACATTGAGTTTGAGGCGGCACCGCTGGTTTCGAGGGCCGAGGCCGGCAGTGCCAACGCCTATCTGGCGGGCCTCAGCCCACAGCACCGGCAAGTGCAGCAGGCCCGGGAACGGCCGGGTGTATATGCCTGGGGCAGCAATGCCGGGCGCGTGGTGGCGCCGGACCGGGACGAGGCCGTGATCAAGGAGCCGCGGCGACTGGCAGCGTTTGACGGCCAAGTGCTGCGCGACCTAAAGCTCGACCGCGACGCCGGCGTGGCCGTGACCGAGACGGGCGACGTCGTGCAGTGGGGGGTGGCCTACTGGGGAACGGCGGCGGCAGCGGCGGCCGGGCCGGCAACGACGCTCGCTGGCCGCGACATTGTGCGAGCGGCACTATCGCGAGACCGCGTGCTGGCGCTGTCGGCGCGCGGCGACGTCTACTCGCTGCCGCTGGCGCGAGTCGACCAGGCGGCGACGGCCTCGGCCGTGCGCACGTCCATGACGCCGCAGGGGCTGGGCTGGGGCGAGCGCGTCGTCGACCTGGCCAGCGGCCTCGAGCACTGCCTGATGCTAACGTCGCGCGGCCGTGTCTTTACAGCCGTGTCCAGCACCGAGGCCTTTCCGGCGCACGGCCAGCTCGGCCTGCCCGGCATCACCTGGGCCACGCGGCCCGCCGGCCCCCTCGACCAGGCTCTCGAGGTGCCGGGCCTGCGCGGTCTCGCCGCCGCTCAGGTGGCCACGGGTGCCCGTCACTCGCTGGTGCGCACGCGCGACGGCCGCCTCTATGCTTTTGGCGACAACGCCGCCGGCCAGCTGGGCCTACCGGCGTCGCCGGCGTTTCCGGCCTCGGACGTCCCGGTCCCGGTGCCCGTGGCCGCGCTGTACCAGGGCCCGTCTGGCCGCAGCCCGGTTGTCACCTCGGTCGCCGCCGGCGGTGATACCTCCTTCTTCACCGTCGCCGCCAGCGCGCCAGACGGCGGACCCGTCGCCGACACTTGGGCCTGTGGCGCCGGCCTGCACGGCACGCTGGGCACCGGGAAATGGACTCACGTGACGACCTCGGGGCCGGTGCGGGTGCGGGCTCTCAGCGGGCTGCGCGAGTTTAGCGAGGCCGCCGGCAAGACGGTGCCCATTGGCCTGGCCCGTCTGGCCGTGGGCGCCACGCACGCGAGCGCCGTGCTGGCCAACCAGACCCATGTCGGCGGCCCCGGCACGCCCAGCTGGGGCGCCGACGTCGTCTGGTGGGGCGGCAACGAGTTCTTTCAGCTGGGCACCGGCCGACGCAGCAACGCCGCCGAACCGGTTCACATTGCGCCGCTCGACCGGGCCGTGGCCCCCAGTGCCGCTGCCGCCCCGACGAGCGAGCGTCTCGAACTGACACCGCGCACCACGGTCCAGGCCCGGGCGCCCGGCGGCAGCGCAAAGACCCGCGCCGTCAGCAGCGAGCAGCGCGTTGTCTGCGGCCGCTACGTCTCGGCCGTCTACTCGGCGACGTGAAAAGACGCGGCCGGCTAAACAAGGACAAATAGTGCATGAGCCGCCAATGGCGAGACGCGCCCGCCAGCCGCTGCTGCAGGATGCATGCCGGCCTTCATGTAGTGAGAGCGGGAGCGGCATCCGATTCGTTGCCCGTTGTCAGGGCAGACGAGGCTGTCCTTGGTGTATTATTAAAGTATTATTAAAAGGAATCTAGATATACGTTGATTTGCCTGATTTAGGTGAAATACTCTGTTTATTTTTGCCTTTGATATATCTGAAATACTGATTCTTGATTTGCCTTGATTTATCTAAATACTCGTTGATTTTGCCTGATTTATCTAAATACCGATTCTTGATTTACCTTGATTGATGTAAATACTCGCTGATTTGGCTTTGGTTTATCCAAATACTGCATTGATTTTGCGTTGAGTTATCTAAATACTCTGATTTTGATTTTCCCTTTGATTTATCTAAAATACTGTTTATTTGTTTATTTTAATTGCAACATACCCCTTTTGTTTTGCTTGTTCCACTAATACAAATATTTAATTACTGGCCGTTCTACAATATTTATTCACTGGCCGTTCTACCTTGTCGTCGAGGCCTCCAGAGATCGCTGTACATCAGCTTCTGGCACAGGCTGCCCCCACGCCGGCTGTTGTAGATACCAAGGCAGCGGATAAAGGCCCTCGCGCCGCCCAGGCCAATGCTAAACGCTAAACTAAGCTCTGCGGCCTTGGCGTCTCGCTACAGAGCAGTGCGGGGCCTTTTACAGTGCCGAACCACTGCATTTACGCCACCTCCACAACTTTGTCATCAAAGCCATATCAAAAGGACCCTTTTTTGTCAGTCATCGTCTCTCGACCGTTGCTACCGAGGAGGGCCACGCTTGACTCGACCCCTGAAGGCACATGGCAACAAACGGCATTGTCGGACTAGTCGTTTTCCAAGCGGCCGCCTCGTTTTCATCCGCCTCCTCTTTCTGTCTCCGTCACCCTTTATTGACTTGTTTGGTGTCGCATGCGTCGTCTAGCTTCTGGTCTTCTCTTTGGTGTCGCGTCTCGCCAACTTTTCTCTCGTCTCGTCTCGTCTCGTCTCGTCTCGTCTCGCCTCCTCTGTCTCTCGTCTTTTCTTCTCGTCTTCTTTCGTCTTCTCTTCTCGTCTTCTCTTCTCTCCTTCTCTCGTCTTCTCTTCTCGTCTTCTCTTCTCTCCTTCTCTCCCCTTCCGTCTCCTTCTCTCTCCTTCCCTCTCCCCCTCTCTCCCTCTTCTCTCTCCTTCCCTCCTCTCCTCCTCTCTCCCTCTCCTCTCTCCCTCCCTCCTCTCCTCTCTCCCTCCGACTCCCATGAACCGTCTCTACCACTTCCGCCGCCCTAAACACCCCGAAGACCACTCTGCCTCGACGTCGTCCGTGCCGTCCTCCCTGACGGCCACGACTTCTGCTCAGATGCCTTTGCCGGCCGCCGATAGTGACATGCTTCCGGCTCCGGCTTCGGACGTGCCCCGGCTGTCGATAACAGTCGCGTCCGCGCTGCCGCAGCAGCAACACGAACAAGAACAGCAAACCACAGAGCCGCAGCCGCCGCCACGGCAGCCGTCTCCATCGCACAAGTCGTTCCGCGCCGCCTCCCGCTCTCCTTTCCGCGAATTTCTACGGGCCTCTACCAAGCGATCACGTACATCTCCCCCGGCATCGCCACAGTTGCCATCACAGCCGCCGCAGTCGCAACAGCCACTGCCACCGCCTTCGTCCTCGCCCCCTTCTCAACTCAGCATCCCGGCTCCAGAGGCCAAAGGGATGAAGCCGGAGCAAGGCGACGGCACTCTGTCCGCCGACCCGGGGCAGCAGCGCAAGATGCCGGCCTTTCTAGCGCTCTCCGACCATGGTGAGCTTCTCTCCTCTTTTCTTCATCCTCTCCGTCTTTTCCTACCCTTCTCTTCCTCTCCTCTTCTTCCTCTCCTCTTCCTCTCCTCTTCTTCCCCTCCGTCTTTTCCTGCCCTCCTCTTCCTCTCCTCTCCTTCCTCTCCTCTCCTTCCTCTTTGTCTCCTACCCTTCCTCTCCAGCTAACAGCCAGCCATTGCACAAAAATTCAGCGACATCATCTGGCTCGAAAACGAGCGTCTCCGCAAAGCCTCCAACGCCGGCGCGCCCCAGAACGGCCGCTGGAAACGAGACGCGGCCGGCCGCAACCGCAGCCTTAACCGCTACGCCGACATCCAACCCTGGGACAGCAACCGCGTGCGGCTGCGTGTGCCGCCCGGCTGCACCGACTACATCAACGCCTCGCCCATTGTGCTGACCACCACGGCGCCGGCTCAGGCCGCCCGCCCGCCCGACCGCTACATTGCCATGCAGGGCCCGCGCGCCAACTCGGTCGACCACGTGTGGCGCATGGTCTACGAGCAGCTGCGCTCGCCGGCCGTCATTGTGATGCTGACCGAGACTCACGAGCAGCACATGGAAAAGTGCTACCCCTACTTCCCGCGCACCCCCACCCGGCCGGGTGCATCGCCGATGCGCATCAACGAGCGCGACGAGTTTGGCGACGGCTTCCTGGCCACGCTGCACTGCGAGGCGCTGGACCTGCTTATGGGCGGCTGTATCGAGCAGCGCAAGCTCGTGCTCCGCGTGCACCGCAAGCCGCGTGCGGTCGATGCCGGTCCCGCGGAAGCCACCACGGCCACGGCCACGGCCGCCGACGACACCAGCGTGTACGACACGACCGAAGACGAGCGCATTGTCTACCACTTTCTCTACAAGAAGTGGCCCGACTTTGGCGTGCCTGCCCTGCAGGACCTCGAGAGCTTCTTTGCGCTGATGCGGCTGTCGGCCGAGAAGAACGCCGATGCCGACAATCCGCGCATTGTGCACTGCAGCGCCGGCGTGGGCCGGTCGGGCACGTTTATTGCGCTGGAGCATCTCGTGCGGGAACTGGATGCGGGCGTCTTTGACAAGTACAGCGGCCAGGCCGGCAGTGGCAGCAGTAGCGGAGCCGCATGGCAGCGAGGCCGCGCTCGTCCGGCAGAAGCGGCGTCGGCGTCGTCAACGCCCAACCCTGCCGGCGACAACGAAACGCCCATCATGGTGGCGACGTCGGGACCCATGCCGTCGACGGAGACGCCCTGGATGGACTGGTCGCCGACGCCGGACGAGGCGGCGGCGGCGGCAACAGCAACAAAAGCAGCAGCAGCAGCAACAACAGCAACAGCAGCAACAGCAACAACAACAGCAACAACAACAACCACAACAACCATAGCAAGACCTGCACGGTCTCCCATGACCGAGACGGACGACCTCATCTACAACACGGTCAACCAGCTGCGCGAACAGCGGTGCACCATGGTGCAAGCCAAGCAACAGTATATTTTCATCTACAGGGTGATGCGGAAGCTGTGGCAGGACAGATACACGAACGCCGCCGCCCAGCTGCCGTTGCCAGCAGTAACGCCGCCAACCGTGGCCGCAAGCGGCGTTTCCCAGCGCGACAGCAAGATGGACGACGACAGCGACAGCGGCGGCACACTCTTGAGCAATGGCGGCAAGGGCGGCGACGAAGACGGTGACGACGGCGTTGACGATGCTGACGAGGGGGGGTTGTTGCTGCCAGCAGCCAAACGGCAAGAGGTTGACCCCTTTGTCGAGGATGCATGAGCGCCATGGGTTTTCTTTTGTTCTTTGTACTTTTCTTTTGCCTTTCGAGTAGAAAGTCTCCTCCTCTCGAGTAGGGAGTCTCCTCTTTTCGAGTAGGAAGTCTCCTCCTTTCGAGTAGGGAGTCTTCTCCTTTTGAGTGAGCACAAAGCAGCTTCATTGTACGAAAGAAGCAATGCTTTTCTCTCTGGCCTGCTTTTCCAGCTTTGATACCACAGCCATAGCATATATTATAAACCAAAGAAAGTTGTCTATGGGCAGACTATTCTGTCCGCCGTGTCTGTTGGCGCTGTAAAGAGCTGCGTGCCTCCTCACACCACTTGCTCGAAGCCTCACACCGCTGCTTCTCGAGATTGCCTGTTCCCGCCGCCTCCTCCGCCTCCTCAGCCTCCTCACGTCGCGTTTCACGATTGCCTGTCTCGGAGTGGCGGGCGCATTGCAAAGGTCCACTCGCCGGTGGGATTTGGCAATGGGTCGGTGAAGAGAGACACAGTGGGAGCTCAGACGCTGGGAGAAGCCGACAGACGTCGTATCATTTCTCGGCCTGGCCGGCGTTTACGGCGTCCTCCCGGGTCGTCAGATCTCAGCTTGTTTCGTCCTACCGAGATACACTACTTCTCTCCCAGGGACCGGGGGAAGCCATGTGGCGGAGCCAAGAGTCAGGCCATCTGGCTTCTGGACTCTCGATGGAGTTTTTCCACTCGCCAGAAACACATGGGCTAGCAAGATGGGAGAGGCTAAGAAATCATGCGCACCGAAGCTTGGCGTTTTCTGGAACGGCCCCTGTAGCGCTGGGTGCTGGCTGGTGCCGGTTTGGTGCTGCCGCTGGAGGGTATTATTTCCATATGCAGACAGCGTTTCTGGCAGTCTTTCTGGCGACTTTGCCCGGAGAAAGACTGTACGGCGAGCCTCCAAAGGTATAGTGTAGACTTTTTAGACTTTTCTGAAGTTGTCCGAAAAAAGTGACCTGTACGGCGAGCTTGCCCGGAAAATGACCTGTACGGCGAGTCTTTCTCGAAAAATGACCCGTACGACGAGCCTTTCAGACTAAACACGACACGTAAATACGACTCTACGGCGTGGTCCTCTGATGCCACCTCCAGGCCTATTACGTATAAATGGCCACATGGGCCAAGTGGATCACCGTTCCGCCAACACGGCGGCGGAGGCTTCGAAAAGTGTTCGAGAAGGCCAGCAGACGTCCAAGCGTATCGGGCAAGTGTCGTGTACACTACACGTATTTGATTGCGTTTACCTCACAGTAGGGATGCATCTTGCTTGGCCCGTGCGGAAATGGCCGCGGCGAGAAAGGAAGAAGGAAAAGAAGAAAGAAAAGAGGAAAAAAAAACAAAAAGAAAAGAAAAAAAGGGCAAAAAAGAAAAAAACAAGAAAAAGAAAAGAAAAAAGGGCAGAAAAAGAAAAAAAACAAGAAAAAGAAAAGAAAAAAGGGCAGAAAAAGAAAAGGAAAAAGAAAAAGGCGGCAGTTGGTAAAACAGGCAGAGCACGACGGGACAATCTTCGTTTCACATGATGCTCAGATAAGTAAATAGAATACTTTTCTTGTTGTTTGCTGTTTGTGCTTGTTTCTGCCCGTTTTGCCTGGGTTACCTGGTTTACCTGTTTTGCCTGTTTTGCCTTTTCCAAGTCTTCAACACTCGTTTACACCTTCCTCATCGGAGCTGGCCCATCGAGATCCATGGCTGCTGCAACATGGCGGGGAACGACGTCCAGATTGCCAGACAATACGAACATGCGACAGAAACAGCTATTTTAGCACCATCCCCAAACCTCCTCTCCCCTGCTATTTACGACAAATGCGGCAAGCACAATGGGTGTCGACGTGCCAATAATGGCCTGATGATCCGCGCTGTGAAATACGTCGTTTACAATAGGCACCCCCGGTCGATAGCACGTGCCAAGCTGGCCCAGGCTATTACACTTTCCCATTGATTCTCCGTCTTTTCTATCCCCTTTGCACGCCCCCTATTGGCCCAATCAGCCGGCTGGCGAGTGCTCGAACGCGCAAACCTGTTCTGCAGCTCTGCCTCCTCGTGGCCATGTCCTCTCCGCCCCCTGTCCAAAGAGCCAAAAGTCTGGCCCGAAAGAGGGCCCGGATCACTCTCCACCGCCGCTTGGATCGAGGGAATAAGGACAAGACAAGAGAGACTATCAAAATTAAGAAAACGCGCCTAGGCTTTTTAGTGTGCGGAACTGCAGCGGAGTATTTTCAGTAGTGTGCATTGTACCCTTTGCTCTTTGACCACGACAGGGCCGAGTACTCGCAACGGTCTCCGCCAGCCGTACCATAATAGACCGGCAAAGAGTCGCTGCTGCCCCGCCGCCATCGAGCACTAATGAGAAAATGAGAAGCCGGAATAGCCCAATGCAAAGACCAATTCCCCTTGCTTTTCCTTTTCCTTATTCATAGCACTTGCCTCGCTTCTTTTCTTCCTCCTGTTCCTGCCCTGTCTGCGTTTCTCTCCCTCTCTACGTCTTGCCTTTTCTTTTGAATAGCTCCTTCCTTTACTTTCTCACGGCTTCCCATACCGACTCGTCCCGCCCAGCGTTCCTGCCGTTCTGCAGGAACTACTACTTTGTCGGCTCTGCATCGGCTTTTTCCCCTTCCCCATTCGTCCTCCCCCAGAAAAAAAGCACCCTTTTTACCGCGCCCCTGTTTTCGCGGCCTCCTCTCCTCCGATATTCGCCTGTCGACTGCAAGGCACCAGCCGCCGGGGAGGGGAAAGAGAGAGGGGAAACCGAACAGAAAAAGACAACAAACAGTAAAATTTCAAGGAAAGAGCCAAGGGAAAAAAGAAAGGCCACCAAGAGAATTGGGCCGCGCTTCTCCCGTGCATTGAACCGCGCCTTCCCGGCCAACACGCACTTCACGATCTCCCCAGTCGGCATTAATAAGGGCCTTCCTTCGTCCTTTACCCTTTTTCCTGCTCCTTTTCCCTTCCTCTTTGCCTCTGTCCATTGCACTCTCTCGCTGCCTCCTTCAAAGTCGCAGAGACCGCACTGCGTCCTTGTGGACACTGCAGCCGATAAGATAACCGGGCGTCACGGCCATGACGTCGATAGTGAGTTTATTTTGTTTTTCTCCTTCAGTTGCTTTTTTATGATTGTCTGAACCGGTCTCTGCTTTACTTGCCTCTTTTGGCCTCTTTCTTGCCCTTTCATTTTTTGCTCTTTCTTTCTCTGCCCTTCCTTTCTTTTCCTTCCTTCCATTGCCCTCCATTGCCCTCCATTGCTTTCCACTTTTGCTCTGCTCGTCGAATCGTTGGCCGCCTTTCCTCCGCCCTCCTCCGCCCTCCTCCGCCCTTATTCGACCAATCTTGGCAAGCGTCTCTTTCCCTTGGCCAACGCACACATCCAAATCCGGCGATATTCCGGCAACCTCGAGGCAACGCTGTGATAGCATCGATAACGCCCTCACCGCCTTACCGTGCCACCCCGCCTACCCATGACCTACCATATCCGGCTTTGTGCTTGCCCTATCCTTTATCGAACGATAAGGGCGGACGGGTCAGTGTTGGGTTCTCCGGCATTGCTTCCCGCTTCCGCTATCCGCCTCGTTCTTCTTCAGGCTCTGGCGACAACGCAGCACAAACAGCCTGCATCTCGTTGTGCACCGACGACGCGTCCTTTCTTCGCTTGGCCGTTCTCGTCTTTGCTGGCTTCTGTGGTGGCACCGCGTAATCTCTCATGTCGTGCGTTTGCCACTCTTCGCCTTGACCCCCACCGACCGCCAAACACCGACATCGAGATAGCTTATTTTCGAGCAAACAGCACGGCTGCCCCATCAATCTGCTGCACGTCGACCCTGGCGCCGAAAGGGCTGAACCGTGCACCTCTCGTGCTACGACACATCTACACTCCTATACTACCTACACTGCTGCCCCCACGCCTGCCATCTCCCGGCCCGTTCATATCGCAGAAATCGCTCACGTCGCTCCCGCAAGGCTCAGGCTGCCTCGAAATGCTGCGCTTCGTTTTCCGCCTTTGCACACCTCCAATAGCTCCCCTTCGTCTTGACTGGTTACACCGGAGCAACGGCCGTCCCTCACCTTCACTGGTCCTGGCCCGTCTGACATGCATGCGACGACAACTCATCCTGGCTGCTATGCTGTGCGCGTGATTTCTTGGCCCAGACCGCCCTCCTTGGACCATCTTCGTTTGCCGGGTGCTGCTATGTTTGCCTGATGTCGCCCGTTATCCGCCCCCTTTTGCGCTTCTGATATTCCCTCTCTCCCTCCCCCCTTCTCTCCTCCCTTTCTGCCATAGATATTTCACAACCATGCCCTTCTGCTTGTCTTTGTGCCTCCTCCCAACTCGGCCTTGCCCGTTCAGCATCTTGTTTTTCCCAAAACGCCTCTCGCCATGTTGCTAATTCCCAACCTGCAGCTATGCCTTGCCCACTTTTGCGAGGTTCACGGCCCAACGCCGCTAATGGTCACCGAGGGCGTGCCCATAAAATGCAACGCCTGCGGCGATTATGAGGTCCCCGAGCTTATCGCCGCCGTGTCTGCCGCCGCCGCCGCTACCACCACGGCTGCGTCTGCGAACAACACCGCGTCGGCGTCGGGCCTCTCCTACACCTCCTCCCCGTCCGCCTCCACCACCGCCACAGCTGCCGTGACCGAAACGCTGCGCAAGCTGAACATGGCCCCCCGCAGCTCCCCGCGCATTTCCCCGCGCAGCTCCGAAGACAGCGACAGCCGCGAACCCCGCAAGGCTGTGCAGACCCGCCAGTCCAACGAGCCGGCCGCCACCCCCACGGCCGCTCAGGTTAGGCGAGACAGCCGTTCGCCGTGCGCCTCCTCGCGAGATGCCAGGGAACCCCGAGATCAGAAGACGCAGCTGCAGCAACGCCAACGTCAGTCCACCTCTGCGCTCCCATCGACGACATCCCTGCCCCGCTCCGACTCCAGCAGCCACTTCCGCAAGACGTATGACGACTCCGTCACCAAGCGCGCCATCCCCTGCGATAACTGCGCCATGACGGTGCCATTGCATACACACGACGCCTCGAGCGGCAAGGTCAGCAGTGCAAGCAGTGCCTCGGCCGATTCCGATGCGCGCAATCCGACTCTACGCACTCGCGCGCCGTGCGCCCGTGTCTTTGGCAGCCCGCTGGGCGACGCCTCGTCGCGCTTTTTGCCCTCATCGTCTCCCATTTCGTCGTCCACCTCGTCCGACACCGAGGCCGACGAAAGATCCCAGGGCCGTTTTTACGACCGCAGCCAACGTCGCCGCACCGGCACCATGACTTCGACGGCCACGTCGCGCTCCAGCACGTCTTCGTCGGCGTCGCGCTTCACAAACAGCCACACCCACTACTGCCACTACATTTCCACCCACGAGCCCTTGTCGGCCAACGCCTACCAAGTCATTCGGGCCTCCTGCCTGCGCACTCTCACTCTCGAAACGCTTCCTCGCAGTCCCGTTTCCTCCGCCAACGGCTCGGCCGTAAACTGCGCTGCGCATGGCGGCGCCACAAGCTCCGTTTACGGACCAACTACCCATCCTTCATTGACGAGCTCCTTGTCCTCTGCCTCTTATTTCAGTCCTCCAAATTCCGCTGCCGCCGCCGCCGCCTCTGCCGCCGCCGCCGCCAACGGTGGCCCGCTCTTCTTTGGCGACCCCTCGGCGGGCTATACCACAGCGCACGTCTTCCGTGTCAGCGACGTCCACGCCCGTGGCCACAAGCGTGTCTACGCCTTAATTGCCCTAAGCAGCCATCGCGAGCGCTTGGCCATGAAGGCCTTTGGCTTCGTGTCAGCTGCTTTCAACGACCTGGCGACCTGGATCCAGCAGCTGGCCGAAGCCGAGGCCGAGCGTGTTGCCATGCAGTCCGAGTCTGCCTCTACTGCTTCTTTTTCCCCATCTGGCACAGCCAGCCCATCCATTGGCCCCAACGCCTCTGCTTACAGCTTCTCTGGCGCATCACCACAGTCGCAGTTGTCGCCTCCACCCACACAACCGTCGTCATTTGATGGTGGCAGCGGCAGCAGCTTTCTGGCAGCTGCCGGAAACGGGCTGTCGCGGCGCATGGGCCCTGGCTTTGCCGGCTTTGGTGGCCTCGGCAGCTCCACGCTCTCCTCCCTCCGCCCCCGTGGTCTGCCTGAAATCCTAGGCATGCCCGATTTTTTTATTGAGCTTCATGCTCGCTTCGTCAGCATTCTTCTCGAGCTTTCGATGCTTCAAAATCTTTGAGTGCATGTTGAAGGGCTCTTTGACCTCTTGTTGCTTGGTGGTTGAGGGTTTATTCCTTGTTTTTTTGTTCATTTTTATTTTCATTTTTTATTTTCTCTTTTCTTTTTTCCTTTTCCCCCGTTTTCCTTCTTTTTCTTGTTATCTTGCGTCTGTAAAGACAAACCTCAAGGGGGCGAGACAAGACACGACTCATATAATGACTTTAATGATATTAGAGACCGGTGCAACTGGGAATGGCGAGGGAAGGTGAAATGTACGAGTCAGTGGTTCTAACGGGATGATTTGTACGAGGCGGCGAGTAATAACGGGATGCATATGCTTTGGTTATTGTTACGGTATTAGAAGGCATAGACAGGCCACTTGGAAGACATAGAATCTAGCATCTGTCAGGGACAGATAGTGTACAATTGGGAGCATGTGTAAGAGATCCTTGCACGGGTTGGAGTATGCGACTTGATTTGGTGGTTAATGGATGCAGTATGATTTGGGCAGTTTCGGTCATGTCTACAAATGGTAATCACAGGGCCAGAAGCACAAGGAGAAAAGTGACAGTGTAGAGAAAGAATCGATTCTCGTTCTTGCTAAAAGGACGTGCCATGCCAAGAGGCATTGATGGTACAAAAGTATGCTGCCGGGCCGGCCGACCGGAACACGGCCTATTTACAAGTCAAACCTTTTCTCGTCGGTGGACGTCTATTTGTAAAAGTCAAACTTGTTCTCGTCGGTGGACGTCTTGACCTGGCTCGAGTAGGCGTCCTCTAGGTCGGCCTGGATAATGTTGTAGCGGTTCTTGCGCACGGCGCGCAGGCCGGCCTCCTGCATGATGGCAGCAATGACGGCGCCAGACAGCGGATCGTTGCGCACAATGAGGCTGTCGAGGTCGACCTCAGGTGCGAGGCTCATCTTGGCGGCAATGGTGCTAAAGATGAGGCGGCGTTCGCGGCGGTCGCGCAGGTTGGGGAACTCAATCTTGCGGTCGAGGCGGCCGGGCCGCAGCAGCGCCGGGTCGAGCGTGTCGGCGCGGTTCGTGGCCATGATGACCTTGACGTTGGCGGTCTGGTCGAAGCCGTCCATTTGGTTTAGCAGCTCGAGCAGGATGCGCTGGACCTCGCGGTCGGCGCCGGTCTGGGCGTCGAAGCGCTTTGTGGCAATGGCGTCAATCTCGTCAATAAAGATAATGGCGGGCGCGTTTTCGCGGGCCATGCGGAAGACGTCGCGGACCATGCGCGGCCCCTCGCCGAGGTATTTCTGGACAAACTCGGAGCCGACGACGCGGATAAAGTTGGCCGTGGTGCTGTTGGCGACGGCCTTGACCAGCATGGTCTTGCCGGTGCCGGGCGGCCCGTAGAGCAGGACGCCGCGGGGCGGGTCGATGCCGATCTGGCGGTAGAGGTCAAAGTGGGTGAGGGGCAGCTCGACGGCCTCGCGGATCTCTTGCTTTTGCATGTCGAGGCCACCAACGTCGGCATAGGTGACGTCGGGCTTCTCGTCGGCGCCGAGCATGGCAATGGACGAGTCGGCCTCGGGCGGCAAAATGTCAACGAGCGCGTTGGAGTGGCGGTGCAGCGCCACCGAGGACGACGGCTTGAGCAGCTCGCGATCGAGCGTCGACAGAATGCGCACAACATAGTTGGAGCCCGTGGACGACTGCACGATGCCCGTGTTCTGGTCAATGGCCTCCATGAACTGGCCAATGACCAGGGGCACGCTCTGGATGCGCTTGATTTCTTCCTGTGCGCGAACGAGCTCGCGCTTGAGGCTCCTGCCGGGGTTAGCGACAAAAGAATCGACACATGGCCAGTAGAGCAACGTCCTACCCACCTTTGCTCGTCCTTGATGTACTCCTCCTGCAGCTGGATGTACTCTAGTTGCCGCTGCAGCTTCTTCAGCACGGCATACTCGTCGTTGGCGTCGCTGCCGGCGCCCTCAAAGTTGCCGACGCTCGGTATGGGCTGCTTCTTGAGCAGTGCCGCGTGGCCCCCGGCCGGCATCTCGACCATGACGTCGCCCATGCTATCTAGTGTAAAGGGGATGCGAAAAGGACAGAGCGGCGATGCACCGCAGCAAATCACGAGCGAGAGCTGGCGCTTGGGGCTTGGGCTCGCTGGCCGTTGCAAGCAGAAGCTGCGGTCTGGAGGCTGGTCGTCGGGGCGGTGGGTATCAACAAGTTTTCTTCTTCAATCGTAGATGGCGGCCGATTCGCTGAAAAGGCTATTGTCAAAGTTGAATGTGTGGTGGTGAGAAGCCGAGCTGAGAGCCAAGCGTGGTCAAAAGGGTAGCAAAAAGACGCGGCCGTTGTCAGCCTGAAAGCCAGCAACGCAGTGAAAGGACCGCCCTGGCCACTGCCCCATAATTCAGTCACGTGACACACAACACAACACTTCTTGACGACGTCTTCATCTCAGTAGTATGTTCGTCTCAGGCAGTATGGATGATCACATCGACACGAGCTGCGCAAATGATGTAGCAGCTCTGCGAGAACTCGGCAGGGTCGCGACCAACGGCCAACGTTTGAACCATCAGCCGATTTAAAATTGAGATTTGGCTCGGACAATTGACCGTCCAAGCGCCATCGTTGGCCCAGGATGTAATATACGAACAAGTACGCAGCATCACCCGATGTGGCCATAACAGCAGCAAAAGAAAAGAAGCTTGACGAGGGAATATTCCGCAACGACGTCTGCCAAGCCGATCGTTCCGTCACAGGAGATGGGACACTACAAATGGCCGTACGTCTGTGCTTGCCAACGGCTGGCACCAGCAAGGCCTGCCTGGAGATCCAAGGACGAAAAGACGCACGATGTGATTCTGGATGGTATTAGCAGCGCCCAAGCCGGCAGCAGAAACAATCTCGCCGTTGTATGGGCATTGCGAGATCTTTCAGTACACTACTGAGTGTATAGTCGATGAGTAAGCAGGCACTCCGTAAAGTGCCGGACACCCCACGCCATTGGCCCAACGCCTCGGCTGGCGTGTGATTCATCCGCTCCACCGCCCAAAACAAGGCGATGGGTGGGGCTGTTTCCCATCCGCCCAAGCCTCCACTTTCAGGCGCCGGCAGCTCTGGGCTGGCGGGTCCACTGGCTCGCTATCTGCAGTAGGCTCGAAGCCGATAAGCAAAGGGGGGAAGAGGAAGGAGGCGGGCATCACACCAGTCTGACCGGCTGGCGCAGCCACAGCCCTTCTCTGTTGGGGTCGGATGCGGAGCCACTCTGGCTGCTCCTTCTGTTCTGGTCGTCGTCGCTTTGTGCCCATCGATGGCTTCGACAAAGAGACGAGACAAAGCCATCGGTGAGGACTGGCCGCATCGCCAACCCAAACAAACGTACGTCTGCCACTCTCTGTGCCTCTTTCCGTTCCGGCCGTCTAGCGGCTCATTTCGCCTCCCTGGTCATCAAATCGCTCCCCGCCTTTTCCCTGCTGTGGCCGGAGCCGGTGGAGCTTTCGTTTCGTCTTGGTGCTGTCGATTTTGCTGCTGGTCATTGCTGCCTTTCTTTTTCCTCTCTTTGCCGCTTTGAGTCGTCTTTGCTCTCTCTATTTATTCTTCCCTTTCCCCCTCTTTTCCCGCCACTTACTCGTCTTCCCTCCCCCCCATTTATTCTTCGCCCCTTTTGGTCCTTTTCACCACTCACGATTACTTCTGTCCTATCGGCCTCTTGGTCCCCTCGTTATCGTCTGCCGCTTTCGCTGCCTAACAAGGCCCACCAGCCTGTTCTCGCTCTGGTTCTCTCTCGCTATCCCCATTTCCCCCTCTTCTTTCTTTTTTTTCTCTTGCTTCCGGTCTGCCCCCGTCTTTGTCGATCGCCGGCCCATATCGCTCGCCATATTGCTTAGTGACTCTCGGTCAAGATCCCGATTTTCTCGCCATATTGCTCAGTGACTTTCAAAGACCCTGATATCCATATTGGTCAGACTTTCCCAAAGACCCGATATCCTCGCCATGTCGTCTTCCATCGCCATTCCCACCCCTCAACCGCCGGCCGGCCAAGACCCCCAGCAGCATCACCACCGCCGCCATCACCGTCCTGCCAAGACAGCCATGGCCTCGTCGGCCACTTCGTCTCTCTCGACGCCCACGTCGTCGGTCGAGTCGTCTTCGCCTCGCTTTTCGTCGCCTTCCTCTTCCGGGTACTCGTCGCCGTCGACGCGCCCGCAGCACCAACGCCGACCAAGTCTATTGAGTGCGTCCTGTCTTTGTCTTTGCCGGGCTGTCTTTCTGTTTATGCCGGGTGCTAACTGCTCTCTTCCCAGGCTCTTCTATTTCCCAGGAGGAGGCTCATGTTATCAACATTGGCGACCCCGACGGCCCTCCACGGCTCGTAAGTGTGGCCTCGTTGTTGGCAAAGCGCCGTATCGGTGTGAGACTGACGCATCTTTTCTTTAGATCTCCTATTTGACCTCAAGCCAAGGCTTTACCTGGAACCCTGGTACGCTACATGTCTTTTTCGCTTCATGAGACCAGCCACTGCTAACCTTTTCTCGCGACAGAAATCTTTGTTCCCTCTTACATTGACTGCGAATACACTCCCCTCGAGAACCGGCGAGAGCCCGTGCACGAGATATTTCTGACCGACGAAGAGGCGAAGAGCATATATCCAAATTAGGCCGACCATTCCCTTTCTTCCAACCTCTCCCACGATGATCACGCTTCCGATGTCCATACACTACTTTATACCAGCCATACCCCCCCCAGTATGGCAACCCGCATTTCTGCTATTCGCGGCCTCATGTACCCGGAGTCTGTTTTTTGTTTCCAACACTACGATTAGCGCAGGGGTGTTTCCATGGTGCTGTCCAAGCGGCACTCGTCTACTTGCTCCGTCTTCCTATTCCCTTCAGCCGTTTGCCATTGTGTTGGGTTTTGTTTTATTTCTCTTTCTCTTTCTTGTAAGCAAGAAACGGTCGGGCGGCGTTCTTAGGACGTCCATTTCTAAGGAGATTGGTAGTAAGGAAAAACAAGAGTCACAGATGCAATCCTGAAATAGGTCATAGAGCGTATCGGAACATGTGGGCTGTTTGTGAAGCTGTAGTGTAGTGTATTGACTCACTGGGCGAAAGCGGAGCCTCTCGTAATATGTTTAGTCATAGTCTCCCAAGTATGTAAGCTCTGTGCACGGACCACCCCCGCAACTGCAGCCGAGCATGTGGTAATAAACACGCGGGATTCGCGCCGCGTAGGGGAAAGAAGAAGAGAAAGAAGAGAAGCAGCGGCGCCCCGGCGCAAAACACGACTCTTGACAGCAACGACGGGCTCCAGCATGGACGCGGCGCACCACCGACAGATTGAGCTGCAGTACCCGGAAGACTTTGCCTATCTAGTGGACAATGTCCGCCGCGCGGCGGCCGAGAGCGTGGCGGCAGCGTTTCCGCCCGTAGCCGGAGAAGACGGCGGTCAGGAGGGCCAGAGCGGCAAGGACGGCAAGGGGCGGCGTGGCGGAGCGGGTAAAAAGAAGCGCGGTGCGGCGGCGCTGGATGCGGGCGACGACCTGCACACGCGCGTCGAGGCGCTGGTGAACGAGGTGAGTGGCGCGACAGGGAGCGCGGCGGGCACGGCTGACCCCGGCAGTACATTCAGCGGACGTTTTACCTGGCGGCGCCCAACCTGACGATCAACGGCATGCCCGTCGACCCGCGGCCGTACTGGGAAAAGGACAAGAAGAAGCAAAAGAAGACGGCCGCGGCGGCCGCCGACGCCGACGTCGTTTTTGCCCCCTTTGACGCCCGTCTGCGTCAGCGTGTCGAGGACCTGGCCCGCGACGAGGAGGACCTGCTGCGCGACCTGGCCGCGCTCAAGCGGCGCGTGCCGCCGGCCGTTGTGCAGGCCCACGAAAAGCGGTGGGACGCGGCGATGCAGGCGCTGGACGAGACGGCCGCGGCCGCTGGCCCGGCAGACGACGACGGCGAAAACGACAACCAACTGCCGGTAGACACGGCCGCGACAGCCGCATCCTTTGGCCTGGCCGTGTCGGCGCTGGGCCGGCTCAAACAGGCCATGCCGGCCACGGTGGCGCGCATGGAGCGGGCACGCGTGGCGGGCGAGTATGCACTGGCGAAGCGGTAGTTTTTTCAAAAACAACACGTACGCTTCCCTGCTTGTCTATTCTCTAGCATAATCTTGTTTGCCATCCTCCCAAGTACACACAGACAATACAATGTACTATAAAAGGGGCGGCCAGGCAAAAAGTAGCGCAGAAGTTGAGTCGGCGATGTTTAGCAAAAAAAGTAAAATAATAGGTACGACCAAGACGGACTCAAAAAATAGACTAGAAGCCAAGCAACACGCATGGAAAGACAGCCACAGAGAGGGCAAGAGGGATGCCACGAGAGAGAGCGAGAGGGCGCTTCTGGGTGTATGTTCTAGGTCCCTCTCGCCAACCCTTATCCAATGCATGCCCCCCCGTTATTTCCCAGCACCCCTTAAGCGGCTGCCGTCTCCTTGCCGGTGGCCGTGTCCTCGGCCGGCGCCTCTAGTGTTATGCCCTCGACGCCGGCGCCAGCAACAGGTGCGGGCGCGGCGGCGGCGGTGGCGGCCTCCTTCTCCCACTTGGGAGTGCGGTACCATTCGGCCTCGCGCCAGGGGCCCATGTCGGACATCTCGCAGCCGCCGGCGCACTCGCAGGTGCCGCCAAAGCGCTTCGGCAGGTTCTCAATGGGAATCTGCTCGAGCAGCTCCTTTTGGTAGTTGCTGCCGAGAATGTGGATCTTGGCCACGGTGACGGGGTCGAGCCAGCCCTTGATCATGCTCCAGACGCCGGAGAAGCCCCAGGGCGCGTTGATGAGGTAGAAGCGGCCGAGACGCTCGGGGTAGTAGTTTTGCGACAGGCCCGAGGCCTGGCGGATGTATCCGTAGACCTGCGGCGCCTTGGTCAGGCCGACGCCCTTCATGTCCATAATGGTGCAGCAGGTCTCGAGCAGGTGGCCGGCCTTGCGGCTGCAGGCCGGCAGGCGCGGGTCGGACAGGCGCTCGTACTCGACGGCCAGGTTGGTCAGCATGCGCTCGCTGGTCGTGATCTTGTACATGGCCGTCAGGTCGATGCCGCCGAGCTGCTCAATGTAGAGGGGGCGGCCATCCTGGAGGTTAGAAGGTTGTAGGGGGGTAGGAGAAAAGAGAAATATGAAGAAAGAGAGAAAGAAAGAAAAACGGAAACAACAAAAGCACAAAAACTCACCCGATCCGTCTTGTGGTAGTACTGCGGGTAAAACGCAAACACCTTCTCCTTCTCCGTGTACTCCCAGGTCGGCACCAACTCGTCCAGCTTGGTTTCTTTGCGCCATTCCTCGCACTCGACGAACCTGGCTGTCAGTACGGCGTCTCCTCTCTTCTCCGCCTGCGTCACTCACATCTTCATGGCCAGGGCGACGTCAAACTTGCGAGCACGCAAGAACCGCAGCTAAATGGTCAGCAAGGCTCTGCTGTCTCGCTCCTTTCCTTCTCAGACTCACCAGCGTCAGTGTGTCTAGCCGCTTTGTAAAGCCCTGGGCCTCGAGCATCAGCCGCAGCTGGCTGACTTGGGCCTGCTGCTGGGCATCGAGATGGCCGGGATGGCCCGTCAGGGCATTGGGCGCAACAATGGGATAGTCATAGTCGTCGTACTTGGGGTCGAGCTCCATGCCGCCCGTCTTGTCCGCTGCCATGTTTGGGAATGTGCTTGTAAAGGGGACAATGCCAGAGAGTTGTGGAGGAGGGCAAAGGCGAGAGAGGCGGTCAAAAAAGCACAGAAAAACCCCCGTGCGTTGATGAACAAGGCAAGAAGCAGTCCCAACTGGTGCCGGGAAAGAATAAAGAATAAAAGAGATGCGAAGAAATACAATGGATAAAGACGGATCGCCAGAGGGAGAGAAGAGAAGAAGAGGCGAGGAAAGTGGATGAAGGCGAGCTGGGGTTAATTTTTACAGCTCTCAAAAAAAGTTGGCTGGCGATGCTGAGATGCTAGTCGGGGCGTCCTTTAGCGAGGGGGGGCCTATGAGGAGCGTGGTTTAGTTTAGGGGGAGAGGGGGCTACGCAAGACAGTAGTAACCACGTAGCAGCCCCATTCAAGGGCCCGTACAATAGTTATCAGGAGCCCCGCCAGGGGTCTCTTTAGGCTTAGCCGGCCCCGCGTCGTTGGCACTGGGAAAAGAAGAAAGGGGGGCACACCTAGCATTTTAGGCGGCCAGACGGTATTTCAGCCAAGCATCGGCTGTGGTAGCAGCCATGCCATGGTACCACTCACGTCCACCGCCACGACGATAGCTTCCAGTGCGTAGCAGAAGAGGACCATTCCGGGCCATGAGAGGAAACCCGCCTTGGACGACACGGTGTGATTTTGGTTGTCTGCTTGGTTTGATTTGATCATTTGTTATTTTTGTCTAAACTGAGAGGCTTCGTTCCTTTTCTCATCTCATCCAAGGAGGACTCTCCGTCCTGGCTGTTACGCCTTGCCACTCGGCTTGCCGCTCTGTTTCTCGGACTCCTGTGAATCGCCCTTGTCCTTGCGTTTCTGCACCACGTCCCAGTTGTAGACTCGAGCAATAGCCACTTCCATGGTCTGGGGGGTTAGTTGGGAAGAGAGAGAGGAGAGAGGGAGAGAGAAAAGAGGAGGGAGAGAGAGAAGAGAGGAAAGGGAGAGGGGAAAAAAGGAAGAATAAGAGAGTAAGAAAAACCCACCGTGATCTGCTCCCGTAGAAACTCCAGGTCCTCCTCGCAGTTTTTCCGGCTCGTCTGGGCCGCCGCCAGCTTCTGCTGCAGCAAGGCCTGAGCCTCGTCAATGGGATACGACAGCATGACATTGGCCTGAGGTCAGTTAGAAGAAAAAGGAAAAGTAAAAAGAAAAAACAAAGAAGAAACCCACTCCTAGCCACAGGTACACCTCGTCCGTGGGCGGGATCTTGGCCTTGGCATAAAGTGTGTCGTTGAGCTCAAAGGTCGTCTCAATGTCGTCGTCTTGGTCGTCTTCCTCGCTATCGTCGCTCTCTGCATCCTCTCCCGCCTTGCTGCCCTTTAGCCTCCTCGTCTGCAGAAACTTGACCGTGTCCAGCGTCTTGCGAATGTCGGGCAGCTTCTCATCCAGGCCGGCCACGCGCCTTTGCAGGTTGGATTCCATGAATTGGTATTTTCTAATGGTCAGTGTTTCGTTCTTCTCGTTCTCGTTCTTCCCATTCTTCTCGTTCTCATTCTTTCGTTTTGGTTCTTCTCGTTCTCCTTCTTCTCCTTCTTCTCCTTCTTCTCCTTCTTCTCCTTCTTCTCCTTCTTCTCCTTCTTCTCCTTCTTCTCCTTCTTCTCCTTCTTCTCCTTCTTCTCCTTCTTCTCATTCCTCTTCCATCCTCTCTTTCCCCTTTCTTTCTCTCCCCCTCCTCTTTCCCCCTAACTTTTCCCTCCTCCCCTCCACTTACGAAATCATCTCTTGAAACTGCCGCAGCGTCGGCTCCACGTCCTCGCGCGTCGTCACATAGTCCTCCACCTTGTCGACAAACGGCGCCCGCGGAATGCCGCGCGGGTTCGTCGCCACATCGTCACCGGCAGACCTGCTCTGTCAGCGGACGCTCGACCCTCGCGGGCAATAGGAACACAAACACTTTGGAGGCTATCGCTGGGCCGCTGCTGCTCGCCATGCTGGTGGACGTTCAGACGAGAGACAAGAGGTCCAAGAGAAGGAGATGCAACAGATGCAAGAGAAGAAGAGGAATAGAAACAAGGATGCCACGCCGTCACGTTGTCGGCAGCGGATAGCAGACATTCGAGGGACAAAACCCGTTGGAATTTTGGCGGTGTTAAGAGGCAGTATTTTGAAAAGAGGGGAATCATCCATCATCGCTGCAGTACATTGAATACGTCGTAACCGTGTTTAGATGGAACAAATGAGCAAAGTTACAACCAGAAAACCCAGGAGTATCTTGGAGAGGGGATAATCCCCATCATCTTAAAGATTGTAATGTACATTGATTATACGTCATGACGTGTCCAATCTCTCGATGGAACAAAGAGTGAAAGTTACAACCAGAAAACCCAGACAAATCCCGTCAACACCCATTTCCATATACTGGCTTGTCTTGCCGTCATTACGCCGCTATCCATCATAACATTCATATCCCTGATTTTGAAAATTGGTCGCGCTCCACCTCACTCGACGCCGTTGCTTTCCATCTCCATCATCTCCCCATTGTCCGTAGACGACAGCATCCCGGGCGATGCGGACGCGTGGTTGTCCGAATGGTGTGGGTTCGCTCGCCGCGAAATCATCTCTTCCGACGACGACGCCAGCATGCTCTCGTCTTCGTCTTCTTCACCCTCTGAATCCACCGAGTAACTGTCGTAGTCGGACTCTGAACTCGGACTGGCCGACGGATAGTACATGGCCGGCGGCGGCAGCGGAACCGGGTCCAGGTTCGTAATCTTTGTCGACACGTACTGGGGGACCACCCGGGGCGCCGCCATGTCCTCTCTCTTCTGTGCCCATGCGCCCGGCCCCGGAACAGACTGCTTCTTTAGTGCTTCTAGCCGCTTCATCAAAAACGTCATGGAAAAGGCTTCCTTGGCTGGCGGACTGAGCGGTGCGCAAAAACTGTCGTTACCGGTGTCGGCACCGCCGCTGCCAATGCTCGAAAAGGGGCGCACCGTCGTCACCACAACCGAAAAGTGGTCTTCCGGGAACACGCGATGAATGCCCGACGCCTCCAAGTACGGCTGTACAGGATCGGGCGGAACCGTCATGCTTCGCCGGGCGGCCTCGTCCGCATCGTCTGCCTCTGTCCGCAAAATCTCCAAATCATCCCCGGGGCCATCCGGTACGCTTTCAAACAGACTGCTAGGGCTGTCGGAGCTTTCGAGGGTGCTCCCATCGTCCGCCGTGCTGTCGGTGGTTGCTGCGGACGAATACACGGCCGTGGGCATCCGCCCCATGAGCGCCGTCGACCACTCCTCCTTGGACAAGGTGGCGTAGTCACTCAGCGGCCGGAAGGGGAAAAAGGAGCCCGACATGGACCGGAACAAGGACGGGCGTCCAGGCAGCTGGTTGATGGCCGCGGCCACGTCGGCATCGGCGTCTTCCATTGAATCGTCGTCAATGTCAATGTCGACATTGGAATCATCCGGCAGCGCCTCGGCCGATGTCATGGACGTCAACGGACTGGCCCCGCCGCTGCTGTCGCCGGCCAGGTCGGCGCAAAAGGGGGCGCCGCTGTAGAAGACGAGGAACCCGTCGGACCGGCGCTTCTTGCGCGGCAATGGCGGAGAGCCGGCATGGCTCGGGGCATAGCGCGAGTGGTTGCTTTTGCTGTTGCTTCCGCCCTTGAAATGATGTAGATCGCCGCTGGCGCTCTCTTCGGCCAGGTCCGACTCCTGCGAAGTTATCTCGTCGCCCGACGCCAGTGGTGAGGCGCGGTGCACAAACAGCGGCTTGTAATGGAAGCTCGAGGACGAGCCCGACACATGAGGGCCAAATTTGGACGTCTTCTTGCCGCTGGACAGAGCCGACGCCGAACTGTCCTCGCTCGACTTCTTTACACGTTTGCGCCCGCCGTTTTCCGACGATCCGTCGCCGTCCTCGACCGACAAGTGGCCCGGCGAGTTGTCCGAGCTTCCGTCGCTGCTAAACTTGGTTCCGTCGGTGCCGCCGCGCCAGCGCACTTTCTGGCCATCTGGCGAAAGCTGGAACTTGGAACTCTTCTCGACCACGGCCTGACGAATGAAATCGGGGGCGACATTGAAAATGTGCAGCTGCGCCAGATTGGCCAGCAGGTTGAGATACACCCAGCCCTGCGCATCCGGCGACACGTCCACGGCTTTCGTCTCGGCCTGGGGCCCAATCTCCGGTGGCGTCAGGCCCAGGTGGCGAATGTAATTCATGTTTTCCGCCGGCACCTGGATCCGGTCAGGATCCAGATCAAGAGGCCGTGTCGGTCTTTGTTCTGGCAGAAGAACCATTGGCATTTTTCCGTGCCCATTGCCTTTGCCGTTACCGTTCCCGGTGCCCCTTCCATTGCCGTTGCCACTTCCAGCAGCCGTTCCAGTGCCCGTTCCGGTGTCGTCTCCGTTTGAATTCGAGTTGGATGTCGACATGTTATCCCTCGAGCCTCCTCCTTTCTTGTGGCCGCCGGGTAAAGCCTGTATGCGCGCTTCGCGGGCAGGCTCCTGCCCCGGCACTACCGACGTAAAGAACAATGGTGACTTGGTGCGGACGATTGCTTCTGCTGCGGCAGTGGTAGAGGTAGCTAGCGGCGGCAGCGGCAGAGCCACGGCACTGCTGGACGGGCCGACAGGAGCACTGATGGGGGCGCTGACGGGGGCACTGACAGGACCGCTGGAACCACTGACAGGACCGCTGGAACCACTGACAGGGCCGCTAAACGGGCCGCTAAACGAACCGCTGACGGGCCCGCTAGAAGTACGGCTGCCGCCTATGCCAGTCGCCCCCGAAGCCCCCGCCCCTGTTGTCGCTGCCACCGGTTTTCCCTCGCTTATGGCCGTTGCGACATCGGCTCCTTCCAGTGCACTGGGCGGCGGCGGCATGGCGCGGTTGCGGCGAGTATAGCGGCCACCAATCTTGCCGGTAAACAGCTGCTCGAGACGCCGCACAATCAGCTTCTTCTTTTCCTTGTTGCTCAGCGCGGCCAGGCCGTAGTTGGGGTGCAGGCCTTCGGGGATGTCTTGGAGGTAGCTCTCGACTTTCTGCTCAGACGACCGGGCGCGCGGACCACCAAACGACGGGCGCTTCATCGAGGTCCCGGATGAGTTGGCGCCCGTGGACATGGAGGCATAGGCCGAATCAACCGGGCGGGACCGCGATGAGGAGATGGAGGCGTGCTTTGAACGCGAGCCGCCGGGATGGCCGCCGTGGGTGCCATGCTTGGACGAGGAGGCCGACTTGTCGCGGTGGCGCTGCGAGGCAGACTCGCTCGAGACGCTGCCGAGGCTGGCGGCAAAGTCGCGCAGAGTGGCTTCGAGCTCCTGCTTCTTGCGGCGCGGCAGGCCGTGAACCTTGATCTCAAACAGCTTCTTCTCTTTGTCGAGCACGTCGCGACCGCTAAACTGCTTGAGGCGTTTGAGCTCTTCCTTGAGGCGCTTGTTCTCGATCGTGAGGTCGTCGATGACGCTGCGGTAGTCGTCGGCGCTGCTGCTGCGGGGGTTCTTGCGCAACAGGCCCGGCGGCAAAAAGGTGCCTCCGGGCCCGTCGGCGATGAAGGCTGCCTGTCGTTCGAGGGCCAGCGCGTCGGGCGAGTCGTCATTGGACGAGTCGGTCTCTTTGTGGAAGAAGGGTGCATCGACTGATTGTCAGTGTCGAAAAAGCAGCAGAAGAAGGACAAAACAACATACCCTGCATGGAGAGCGGCTCGACAGCGGCGCCCGGGTTCTGGTTGGACTGGCGGAACCATTCGCTGGCGTCGTTGGTGCCGGACTCGCGACTGGTGGGACTGCTCCGGTGAGTCGTGGACTGCTGAATCGAAGCGAACTCGCCGCCGACAGCAGGAGTGCCGGCGCTTTGCGGTAGATTTGCTACCAGGCCATCTTCACGGGGTGACAAGACGAGCCCGGCAGGTGTAGGCTCCGAGCTGGTGTCGCTGAGAAGGGTGCTGTGGCGGATGGTGATGTTGTTTTTGCTGCGGCCGCTGCTGCTGGTGCTGCTGCGGTGGCGGGAGGTGATCTCGTCGGCGCGGGTCGGCGAAAGGACGGCAGGTCGGTCTGGACGGGGTGAAGATGGTTGCAGAGGTCGGTCTGGTCGGGGTGGAGATGGTTGCGGAGAGCCGGTCATGTCGGGGACCAGGCGAGAATACGACTCGCAGTTTGGCGAGGAGTGCTGTATTTCCAAAGCCGGCTTTTGTCGAAGACGCGTGTATCGTCGTTCCAGTCTGTTTCCGTGTTTCCTTTTTCAAATTTCGGCGCTGGGATCAAGCCTCACAAGGGCCGTCGGGTCAAGACCAAGACATTGAGATAAGTGAAGCACTTTTAATGCGACCTCAACGTATCAGCGGCGACCTGGGCGCAAATAGAAAGCGAAAAGCCGGGAGACGGTCAAGCCGGAGGCGGTTTCGACAGCTCAAAGTTTTGCTGGCCAATTGGCTCCGATCAGGTCGAGGCAGAAGCGGGAATGTGTGAAAGACGTTTGAGCAGAGACGGAATGTCTGATCGAAGACGATTGAGCAGAAAGGGTAGTCCGATCGAAAGACGTTTGAGCAGACGGCGAAACGGTCCGTGTGGCAATCGAGACTGGAAAGAGGGCGTTCAATCTCTCTCGGTAGAATAGGTGGCGTGGCAAAGAAACGATAAAGATAACGAAGCTGTCACGGAAAGATACTGGGATAGATATCGCAAGGTTCGGCTGGGTCGTTGCTTGTATCGGGCTGGATGTCGTTTTGTCGAAGTCAATGTGGATGGAAGAGAGAAAACGGCGAGAGCTAATGGTTTCCAGACTATGAGGGAAAGAATTTCGGAATGAAAAGGAAAGGGGGACCGGTGGCCTATGCCAGAAAGGCTCAGCAAATGTATCGCTCTGGTGAGCTTGTGGGGTGTAGTGTACTTTGGAGGTAGCACCAGTCGTTTGGCCAAAAATCAGCAAATACAGGTCGCCCGAGCACAGAATCGGTCTCATGAGGAAACGACAGCTAGACAGCCCAGATTCGAGAGTAAAAGTCGGCTGGGGCGCGGAAGCATCGAGATCACAAAAAAGTACATGGGATACTTCCATCCGCAGCTAGCGTGCTCTGTACTGTGCGGGGCCAGGTGCAGTATGGGGCGGGCGGCTTTACGCACTGTGGCTGAGGGTGGGCCCAGCAGCGAAGAAAAAGCGAAAAAGAAGGACAGGACCTGGGCGGGGCCGCCTAAGACGGCGTTAGCAGGATGGGAAACTGCAATCTCAAAATTGCCTGCACATCGAGAAAAAAAATCAGCAAAGCGGGCTAGTGTGTTTGCACTGTCTGGACGGCAAAACTCGTACGTCGTCGCGACCGCGAAAGCAGCACCAACGGCGATCGAACGACACGACTGCTGTCAGCAAAAGGAACGCATGGACGCGTCTAGACACGGCAGCGAGATCGATCTGATATGGTCGGCGAGAGCTGTTGGTGCTGTGGGCAAACAGCTGCCTTTATTACTTGGGCCATGGTAGTTTTCACTTTAAGGTCATGATAGTTATTACTTCTAGGCTATGTATATTACTTCCAGGCCATGGTAGCAACCGCTATGCTCCATCGCTACCTGGGCTGAAACGTGAGGTGTTAAGATGTTGAATACACGTACACTACATGAAGACGTGATACAGACGTTGAAAGCGTGGGGCCAAAAGATTAAAAAATGGGCTTCCATTCACTTCTCCATGAGCCCTGTTAGCCTGGTCAGCGACCTTCGATGCCTTTTAAAGCACCGCAGATCCAGGGCTTTGGCGAGCGAGAGAACCCTTATGACATCACCTGCATCGGCTTCGTATGCACTGTCGGATTTCTGCAGAAAAAGCCCAACGTTTTGTTTTTTAGTCGCTCATTCCATGTGCAGAAGCACAACACTTGCGTCGGATGCAAAGCGTCGTGATAGTCTCGGCTGACTTTTGCCGCCCCAAAAACTTCAGTGACGTCATCGTGCATGGCCAAGCCGGTAAAGTGGGGCGCTTAATTGGCTTCTTCAGGGTTCTCTCGTCTTCTCAGCATTTCATTTTCGAAAGTCGGTCGACGCTTATTTTCAAAAAATAGAAAGTCGGTCGACGCTTTATTGTCTAAAAGTCGGGTTCTATTTATCGTCCAACGTAGCCTCTCCACCTTACCAACCTCATGACTTCACCAGTAGGCTGCGGCCCGTCATCTCCTCCGGCTGCGGCAGCCCCATGGCGGCCAGCACGGTCGGGGCCACGTCGCCCAAAACGCCGGTGACGTCGGTCTGCAGACGCCAGCCGGGCGGGGCGTTGGCCATGACGAACGGCACCTTGTTGGTGGTGTGCGAGGTCTTGGGCTTGCCGTCGGCAAACTTCATCTCCTCGGCGTTGCCATGGTCGGCCGTGATGAAGAGCACGTAGCCCTCCTTCTGACAGGCCTCGTAGATCTTGCCAATGGCCTTATCGGTGGCCGTGCAGCCCACAATGGCGGCCTCGTAGACGCCCGTGTGGCCGACCATGTCGGGCGGCGCAAAGTTGTTCATGACAAAGGGAAACTTGTGCTCGGCCAGGCGTTTGGCCACCTGCGAGGCCACACCGGCGGCCGACATTTCGGGCGCCTTGTCGTACGTGGCCACGCTCTTGTTGGACGGCACCAGGTCCTGCGACTCGTCGCGCGTCTCCAGCGGGAAGACCTTTTCAACGCCGCCGTTGAAGAAAAAGGTGACGTGGGCGTACTTTTCTGTCTCGGCCACGTGCACCTGCTCGACGCCCTGCTTGCCGAGCCACTCGGCCAGCACGTTGCCCATGTGCTGGGGCGCAAAGGCCACCTTGAAGGGGAAGTCGGCCTTGTACTGCGTCATGGTCACAAGCGTAATGTCCTTGGGGTATGGGAAGTCGGGCCGGGGCGAGCGGTCGACGCCGCCCAGCAGCTGCACAATTTGGCGCACTCGGTCGGAGCGGTAGTTGAAGAAGAAGACGGTGTCGTTGTCTGGGGGTTAGCGGGGAAGGGAGAGTAGAGACAAGAAGAGAGAAAGAAGAGAAAGAGAAAGAGAAGAAGAGCGAAAAAGAGAGATAAAGAGAAAGAGAAGAAGAGCGAAAAAGACAGAGAAAGAGAAAGAAAAGGAGAAAAGCGAGAAGGAAAAAAGAGAGAGAAAGAGAGAAATAAAAGCAAAAAGAAAAGAAAAAAAAACACACCCTTGATGCGCCCTTGGTCTCCGCCCACGATAATAGGCTTGAGAAACTCGTCGGTCTCGCCCTTGGCATAGCGCTCCTCGACCGTCTTGATCGGGTCGGTGCTGGCCTCGCCCTCGCCCAGGATCATGCCCTGGAGTGCCAGCTCGTTGCGCTCCCAGCGCTTGTCGCGGTCCATGGCGTAGTAGCGGCCGACAATGGTGGCGACCTCGCCCAGGCCGATCTGCTCAGTGGTCTCGAGCAGCTCCTTGAGGTAGGCGGCGCCGGACTTGGGGTCGGTGTCCCGGCCGTCGGCAAAGAAGTGGATAAACACCTTGGGCACAGCGGCGGCCTTGGCGGCCCGCAGGAGGGCGTAGAGGTGTTCTTGTTTGGAGTGCTGGGGGTCAGAAAGAGTGCGAGATGACGGGTCAGCGCACTTACCACGCCGCCGTGCGAGACAAGTCCGCACAGGTGCAGCCGGCCCGAGCCGGCCTTGACCGACTCCAGCGTGCTGTGGATCAGCTCGTTTTGGGCAAACTCGTCCTTCTTGATGGACAGGTCGATGCGGACCACGTCCTGCCACACGACACGGCCAGCGCCAATGTTGAGATGGCCGACCTCGGAGTTGCCCATCAGGCCCTCGGGAAGGCCTACAGCCAGCGACGAGGCCTCGAGCTCGGTGTAGCCGGTGCTGCTCTTGGCAAAGGCGTCCATGACGGGCGTGTCGGCAGCGGCGATGGCGTCGCCGTTGGCAGGCGACTCGGCAGACGGAATACCCCAGCCATCAATGACGACTATAGCGAAGCGGCGGCGCGAACAAGCACAAAGATTAGCCATGCCAGTTCGAGATATACAAGAGCGTAGGCAGAGACGAGGACGAGGTCGGGGAGGAGTCTCTGGGGAGGCTTGGGGGGGGTTGCAGGGTCTGGAGGGTCTGGAGATCCCGGAGCTCGTGAGGCTGTCGCTCTTGAATCTCTGAAAGATCTGGAAGCTGCTGAACCTCTGAAATCCCCTGAATCTCTGGAATCCCCTAAATCTCTGGAATCCCCTAAATCTCTGGAATCCCCTTGAACCCCCCCGGCCGCGTCCCAAACAGCCATCGGCTCTGCTTCCTCCTCTCCTTCACCTCGACCGCCGGCCCTCTCACCAGGCGCTCGCCCCGTCTTCGTGTCGTTGCCTGCAAGGGCGCAAAGGGAGGGGGAACGTACTGAGGCAGGCATTTTGCTCGACTTTGACCATTTCGGCGGTCGTCGGGAAATTAATCTGCTGGTTAAAGTGGTAATCTGGCGGGGTAAAAGGACAACTCTGCAGCTGCAAGTGGGTGATAGCTAGGAAGAAGCAGAGGGATCCAGTCGGGTGTGGTTGAGTCTAAATAGACAGTGGGAGAGGAGAGAACGAGAGATTAAGTGCCACTGCGTGATTTTCAAAGCTTCTGATTTATGAGCCCATCCCTCGCGCCTGCCGCTCTTTACCTGGTTACACTACTCCATACGTCAACATCCCCCCCAAAAGCTTTGCATGGTGATTTTGGCGGGGTAAGCTAGCTCTGGCGGCCCACGCTAGTTTTATGCGAGCATTACGCCGCGCTGAAGGAAACTGGCTGAGTTGGGCCCAAGGTGGGCGGTTTTGAGCTCTATGGGGACGATAATCCCCTGAAACACGAGATTAGTGTACGCTATGATGGATAAGAGTACAAGATGGCCTTGTTAGATTTCTTGCATGGTATTTCTGCCATTTTAATTTCTGCTACATTCTTGCATATTGAATACTACGACGTATTTATTTTGCTATTTTCAAACTATTAGATTCTGCCATTTTGATACTTTGATTTCAAGCCATGTTGGATTTATCTTAAATTTCTTATCATGAATTTCTGTTAGATTGCTGCCAGTTGGATTTACTTATTTCCTGCATGTAATAAAGGTAACGGACTCCGAATCAGAAGCGGAATGCTTCCTATTCACAGCATCTGGGCATGCACCAGTCGAGAAGTGGCTGT
This sequence comes from Graphilbum ipis-grandicollis, assembly GCA_019925625.1. Taxonomy (NCBI): domain Eukaryota; kingdom Fungi; phylum Ascomycota; class Sordariomycetes; order Ophiostomatales; family Ophiostomataceae; genus Graphilbum; species Graphilbum ipis-grandicollis. The sequence continues at coordinate 1,139,704 of JADHKH010000002.1, read as the reverse complement.
AAAGTAAATAGACAATGGCCGCGGCCTATTCACAAATCAAAGGCGACAGAGCCCGTGTTGGTAGAACTGTCTGTTTTCGGGGCCAATATGAGAAAACTAGAACGGACTCAAGCGATGACCCATGCATCAGGTCGAGAAGTATTTATTCATGATATCTATATATTAGAATAGGCCTAACCCTGGTTGTCTTGTCTTGGTCATCTCTTCGTCTTCAAGTCGTCTAAAAGTACGGCAGTCAACGGCAAAGGAAAACCCAGATACGACACACTTTTAGCACTGGTACTATATCGGGATTCTCTCTGCGTGTCGAGTCAAATTTGTCCATTATTCATGAGTGTATTTCATTTCTTGACGAGATAGTCTTTCAAGGAACAAACAACGGAACAACTAATGTAAACAAGTCAGATTTCACCGTTCTATTTCTTTCGCGCATACATTAGTGGGGCATTACATAAGACGGTCAACCTTGGGCGAATTTGCCCTTCAGCCTCGACACACAACGCACGCTTCTCACACGCTCCCATCCACGCCCTCTCTGGCACTCTCAGGCTCTCGCACTCTCACTTTCCCGACGCCTCCCCTCCCGATTCATATCCGACATCGCCGCCATGGCACACCCGCTGGCCCTCCCCAAAACGTTTTCTCCCGACGCCCTCGACACCACGGCCGAGCTGGCCACCATCTTGGCGCGCTTGCAGCCGCCCCCCTCGACGGCGCCGGGCGGCTCGGGCGCGACGCCGTTTCCGGCTACCGGAGCCGGGGCCACGCCGGGTGGCATGATTGGCGGAAGCGGCAGCGGCGTCCCCCTCTCGCTGCGCGACCTGCCCACAGCCACCGACAGCCTCAAGCACAAGCTGCACCACGCGCGCGAGCAGATCAAGGCACTTCCCGACATGGTGCGCAGCATCGCCGAGCAGGAGGCGGAGATGCAGGCGTTGGAGACGCGTATCGGCCAGCAGCGAGCCGTGCTGGCGCAGCTGCAGGCCGAGGGGCAGCGCTTTGCCGCGGGCGAGCCACAGGAAGAGCACAAGGACGTGAAGATGGAGATGTAGAAAAAGAGTTTTTTTGAACGCCACTATCGCCGCCACCACTGCCTCATCGCTGGCCCAGACCGACGGCTTTGAGCACGTCTTCGGTGTTTTGGCCAGCCACACCCGCCACGGTCGTCGACCACACCGTCTCTGGCAGGCGCTGCTCTTCGGGCAGCACGCTCCAGTTGGGCGAGTGGTCTGCCTTGAGCCACTTGAAATCGTCCACCTGGTCCCACTGGTTGGGCGCTTCATCGTTGCTCGTCTGTTGGTTAGAGAGGAGGAGAGCAGAAAGAAGAAAAGAAGTGAGAACAAGCAACAAGAAGAACAAGAACAAGAAGAAAAAGAAGAAAAGAAGAAAAGAAGAAAAGAAGAAAAGAAGAGAAGAAGAAAAGAAGAGAAGAAGAAGAGAAAGTAACAAGAGCAAACATACATAGTACTCTGGCATCGGCGCAAAGCGCATGCCGCTGCAGTCCTCGATAATGGGTCGGCTCCGGCAGTGCAGATACAGGTCGACATCGTGGCACTCGTGGATGCGCACCTGGCGGGCGGCCATAACGAGCACGCTGTGGCGGACGCCGGTGATGTGGACGGGCCCGTCGACATGGCCGGCCACGACGAGGCAGCGGTCGAGGTTCTGCAGCATGAGGCTGAGAAAGGCGGCGCCGGCACCGCCGCGCTCTGCGCTCGCCGTGGGCAGCGACATGTCGACGACGCAATGGGACAGGTCGGTCAACTGGCCGGACGCAGTGGCTCGTGACGCCGACAGGGGTAGCAGGATGTGCAGGCCGGAGTGGCCGGAGATGGCGACCTCGCGGGCCGCAGAGAAGCTCGGTTTACGAATCGTGGCCGCGCCCGGCCGGGCCATCTCGGCGTTGTAGTCTTTGCGGGCGAGGTTTGTGGCCACCGGCGTCGGAGCGGCGTTTGGTGCTGCCGATACGGCCGGCATGGCACCTCGCAAGAGTCGTGGGTCGTCGGCCTTGGCGGCCACGCTCGCCTTCTCGGCCGCCGCCGTGGCCGAGCGCCGGAAGTGGAAGCGCGGCTTGGGCGCCAGCCGGGCCAGTTCTTGGTTGGCCTTGTCGGACAATTCCTTGACAGCCTGGCCGTTAGTCTGCCGTTCTATAGACAAGAGAGGTCTAGCCAAGGGAGCCGCTCACTTGGGAATAGCTGCGCTGGTCGTAGGCAGGAATGAAATCGGCCGCATCGGCCACCTCGAGCGACAACCGGGATATGCGGGCGAGCATGGCGTCGCGGGCATCCTGGCGCTCGCCGCCGACGGCCGAGATTGTTCCCAGGCCGGCAACCTGTTTCTGGATATCTGGCACGGCGTCAGACCAAAAGATAAAAGGGGGGGTTGAGCTGGGCTTACCGGCGAGTTCGGCGTGAAAGTGACGGTGGAAGCGTTCCTTGTCGTCCATGGCGTCTGGCATCTGCATCAGAACAGCACTTGTGAGTAGGAAGTGGGCAAAGCAAAGGAGTGAGGAAGGGCAAAGCAAGTGGGAGGAAGGGCAAAGGAGTGGGAGGAAGGACAAAGCAAAAGGAGTGAAGGTGGGCAAAATCAAAGGGGCGGAAAGTGATTTAGAGAATAAAGACTGCTGAATCACTCGTAGTGACAATACTTGTTCCTCCTGGTCACAGCACAACTTACAGCTCAAGCTGCGGCTCGCCAGCAATGCGCCTTGCCGAGTTGTGAGTATGAGGAGTGTGATGACTATCTCAACTGTATTGCGAGGCGATGAATAGGCGATACACATACAACTCAGACACACGTGACGACTCTTACCCAGACGGAAGGCACGACACGACAGAGAAGGGGAAAGCCTGAGGTGCAACCGACGCTCCTGCGCCCTGTGAGAAGGCTTCCCTGTGAGAAGGCTTCCCTGAGAAAGCTACCCTGTGAGAAAAGCTGCCCCTGTGATTTCTGAAAGGCTGCCCTGTGAGAAGGCTGCTCCTGTGAGAGCAGCTTGAAAGCGTAAAAGCGTCGCTCAAGCGCTCCTGAGATTTGGCCTTTGAGATAGCACACTGCCACAGGGGGTCAAGTCTATGGAGCGACAGATGAGGCAATACGGTCTCTTATCGGCCAGGATACCATGGAAAACAGAAATCAGTGGGAAACAACTCGTGATCACAGGTCTTACAAGCCTGCCCCACTAAATTCGAGCCTATTTTCACAGACAAAAGCCAGCACTTGATTCGCCTGGCTAACCGGCTCGGCAATGAACTTAACAGCAAGGATTGACAAATCAAAGGATTGACAAAATCAAAGAATTGACAGGAAAGACAATACAGAGAGACAAGGATTGTACAGCCCAGAAAAGCAGAAAGACGGAGCAAACGGCAAAGCGATCCGGAACGATCACCAGATTTTGGCCTCTCCGGATGGCCTCTTTTGCGACCCTTTCGGCCGCTGCCACAGCCACTCGGCCGCAGCTGCTGCGGCAGGCCCTTGTGCCGCCAGGCACGTCCTGGGCACAGCAACGCTGCTGTGTCTTTTCCCGCACGGCCGGCGCCAACAGGCCGCGGCGACGCACCTTTTTCACGTCCCAAGTGCTGTTCCGGGCCGACGGCGACGACACAAAGACCCCCCCCGACGCATCGGCATCGCCGCCCGTGCCGCCGCCAGCCTCGAAACGCAAGCCCTTGCGGTCGGCTGGGGCCAAGAACTCGTTGCGTCGTGTGGCCGTCATGGCGCAGCAGCCGCCTTTGGGGACGGCGGCCGGAGCAGCGGCGGCGGCCGTTTCGGAGACGGCGGACTCGGCCAAGGAGGCTCGAGGCGAGCGGGCCAAGGGCGTGGTCGGTGCTGGCAAGGCCGCGGCCGGACCGGCGTCCAAGGTGGCAGATGACGACGGCAGCCACGTCATCAGCGCCGTGTGTCTGGCCGAGTCGTTTGACATGGAAAAGGTTATGCTCATTCTGCAGGCGCGCGGCTTTACGCTGGACCCAGACGGCAGCGGCTTTGAGTCGCACGAGGTGGTGCACGCTCGAGGGTGGGCGTCGGAGTCGGAGTCGAAGTCAAAGTCATCGGAGCCGGAGTCGTCGTCGTCGTCAGAGTCCCCCCCCCCCATCGACCTCTTCGTCTTCGAGTCCGGCACCCTCGTCGGCTGGGGCCTGCCGGCCGAGGCCGTTGACGAGCTCGCCACGAAGCATCTTGTGGCCGCCGCCGCCGACGCCTTTGTGGCCGACCGCGAGGCCGAGACGCTCGAGTTCCGCCGCGACCCCTCGCGCGAGACCTCGGCCATGCGTGGCGACGTCATCGTTTTGGGCACACGCCGCGAGGCCGAGGGCGACCGCCTGGCGACTACGCGCGCCCAAATCGCCTTTTCCTCGGGCATGGCGCGCAGCACCAAACTGGCCGCGCTCGAGCGGTCCTTTTCCGAGTACTTTGAAAACACACGCATTGGCGGCTCCGGTTTTGGCCCGGGTTCCGTCGTCGGCCCCGGCTCTGCCTCCTTTGGCCCCTTTGGCCTGCTGCCCTTTGGCGGACCCCCCCGCAAGTTTATCTTGCAAAAGACGGGCCAGCTGCTGAGCCTGCGCGCCCAGCTCAACCACTACCGCGAACTGACCGACGCCCTGCCCGACATCTTTTGGGACGCGCGCGCCGAGCTCGGCCTCGAGAGCTACTACGAGCAGGTCGGCCGCGCCCTCGACGTCGGCGTGCGCATCAAGACGCTCAACCAGAAAATGGACTATGCCCAGGAAATCGCCACGGTGCTGCGCGAGGTCTCGGCCGAACGACACGGCGCTCGTCTCGAGTGGATCATTATCGTCCTCATCACCGTCGAGGTCGTCTTTGAGCTGCGTCGCGTCTACCTCGATATCCGCGCAGAATCGGCCTCGACTCCGGCGCCGGGTCCGCCTCTCACGCCGCCGACACCCTGCTGCTGCGCCTGCGCTCAGACTACCTCGAGTGGTGCACCCTCTTCTTGCGTATCCTAGCCGGACGCCCTGTTGCCGTCTGTACGATAAAGCTGTTACTGTACATCTGCCATAGAATTGTGCTACTCTTCGCGTGCTGTATTTTGACTTTCTGCGCGTGATGTATTGACTTCCTGCCGTGATATATTGACTTCCTGCCGGTGCTGTATATGACTCTTCCTGCCGCATAATGTATTCTGAATCTTCCTCTTGCCGCAGCGTGTGCACTCGGCCCTGGAGTCAGAAATGTCAAGTTATCCGTCCCCCATCTCGACACAACAGAAACGCGAGGGCCCTCCCAAGAATCAAAAGATAAAAACAAGAAAAAAGAGAACAAAAAAAAACCCTCAAGACGGGACAATACCCCCAGAAACACCAATAATCGTTGCCATCAAACGCAAGAGCACAACTAGACAAAGCACGCACTCCTCCCCCTGCTAATGATACAATGGCCCATGCCATGCTCGACCACCGTCTACGCGGGCCGTTGCATCCCGCTGCTCGGCACCGGCGACGCCACATGCACCGGCATAGAGGCCGGGCCTGCCGGCTGCTGCGGCCGCGCGCCCGGAGAGCCCACGCCGCCCGGCATGCTGGCCCGCGCCGCCGCCAGCTTGGTCGCATCCACCACGCCGCCCGGTGTCAGCTTGTCGGCAAAGCCCAACGTCCGCTCGTGCGCCGACGCTCGTGCTCGCGCTTGCTCCATCAGCCGCTGCTGCTGCGGCTGGTCCATCACCGTGTGGTAGCCCACCGGGCCCAGACTCGAATTGGTCGTGCTCATTCCCACACTGCCGGCGCTGTAATGCCGCTGCCCGGCATTGGCGCTAAAAGGCGGCCGTTGCTGCTGCTGCTGCTGCTGCTGCTGCTGCTGCTGTTGCTGCTGCTGTTGCTGCTGCATCATAATCTGTTGCTGCTGCACGAGAAGCTGCCGCTGCTGTGGCGTGACGGGTCCCCCATAGGCCGTTTGCGGCCGCGGCTGCGGACTGGCCGAGGCTGCCTGCATCATCCGTTGCTGCTGCTGCTGCTGATGGCTTGCCCCATTGGCCGCCCCGGCTGCTCCGGGTTGTGCCGGCCGCTGCTGTGGTGACATCCGCGGCTGCGGCGCCGGCGACATGGGGAACGCCTGCTGCTGCAGTGCCGGTCCATAGCCAGGACCACTGCCGCCGCCGCCGCCCGCCGTGGCTTGGTACCGAAACGCTTGTGCCGCCGAGGGTGTCCCGTAGACCCCTGCCGGTGGTGGCTGTGGCACCACGCGCTGCGGCGACATGTGCTGCTGTGCGCCCCCCCCAGGTGTTGCCATCCGGTACGGGCCCTGCTGCGTCTTGGCCAGCGCCGGAGAAAACCCCCCCCCGCCCCCGCCATTGTACCCGTTTGCCACCGGCCGGTACGGCGGCTGTCCCGGCGTACCACCGCCGCCGCCTCGCACATGCGGCGGTAGCGCGCTGACCGACGACCGGTGTGCCGGTGAGTTGCGGCCTGGCGTCGCGTGCTGCCCCGGAAAGTAGCCTCCGCCTGCCGGCAAGCCCCCCCGGCTAGGCGTCCCGTAGCCGTAGCCGTGCGCGTTTCCGTAGCCCGTCGGCGCCCCTGCCGAGGACACACTGCCGGCCCGGTGGCCCGGCATTCGCTGTGGCGAGTTCACGGCGGCCGGGGCCTGGGCCTGGGCTTGCGCCGCTGCCGCTGCGGCTTGACGCGCGCGCACCACGGCCTCGTCCTCCTCCATGACGCCGTGGTACACTTCGCTGCGAATCTCAATCTTGGTGCTGATGCTCAGCTCCTCCAGCCGGTCCGAGTTGAGCCGGGCCACCGCGTACGGAGGCAGGCTCTGGATAATGAGCGACAGCTGCGCCTTGAGGGCTTCGTACGTCATCACCTCCTCTTCGCTCGGCTGCTGTGCAATCGTGCCGCTGCGAAGCATGTCGGCGTTGACCGGGTCCGCCGAAAACCGGTCCTGGCTCGTCGGCAGCGTCAGGTTGCGGTTCCGCTGGTACGACGACAGCGTCACAATCATGTCCGACACGTCCTGCAGCACTTCCTCCACGTCCACGTCCTGGTCCTTGTCCTTGCTGCCGCCCGCGCCTAGCACCTCCTCCAGCAGCGGATCCACCAGGCTGTCGTCCCACTCTTCAATCGTCTTTTGCAACGCCTCTTCGTCCAGCGCAAACGCAGTGTCCGCCGCCGCCGCCTCTGCGCTCGTCTCGCCGTCCGCCTGCACCATCCGCTGAAACGTCTGGTAGCCCACGCGCTGCCACCACATGCGGCCCAGCTGGGCCGCCGGCACCAGCGCGGCCGAGTCGTCCTTGCACGGCGCAAAGCTCGAAAACGCCCCGCGAGACAGAGCCTCTAGTTCGCTCGACTCCAGCTCCGACAACGACGGTTTGTGTCCCGCCAGACTCTGTGCCCGTTCGCGCTGCTTCGTCTTGGTCTTGGACGTCGGCGACGCATGGCTGTAGTCCAGCCATTGGCCGGCCGTGATGGGCTGCGAAAAGTAGGCCCCGCTGCGGTATTTGCACTTGTCTTCCAGCTCCGGGTGGTAGAATCCCAGCGTCGTCGACTTGGTCGTCGTCTTGGGCGCCTTGGGCGCCTGAAGCGGCGGCAGCATGCGTGGAGACGGGAAGAGCTCTCCAAACGTCGGTACCGCGCCCGTCTGCTTCGGCCCTGCCAGCGGGAATATCCGCGTAAACGTCACGTTGGCCAGGTCCATGTCAGAGTCCTCGCGCACAATCTCCTCCACGCTCTCCCCCTCGTCCTCGGCCTTGCCCAGGAAACCGCTCTGGTTCTTTACGCGTCGTGGCAGGCTGGAAAAGAGCTGCCGCGGCTGCGGCACCTTTCCGTACACTGTCAGAATCGTCTCGCCCTGCGCCGACAGTCCGGCTTGGCTGCCCGCGGAGCCGCTGCCCACGCCCGGGTAGGCCGTTTCTCGCCGGTACAGCTCGAGTGCCTTTTCACGCAGCCGCGAAATCTGTCCGGCCGCACGCAGCTTGGCCGCCTCTGCCTCCGCGTCCTCGGCCTTGGCCTCGGGCTTGACGCCTGAGCCTTTCAGAGCCGCCAGCGCGCCATTGGCGACAAGCGCCACGTCCAGCACAACATCGTCGAGCAAACTGTACGCTTCCTGGGCCACCTTGTCGGCAATCGACAGAGCAGGCGAGGTAGAGCCGGCGGCGTTGCCTGCTTTTAGTCGTTTCACCTGCCGTTCATCGGACGGCGCTGCTGTGTCGGGAAGCGGTCTCGAGAGCAATGGGGGGTCGGCCTTGTCGAAACTGTGCATGGTCAGTTGCCCATTCGCGTCTCCTCTTCCCGCCTGTTCGGTCTCACCTTTGCAGCACCGCGAAATAGTCCTTGATGAGCGTCTTTACGTCTCGGCTGCCCGGTATGCTCGGCGTGACGGTCGCCAGAGGTTGGTTGCTCTCGCTGGCGCCATTGACGGCCGTGGGCGAGGACGCTGATTCTGACGCGGCCATCGACGCCGATTCTTTGGCTGGGGCCCCGGCTTCAGTCGCGCCGTCGCTATCCTGGCCGGCCGCGTCGGCGTCTGCCATCACCTCGTCATCGGGGTCCTGCATGCTGCGTTTCCGCTTCGCCGACAATGAAGAGGACGCATTGGTGTGTGCACTGGCGTCGGCGGTTGCATCGCCCGACAGCCCGTTGGCGTGCGCCGCGGTAGAGGTGGCCATTTGGAGATTAAATGTCGAGAAAGTCGAGAATCGAGTCGAGAAAGAGTCGAGAATCGAAAAGAGTCGTGAGAGAAAAAGTCGAGATCGAGTCGAAGAAAAATCGAGATCAACCAAAATGACGCCCGACGCGAAAACCGCCGGTCGAGTTGGCCTCGCAAAACACCTCTGCAGAGCGCCGCAAACGGTTGTGGTCGTGCTGATGGCACAGCGACAGCGACACAAGGTGGTGGTGGGAGGCGACGATGCGATGCGTGGTGACGAAAACGATGAATGGTCGTCGCGCTTTTCGCGTTCGCCAGTGAGATTTCGAATGGTGAGTTGCAGAGCAAAGTGGCTCCCTTGTTTTTTTGCCTGGACAGAGAAGAGTGCAGAGAGAGGGGGAGCGGATCCACTAAAAAGACGGGTAAAGGCCAAAACTAGGCGCTATGGTCCGCTATATTGATGGTGTGCAGAAGAGGAAAGAGCGACAGGGAATTCGGGGAGGAAAAATGGGATTAGGAAATAACACGTCCTGACAAGGGAAGGAACGACGCGACGGGCGACAACTACCAAGCCAGAGGTGCAATCATCTAACGGGGCCCATCAAAGACAATTCGTTCTAGCCGCGTTCCGGGATGGATTTTGTTCCATCACATTTGAAAACGATGGGCTATGCTCTTCTCCCGTCGAGCAAACACGGCGGCCATGGGAAACCAGCAAGGGAGAAAGCACAAGTATCATGTGATTTGATTACTAAGCAGAATACGATGAGCTAAAGACAAGTCCACGCTGCAATACTCTGCGTTTGTTGTGCATGGTGGAAGTGTTAAAGCAACTTGGATTGTCAGTTCTAGGTATGCGGAAGTAGATGCCTATAGTCCAGGCTGGTACGGATTATTGTATGCGTGCAAGTAAAACTATCAAACACGAGAGCCCAAAGGACGACTTGGAGAAAGAAAAAAAAAAGAGTAACCATGCATCGTTTGCAACAAGAGTACTTCCAGTATTGAGTAGAAATAATATGAATGGCAGCTAGCATTGTACAATGACGAGGCAGCGAAGCAAAACGACGGAGAAAAGACGCCAGACAAGCGGCCGTTGGACATGGTATGGGTGCCTGCCGCTTCGTACGGCAGCGCGTCTATTTCTTGGCCAGAGCCAGGCCGACAGAGCTGTTGTCAAGGTCGTAGATGGAGTACCACTTGCGCAGGAACGCATCGCCCAGAATGGCCAGCGGGCCGACCGGCTCGGGGAAGTCCATGCCCGTAAAGGTGGAAATGCAGCTGCCCGACACTTCGAGGATGTACTCGTTGGCGGACAGGCTAAAGTTGTAGCCGCTCAGGGTAAAGGTCACGTCTGGCAGGCTGGCCTTTTGGCTGCAGTCGACCGAGTACTGGCCGTTGTAGCCCTTTTTGGCACCAATCTGCGAGTTGAGCATCTCAGCCAGCGACGACGGCAGCGCAATCAGCGAGGTGCCCGTGTCCAGAATCACGCCCGTGTTCTCCAGCTCGGCCGTGTCCTCGCCCAGCGAGATGGCGTCCAGGTCCACCTCCCAGTAGGCCTTGCGGCGCAGGGGCAGCGTGGTGATCTTGCCAGTGTAGTGCGTCTTATCGACACCGCCAAAGACGGCCTCGGAGTCGTCGCCGTCCTCGTCGGCGTTGCCCAGGTAAAAGGCAAACACGCCGCTGTCAATGAGCTTCTGGTTCATCATATTGTAAAACGGCGGCACCATCTTGTTGACCGAGATCGTGTCGAAGCCAAGGCCCAGAATGCCGTCAAAACGGCCAAAGGCAAAGGCCAGGCCGGGCTCCTCTGTGGCCTCGGCAAAGTCCTGCTTGGTAATCTTGAGGTTGCCAATGCTCATCGTGTCCTGCGACACAAAGCCACTCAGGCTGCCCGAGCCGTACCGGATGGCAAAGGAGCTGCCGTTGGCCTTGTAGGTCGACGACGACGACGAGTCGTACTTGGAGTGGAGGTAGCAGGCGATCGAGCCGCACTGGCTGGACGGAACCCAGAGGTTGGAGCTGCCCGTGTCGAGCACCACCTTGAAGGTCTGCGGTGGCGTGCCAATGGCAATTTCGGCAAAGTCTGGCGGTCAGCAATGGAAGAGGAGAAGAAACGAAGAATAAACACAAGCTTACACTGCGCATTCAAAAAGTTGCTGACGGGCACCGGGTGGTTCGCATCCGCCGGGGCGGCGACAGCATCGCTAAACATTTGCGCCATGTGGCTATCAGGACGGGCGCCCATGTACTTTTGGCCGAGGCCGTTGATCTGAGCCGAGAGCGGGAAGCTCTCCTATATCGATTAGCATCACGTCATTCGTCTCAAACCACCGACGCCGTCAACAACGTACCAGCTGCTCCGACAAAGGAACCTTCTTAAGCTTCAGCTTGTGAACACCGCCGGCCTGGGCCGTGCCGAGCAGTCCAGCCGCGACGAGCAAAGCACTCTTCATCTTGATGTGTGTGGCGAAGAAAGCGCCGAAAGGAAGGAAACAATGAACCAAAGGGCGGCCGATTAAGAATACGATAACAAACAACAAGAGGGCCGATGCGGTGAAAGAGGAGATGGAAACGAGATGCCAGATCGCAATGGGCGTGGCGTTGGCAGGATGGACAGCTGGTGTTGGGGCGAGGAAGAGTCGGGAGAGAAGGAGAGAAGAGGCGGACACTTGGAGATACGGGCAGCACTGGGGCTGCTATATACGTCGCCATAGGGCAGGACGGATAAGACGACGTCAGGGCACCGCATAGTGCTCCAGCAGGGCCAGGCAGCCAGAATAAAGGCCGCTAGCGTCCTTTGGCTACAGTGTTGCCACTACTCCGTATTTTGGGCGGTTTCCTATCTTATCCTGTAACCCATAGTAACTGCCCCTGTCTGCCGGTGGGTCTGCATGTCCTCCAGACCAGCATTGCCGCGGCCCCTACGACACCATACGCGCTGCTGTCCCAGAGCAGTGACGCATGCGTCCTCGTTGCCCTGCAAGTTTATGCGTGGCTGGGCCAGGTTTCGGGGCGGATCCTTTGCTGCTCTCGTACACTGGTCACATGACGCTGCCGATCTGTTAATCCGCTCATTAGGTAACGAGGGGCAACCACCGGCACGTGCGCGCTGCACTGGCGGCTTATTAATTAGCGCATGTCTCGGCCCCGTCTGCGCGTCCCGGCTAGAACGCCTCCTCCGAGGTCGCTAACCCCCACTATCCTCTTTGGGGTGTCTTACAACGAAATTTTCCTCTGGTCCAGTCCTATTTTTTCTCGCCTTTGCTTCCCATCCCTTTTGCATTCTCTTGGACAACCTCGTTGAGAAGGCACAGATTTATTCTTTACGTACCCAAGCGAAAGAACAGACTCTTTTCCCGCTCATACCCCTCACACCACATTAGCCATGGCTACCTACGCTCTCTCCGAGACTCACAAAGACGTAAGCTGCTCTTCTCTATCCAGATGACCTCGAAAAGCTCAACGATGCTGACTTTTTTTCTAGATGCTGGAGAAGTCTCTTGTCGAGACGGATCCCGAGGTGGCAGAGATCATGGTGCGTACACACTGGCTCTCGTCCTCGTCTCCCCTCTTCGTCCTCGTCTCCCCTCTTCGTCCTCGTCTCTCCTCTTCTCTCCCCTCTTCGTCCTCGTCTCTTCCCTCCTCTCCTCTCTTCCTCCATTCTCTTCGTTCCCGCCTCTTTTGACACGCTAACCCCTTGCAGAAAAAGGAGATTCAGCGCCAGCGCGAGTCCATTATTCTGATCGCCTCGGAAAACGTCACCTCCCGCGCCGTCTTTGACGCCCTCGGCTCGCCCATGTCCAACAAGTACTCTGAGGGCTACCCCGGCGCTCGCTACTATGGCGGCAACCAGCACATTGACGAGGTCGAGCTGCTCTGCCAGCGCCGCGCCCTCGCCGCCTTCCACGTCGACGCCGACCGCTGGGGCGTCAACGTCCAGTGCCTGAGCGGCAGCCCGGCCAACCTGCAGGTCTACCAGGCTATTATGCCCCCCCACGGCCGCCTCATGGGCCTTGACCTGCCCCACGGCGGCCATCTCAGCCACGGCTACCAGACGCCTCAGAAAAAGATCTCGGCCGTGTCCACCTACTTTGAGACCATGCCCTACCGCGTCGACCTCGACACCGGCATCATTGACTACGACATGCTCGAGAAAAACGCTCAGCTGTTCCGCCCCAAGATCCTTGTGGCCGGCACCTCGGCCTACTGCCGCCTCATTGACTATGCCCGCATGCGCAAGATTGCCGACTCGGTCGGCGCCTACCTCGTTGTCGACATGGCCCACATCTCGGGCCTGATCGCCGCTGGCGTCATCCCCTCGCCCTTTGACTATGCCGACGTGGTTACGACGACGACGCACAAGTCGCTGCGCGGGCCCCGTGGCGCCATGATCTTTTTCCGGCGCGGCGTGCGCTCGCGCGACGCCAAGACGGGCAAGGAGACGCTCTACGACCTCGAAAACGCCATCAACTTTTCCGTCTTCCCCGGCCACCAGGGCGGTCCCCACAACCACACCATTACGGCGCTGGCCGTTGCGCTCAAGCAGGCCGCCACGCCCGAGTTCCGCGCCTACCAGCAGCAGGTCGTTGACAACGCCAAGGCGCTCGAGGTCACTTTTAAGCGCCTCGGCCACAAGCTCGTGTCCGACGGCACCGACTCGCACATGGTGCTGCTGGACCTGCGCCAGTTTGGCCTGGACGGCGCGCGCGTCGAGGCCGTGCTCGAGCAGATCAACATTGCCTGCAACAAGAACAGCATCCCCGGCGACAAGAGCGCGCTCACGCCCTGCGGCCTGCGCATCGGCACCCCCGCCATGACCAGCCGCGGCTTCGGCACCGCCGACTTTGAACGCGTCGCTGCCTACATTGACCAGGCCATTCAGATCTGCAAGGAGGTCCAGGCCGCACTGCCCAAGGACGCCAACAAGCTCAAGGACTTCAAGGCCAAGGTCGCCGCCGGCGACGTGCCCAAGATCAACGCCCTCAAGGCTGAGATCGCCGCCTGGTCCAGCGGCTTCCCCCTGCCCGTCGAGGGCTGGCGCATGGACGCCGGCATCTAAGCGTCTGGATGTCTTGGTGTTCTTGCGTGCCGGCGAGCCGGATCGTGGTCGCCTCTGCGTCTTCAACCAAACAATGAGACAGCCAAAATCTGTTCTGTCCGGCCCGGGGAAAAGTGTCGTGGAATCAAAATCTAGGGGCTGTCTAGCCAAGGAGGAAAACAGCGTTTAAAATGTCGAAAAGGCGGGTTTGCATGGGCCGCTTCAACGCGGAATGGGCGGGTTTCTTTCATAGGAGTAATACATTTTGTTTTTTGGGCCAAATACCGCCAGTGACTATCGTGTTACACTACGCCTAAATCAAACGACGCACGTTTGCATACTACCTGCTCAGCCAATGCTCTCCAAGACAAACTTGCTCTTCCATTGTTCCAGGCCAACTGTGCAATTAAATTCTCTACCTACAATGCGTGCCAGATCGCATAGGAATTGACAAAATGGAAACATCTGGTACTACAAAACAACAGTCATAACCAAAAAGAATGGCAGTGGCCTTTCAGACGGGACGGTACAGCCGCTTCACATAACACACTGTCAAAGATTAGCACCATTCACTCTACCAGTAGACAAGGTAAACTTACGCAATCGTCGTCGCTCTTGCCCTGCGGAATACCCATCTCCTCAAAGGTAGCCGGGCCCTGCACGGCAGGCTTGGCCGATGCTGGTCTTGCAGCCGGAGCGCTGGTGGGCGGCCGCTGCTGCGTCGCTGTTTGGGGCCGGCTGGGAAGACCGCCTCCACCCTGCATCGGCGGCGCGCTCTGGCGGCCGGCATCGGCATATCCGGGTCGGCCGCCGGTACTCGGCGACAGTGCATTTCCTAGCGGCGCGGTCGTAGGTGCACCCATGGGCTTGGAATCCACTCGTTCCGGATGGGCATGACGGCCGTCCATGGAAGAGCCCGATACCGGCCGGCTGGAAGTCCGCGGACCATAGTTTTGGCCGGGGGGGGCGGCAGACGGGTTGCCCCCCATCCCGCCCGGTGGGCCTCCGTAGCCGCCGCCGCCTCCGGAGCCTGGCGAGGGCGATATGGGTGGCCTCTGGTTTGCGCCGTTGGCATTCGGGTTGGCTTTCGAAAGCCGGTTCCGGCCGGGATCGTTTTGTGCCGGGGGACCATTAGAGGGCCGAGGACCAGGCCCCTGCTGGTAGCCCATGCCGCCCTGCTGAGGAGCGCGATAGTCACCCCGTCCCATGCCCCCCACGGCAGGCGGCTGCCCCTGGTACGGACCACTCGACATTTGGGGCTCCCAACCGGTCGATATACGCCCGTGGGGCGGCTCGTTGACCATGGGCCGGCCCTGGGGGACAGCACCCTGCTGGTATGATCGCTGGTCTGGCATAAGGTTGTGGGGCGGTACGGCCGATGGCGGTGGGCGGGCACCTGACCCGGGCTGTTGATACTCCTGGCTGACGGGGCGGATGCCAAAAGCACTGAGAGGGCGCGAAGCCTGCGGGCCGGTACTGGGTCGAATCTGCGGGTTGTAATGGGGGGTCAAGGGCGGATGCCCCGGAGCGTCGTCCTCCGGATAAGGCGCCGCGGACTTGGGCCGGGCAATGTTGAGCGGCGGAGGTCGATCGTCGACGGGATACGGCGCTGTGGACACGGGCCGGCCTGCTGCGTTGCCCTTGTCGATGCTAATGGCAAAGGCCGGAATGTCGGTGGCGGCCTTTTGGCGAGGCGACAGCTTCGGCGGCGCCAACGGCTCTTCCGGGTGCTGGAAGCTCATGGCGGCCATGGCGGCAGTGGGAATGGCCACATCGGGAATGCTGGGCGACGGTGATTCGGCGAGCGTCGGCAAGGCGGCTGTCGGGTCTTTCTGGCGAAAGCGGTCGGGGCGCTGGCCGCGCTGGGATCCGTGTTGCGACTTGATGCGCGTCAGGGCGGTCGTCTCGTGGTCTTTCTTGGTCAGGGTCTTGGCGTGGTCGAGCTCCTCCAGACGGTGGATGGCGTCATTGTTGCCGTGCTCTGCGGCCTTTTCGTACCAGGCGCGCGCTCCCCGCAGGTCTTTGGCGACGTGGATGCCAATCTCCTGGTAGTAGCCCATGGCAAACTCGCCCGTAGCGAGCTTGGCATCGGCGGCTTGCTGGGCATACTGGTAGGCCAGCTGCTCGTTCTTGAGGAAGACGCCTTCGTAGCCAAAGAGGAACCAGCGGCTGACCCCCAAGGCGGCCTCGGGCTGACCTTGACGCGCGGCCAGCCCATAGTAGTGCAGCGATAGCGCCGGGTTGAAGTCGCAGCCGAGCTGGCAGAGCTCAAAGGCCTGACCCATCTTGAGCTGGGCCTTGGAAAAGCCGAGGTAGGCCGCCTTTTCCACGTACTGGCGGGCCAGGCTGAGGTTGACGGGCAGCATGCCTTCGGGGATGTTGATGTCGGGCAGCTCGCGGGCGATGAGCATGCCGTAGACGTAGGCGCCCTGTGGCGCGTCCTCGTCGGCGGTGTCGGCGGCAAACTGGATGAGCTCCAGGCCGCGCTGGTAGTCCTTGCGGTAGCCGTGCTGGCCCATGAGGCTCATCATGCCGAGGCGGTAGTGGGCGGCCGAGTCCTTCATGGCGAGGCCCTGGTTGTAGTGCTGCAGCGACTTGTCCATGTCGTTGGAGCCCTCAAAGAGCATGCCCATGCGGTACTCAGCGCGGCCCCAGCCCTGCTCGGCGGCCTTTTTGTAGCCCAGATAGGCCTCCTTCTTGTCGATGCGGTAGCCAAACTTGCCAAACTCGAGCCACTTGGAGCGCATAAAGAGCGCTTCCGGGTGGCCCTGCGAGGCGAGAAAGTCGACAATGTTGATGGCGTCGACGCGCAGCTCGTGCTCGGCCTTGGGCGTCTTGGGCCGGCCGCCCGTGTCCTTGTTCTCGCGGGCGTGGGCCTCGGCCGAGATCTCCACCCAGCTCAGCGAGTCGCGGGCCCAGACCAGCTGCATGGACACGTTGTTGGAGTTGAGCACATGCTGGCGCGCATTGTACAAAATCTCCTCCTTTTCCTCGTCGCTGGGCGGCACATTGTCGCCCTTTACGCGCGGGAAGGGCGAGAAGGACGGGGCGTCAAAAGTCGGCATGTCACCACCCCGGGTCTGAGAAAAGGGCTTGAAATCATCGGCTGTGGAAGAGATCTGGCCGCTCGTGGCGGCAGCGGCCTGCACCTGGAGGATGCTCTGGCGGGCAACAACGGTGGCGGGCTTGCCGGTCGAGACACTGGAGATGGAAGCCTCTTGCTTGCGAAGGTTGCTGTCGGGGGTGAAATGGCTGGGCAGAGGAGCTTCGAGTTCCATGCGCTGTAGACCGTCTTGCATGTTTTGGGGCACCTCGGGCATTAATCTGTAGCCACAGTCAGTGTTTTCTGCCTACACGACGGTGAATCCACCGCTGGCGACTGCGGAGTGGGGAAGGGGAAGGGGGGAGGGGTAGCAGCTGTGCGATGGCGGTGGCCGACAGAATCATGCAGTCGGCCCAGAAAGGCGTGCACCTCCCACAAGTCACAGAAACGCACCTTTGAGGCGCCGGGGCAATGACCTCGGGCATGTAGTAGTCATCAAAGCCCCCGGGCACAAACGTGGCTCCCAGTTCGGGCATGTCGGAAGCAGGGCCTGGAGCTGGCGTCAGCGAAACACGACGAGCGAGAAGCCGAAGCCGAGGAATCGCAGCAAGCGAGAGCAAGGCCGGCGAGTAGGCGAACGGCGAGGCGAAAGTGGCACGAAAAAGACTGAAAAGGCCAGGAGAGCAGACACAAAAAAGGTGCGTTTTCAAGGCAACGGCCAGAAGGAGTCGAGGGTGGAGCACCGGGAAACGGCAGGCCAAACCAGGCGGGTAGACCTCACCTCTGGGCAGGTTGCTTGGACATTTCGCTTGACTGCTCCCCTAAAGGCTCTCGCACCGACTGCTATAAAAAGAGGCTGCTTACCGGAGGGGCGCGTGGACGGGAGATGCGACATTGTCTGGTAGTGCCGTCGTGGCCGCTAAAGGGTCGTACTGGAGGTGGCAATCGCAGCAGCCGTAGTATTACAATGTTAAGCACAGGTCGATATAGTAGGGGTGATTTGGGCGTTGCAACTATTCTCCGCTAGTAGTTGCAGATTGTAATGTCCGTAGCGCTTACTGGCCAACCAGTCAGTAGCAATAGCATGCAGACATGGCTTGCGGTACTCGTCGAGCGGCGGTGGGGAGTGGAGCGTTGGGAAGAAGAGGAGTCAGGAGGAGACGAGGAGGAGAAAGAGGAGCGAAAAGTGAGGCTATTATTACGGGCGGAACGAGAAGGAGACGCGGACGAAAAGGGAGGGGAAATAATCATGAGAAACGGCGGCGGAGCGAGGTCCAGTGAAAGAAGGAGCGATGGGCAAGCAAACGCCAAAGGAGGGGCACGTCAAGCAGCGCAAATAGGGGAAAGAACGGCCGGCGGCGTTCCAACTGTAAGGCAGGCTAACGGGTATGTAATAATACGTAGTGTAGGCCTTAGAATGTCCCCCACTTACTCAGCCCCTTTGATGCTATATATACACATTCAGGGGACTATGCGAGTTCGGCAGAGCGGCCTGGGGCGTCGAGTGTCATTTGATGAAGGGCTGGGATTGCTAAAGATTACACGGTCTGGTCGGA
Organism: Graphilbum ipis-grandicollis; assembly: GCA_019925625.1. Lineage (NCBI taxonomy): Eukaryota > Fungi > Ascomycota > Sordariomycetes > Ophiostomatales > Ophiostomataceae > Graphilbum > Graphilbum ipis-grandicollis. Next base: position 1,121,469 of record JADHKH010000002.1, on the reverse strand, counting down.
AAAAGAGAACTGAATGACAGATGCTCTTGCTAGAGATGAATAGCCCCAACGCTCGATGCGCCAAGCTTTATGTACATCACCATCTCTGGAAGGAACCTCCCGAGCGGCTAGAGTGCGTAGTGCAAGGCTCACAGCGGCCACTTGTGCTCAGCCCAGGCTGAATACGTACTGATCACTCTGTTCTGCACGGCGGGAGATGTTTGAGCAGCCCTTTTGCCACGAGCCCCTGGACGCTTCAAAGTACGGTCGTTCCATCTCTAGGAGGCTGTGCTATCAAATTAAACTTGGAGGCAGAAATAGACCTTGCTCGGGTGCTTTGGCCCTTTGTAAAAAGAGGAAAGAAAAAATAGGAAGATGAGAAAAAGCAAAATATGAGAAAAAAAGAAGAAGAAAGACAGATGAAAGAAAAAAAGAAAGATGAAAGAAAAAGAGAAAAAAGAAGAAAAAGAATAGTGGCAATCTGCTTGTCGTAGAGCCTGAACTTTGTCACGTGCACATATTATATGGGTCCTTAGCTACGCGATCTTGTTCGTCAGCCTGACGCAGCCTGCTTCCCAACGGCCAGCTATCACGACAACGACCTTGACCTTGAGCATCCGACAGCCACACACCCGGCCCGCCTCGACGAGACACGACAGCACCATTTTCGACGTCCACGTCTGCAAGCCGCACACACTGTCCCGACCGCCTTTTGCCGCCTCTTTCCGCGCCTCGCTTCACCATGGCGGATCGACAGGTCACCCAGATTCTGGCGCAGCTGAAAACCGTGCGCAGCTACCCGCAGCAGGCCAAGCTGCTGTCCCAGGCGAAGCTCGCGCTGCTCAAGCTGGGCGCGCTGACGCCCCGTCTCGACGCGGCGGGCGGCGCGCCCTCGGCAGCGGTGCTGGCCTTGGCCCGCGAGACCTTTGAGCAGGGCGCCCTCTGCAGCATCCGCGCACAAGACGCCGACGCTTTTACACGCTACGTGCAGCAGCTGGTGCCGTTTTATGCGCTGCCGCCGACGGTACTGCCGCCCAACGTGGCCGAGCGCAACAAGGTGACGGGCCTGTACCTGCTGCTGCTGCTGACGCAGGGCCGGTACGGCGAGTTCCATTCGGAGCTGGAGAGCATCAGCACGGCGGCCGGCATGGCCACGGCTCAGGATGGCGGCAGCGGCAGCGGTATGGGCGCCGTGGAGGCTGACCGCTATCTGGGCTATCCCATCCGTCTGGAGCGCTGGCTGATGGAGGGCAGCTATGATCGCGTGTGGAAGGCGATGAAGCAGGGGGAGGTGCCGTGCGAGGAGTACGGCGTATTTTCCGAGGTGAGTCCTCTCTCTTTTCTTTACTCTGTCCTCTGTCCTCTGTCCTCCTCCTCTGTCTCCGTCCTCTAACCCCCAGATCCTCACCTCCCAAGTCCGCTCCGAAATCGCCTCGAGCAGCGAACGCGCCTACCCGTCGCTGCCGCTCAGCTCGACAAAATCCCTGCTCTTCCTCGACTCCGAGGGCGCCGTCGTCGAGTTTGCCCGCCAGCGCGGCTGGACCGTGGCCGACGGCCATATTTACTTCCCGGCTGCGGCTGCGGCTTCGGCCCCGGCCGCCGCCGACGCCGAATCCGACGACGGCTCGCACGCGCCGGAGCCGGCCGAGAAAGAAATGAGCTTGATGGTGATTGAAAACGTGCTGGGCTATGCACGGCAGCTGGAGACGATTGTGTGAGCAGAGGCGCGGGAGAAGAAGGGAAACCACTGCAAGGCAAAGGGAAAGGAGTTTTGTTACATGGGCTCGAAGCGGTGGCTGGAAGCAGCATAGAAAGCATCAGAGGGAACGGACAGCGGACGAGGCAGCATACAAGACTAGACGCGTTGCAGAGCGAGTAACAGGACTTGTTTGTAGGCTCTGGTAGTGTCCGAGTTTAAACGCTGCTTGTCTTGTCACTATCATGCTTTTCTTCTTCTTGGCTCCAACAACTGTTTTCTCTACAAGACATGCTCCTTTTTTGTTCCCCCTCCCACCCCCTTTACACTAGGAAACACAATAACCTGCCGCAAGACACGGAATAATGACAGTGGAAAACGCGTAAGAGGAAAGATCAGAGCATGACTTGTTTACAAAAGTAAAGCCATGCCTCTACTACCAGCAACACAACAGCTGAGCCTCCTCGAATCATCACAAGGAGAGACGAACCATGCTTTCTACCTGGCACTCTTCTCTCTTTCTCTTCTCTTCTCTTTCTCTCTCATCTCTTTCTCTCTCATCTCTTTCTCTTTCTCTCTTTCTTCCTCTCTCTCTTTCTCTTTTCTCTCTCTTTCTCTCTCTTTCTTCCTCTCTCTCCTCCTCTCCTCTCCCTCTCCTCTCCCTCTCCCCTCTCCCCCTAAGCATACAGCTTCAGCCCGCTGCCGTGCTTGCCAATCTCGCACACGTCGCACACGCGGCATACGCTACCCTTGTACTGCGCGTGGTACTTGGACCCGTCAAAGGCGCACGTCTCGTAGGCTGTGCCGCTGTAGATGGGCGTGTAGCTGGCCGCGCACACGTCGAACTCGGCAAACTGGTCAAACTCGATCTCGACGGCGTCGTTGGGGTTGCGCTCGCACTGCGCCTTTGTTTTTTTGGCCTGGAAATTAGCACGGAAGAGAAAAGGAGCAAAAAAGAGAAAGAAAACGGAAGAATGGGGTTAAAATAAACCCACCGTCTCTAGAATGCGGCTCGCGCCTCCGTTGGCCAGTATCCGGTTGGCAAAGCTCAGCGCCGAGTTGTAGTTCTTGTTGCGCGCCGCCAGGTTCATGGCGTTGAGCAGGGCCAACTGCCGGTGCGGCACCTCCAGCTTGGGCATGGTAAAGTAGGCCGACAGCTCCAGGCTGCGCTTCAGCAGGGCGGCGTCCTTGGCCAGAGCGTCGTTGGTGCCCAGCTGCCGCCGGCTTACCTCCATGGCCATGGCCACGGCGTACTCGGCCGCCGAGGCCACCAGTTTCTTGGCCTCGCCCGCCTCGGCCGCCGTCGCCGCCGCGTTCACCAGCACGGCGCGCAGAATGTCCTTGAAAATGTGCACGCCCTCCTCGAGCCGGTTGCCCTTCATGGCGTCGTAGCCGCGCTGCAGTTCGCTCTCGGCCAGCACCGATAGCGGCCGCGCAATCACTGGCAGCACGCGCCGCGCGTCCGTCTCCTCCACGTTGCGCCGCACATAGTTGACCAGCGGTGGAAGACCCGGCGTCGCCGGCAGGTACGTCTTGCTCGCCTCGTACACCTCGAGGAAGCGTGGCTTTAGCGGCGCAAACTGCACGGCACCCACCTGCCGGTTCAGCAGCTGCATGGCCGTCTCAAAGGACCCGCCCGCCACGTGATCCACGGCCAAGGGCGAGTTGCGTGCCCACATGTCGGCCTCGCTGCTGCCGGCCGCCACGCCGCCGCCACTGCCGGCCTCGGCGCTCTCGACGTTGACAAAGTCGCTCTCCACCTCTGGCACCATGTCGTCGCCCATGTCCCAGCCGGCCGCGTCCTCGTCGTCGTCAATGTCGACGAGCGTGCCGTTCTTCTTGATGTCAGCGTCGGCATCGCCAAAGGCGTCGGCGCCGTGGACCGCCGCCGGGCCGTCCTCCAGCGACAGCCCCTCGACCTGGCCAAGCAGGGCCTTTTCGAAAAAGGACACGCTCGTGCCCTTGGTCGGCCAGTTGGCCTTGTAGGTCGGGACGACGGCCTTGGGTAGTGCCAGCGGCTGGCGGGCCGTCGCCGGGACAGAGATCTGGTCTTCGGTCAGGCCCGAGGCCTCTAGAATGGCCTGGCACTCTTCCTCGAGCCCATGAGACTTGGCCGTCATGTAGGCCAAGGGGTCTGTGGGTTAGAATGAAACAAACAGAGAAATAAAAAAAAAACAAAAAAACAAAAAAAAATAAAAAAACAAAATAAATAAAAAAACAAAATAAAAATTAAAAAAAACAAAAAAAATAAAAAAAATAAAAATAAAAAACAAAAAAAATAAAAAAAAGAAAACTCACAAAGATCAATCTCTTTAAACATTTGTATCCGGTCCTCGACATCGCCAAGGTACAGCGCGTTTTGGAAGCGGGCGGTAAAGTCGCCACGGTGCTCGGCAATCTTGGCCATGCGCGCCAGCTTGGCCTGGTCGCCGGTGGCCAGGTAGAGAAACGAGAGCTTGTCAAACTGCTTGAGCTTCTGGTAGCACATCTCGACAATCTGGTGGTGGCCATGGGACAGCGCCTCGGCGCTCAGACGGGTCCACAGCTTGGGTTTGTCGAGCTGCTTGGCCATTTCGACGGCAACGTCGAGGTTGCCGCACTCAATGGCCAGCTCGAAGCGCGTGGTCGGGTCCTGGACAAACTGCAGAGCAATCTCGGGGTAGCCCTTTTTCTGCAGGTACGAAATGATGGACTGGCCGACGAGGGACGAGGTCTGGATAATGTGCAGCATCTCCTCGTAGTTGCGCTTGACGAGCGCCAACTTGAAGCGGTACTCGGTCGGGTCGATCTGCAAGATCTTGGGGCGCGCGGTGCGGTCGAGGCAGTGCACGTTGCGGCCCTTGACGCGCACCAGGTAGACGGTCTGGTCGAGGGTGCGCACAATGCCATTGTCGCCGTTGAGCAGGGTGTACTTGATGTGGTTGAGCGTCGAGTAGAGCAGGACGCCGGCGTCGTCCCAGGTGGCGCTCTTGATGCGAATGGTCTCGTGCAGGGTGCTGACCTGCTCGAGGGCCTTGGTGACAATGGTGACGTTGTGCTTGCTGAGCAGGGCGGCGTAGAGGCCGTCGTTGGACCAGGCAACGTACTTGACGCCGGTAATGGTGAGGCTGGCGATGCTCTTCTTGTGCTGAATGTCGTACAGGTGGACGGCGGACGGGGTGATGACCAGCAGGTTGCCGGGGCCACCAAAGTAAATGTCCGAGGTGCCGAGGGGCGGCTTGAAGGAGCGGGTAGAGGTGTTTTGCAGGTCCTTAATGTCAATGGTCTGGGCGGCGGTGTTGAGGACGGCAAAGCGGTTGCGGGCCACAAAAATGGCCGAGTTGCCGGCGCCGCGCTTCAGCTCAGTGGGCTCGATGGCGCCGGAGCCGTCCTTGGGCAGGCTGATGAGGTCGTAGGAGCCGCCGTCGGCGGTGGAGGTGACCAAGACCGAGCGCTCGGCCGGGTTGTAGGAGAGGGTGCGGGGGGGAACCCAGGCCGGGCCGACCTTTTTGAGGGACAGCAGGGTGGGCGACTCCAAGTTCTTTTGAAAGTCGTAGGAGCGGACCTGCTTGTCCTTGCTAATGTAGAAGAGCGTGTTTTGGTGGACGGCGGAGGCGGGGCGCTCGCGCTCGAGCTTGAAGACCATGACGCCATTGTCATGGCCGGCGGCAAAGAGGTTGATCTCGGGGTGGGCGGCAATGACCCAGAAGCGGTCGTTTTCGCGCTTAAAGGTCTGGACAGAGGTGCGCTTGTTGAGGTCCCAGACGCGAATGGTCTTGTCCTCGCCGGCGGACAGGATCAGGTCCTGGTGCGGGTGGAAGAGACAGCCGGAGACGTTTTGAAAGTGGCCGCGGCAGGTGTCGACCTCCCAGGCCTTGGTCTCGCTCATGCGCCAGAGCTTGACGAGGCGGTCGTCGCCGGCAGAGACGATGAGCGGCATGGTGGGATGGAAGGCGACCCAGTTGACGCCGCGGTCATGGCCCTCGAGGACGAACTTGACGACGGCGTCGGTGTTGCCAAACATGTCGGCCTGATTCTGGTTGGCGCGGGCCATTTGGTCTTCAAAGGTGATGGAGGTTGGGGCCGAGTGTTTTTTGCGGAGGCCGGAGATGTCCCAGACGCGGACGGACTGGTCGAGGGAGGCGGAGACGACGAGGTCCTCCTTGGGGTGGAACTGGGCACACATGACGTAGTGGTTATGGCCGGTCATTGTGCAGACTAGGGGTTAGCGGGGGGAGAACCGAGCGGAGCGAGGAGGGGGGAGAGAGAAGAGAGGGGGGGGAGGGGGAGAAGAGAAAAGAAGAGAAAGGAGAGGAGAGAGAAGCGAGCGAAGCGAGGAGAAAAAGAGAGAAGCGAGCGAAGCGAGGAGAGAGAGGAGGGAGGAGAGGGAAGAGAAAAGAGGATGGAGAAGAGAGAAACGAGCGACGCGAGGAGAAAAAGAAGCGAGCGAAGAGAGGAGAAAAAGAAGCGAGCGAGGAGAAAGAGAGACCTACTCAGAGACCGATTCTGCCAGTTCCATATTCTAATGGTCTGGTCATCGGAGCACGACACAATCCACGGCAGCTCGTCGTGGAAGAAGACGGTGCGCACATAGTCGAGATGGCCGTTGAGGGTGAAGAGGCAGCGGCGCGTCTGGTAAGACCAGACCTTGATCTTGTAGTCGTCGCCGCCCGAAGCAAAAAGGGGCTGAGTCTTGTGGAAGGCGACGGCGCGGACGGGACCGTCGTGCTCTTCGAAGCGGTCAATCAGCGTGCCCATGCGGTAGTCCCACAACTGGATGGTGGAGGAGTGAAGCGAGACGAGAATCCAAGGCCTACAAGGTTAGGCGGTGCCGGCGAGGAGGCCGAGGGGGGGGGTCAACGACAAGACTCACCGTTTGGGGTGGAAGGCCAGTCCCTTGGCCCGGGACGATTTGGACTCAAACTGCAGACGTCAGCTGGCGGTCCGGCGCAGCACGGGGGCAAGCAGACAGCAGCACCGGGTGCGGCGCGGGGGTTGTGCTTACCTTTGTGAGCATCGTGGAGGAGGACGACGACGCCATTTTGGCGGCAGGCGAGACAAGGAGAATAGAAGCAGGGTGGGAGGGCAAAAGAGGTGTGGCGGGCGCGTCGAACAGTGCAGGTCGCCGGAGCTCCAGAGAAATGAACGAGGCCTGGAGCAGGCGGTGTGATGGAATGGTTGTCAGAAAGCCAGCGCCGGTGCCGTTCCGTCAAGGCCACCTTTATTTGTCTCCCTAATTCCAGGCTGGCGTAGTCTGCGAGCGTGGCCCATTGGATTGTGGGATGGTTGGCGCCTCAGGCAGCAATGGCTAGTTCTTCCGCTCCGGGTGGTCTGTGCAGCCAATGAGGATTTGGCGGGGTGCTCTGGAGGAAATTTGCTTCTGAGATGGAGGCTTCTTATAGAGGTTTCTTTGAGTTGGAGGCTTCTTTGAGATAGAGTCTACTGTTACTAGGACTTTTATTTACGTATTTTTCTATTTTTCCTCGTGCTTCTGCCGTCTTTGTCGTTGCCTTGCCTCCAAACAGAAATGTGTCCAGTTCTCCGTAGCGCAACGGCGTAGGTGCACGTGGAGCGCTAGTCCCGATTTGTACAGCTATCCTAAGCCCGCAAGGTCTGTTCTCAACAAACTTCAGCTCGCCATGAGCCAGACATCACCCAGCCTGGTAGCATGCACTGACCGGTGTAGACGCCGACGGGCTTTTTGAGCTCTTGATTTCCTCTTGATTTCTTTTCTATTATTTTTGACACGTTTCTGTTGGCGTAGTGCGTCCAAGCCTGGTGCTCGAGCAGCGTTTTTCCGTGCGGTATATCATTGCTGATCCTGCCATTGCTCTGCGGCCTTGCCATGGGGCCGCTCTTGCGGGGGCTTGCAGCCTCGCTGCTGGCCGTTCTGGTGCCGGCCGTCATTGGCGGTCCTACGGTTGATGTGGGCATGACGGCGGCCTTTCCGTCGCCGCCGTACCTGACGGAGCTTTTGTAAGTTTGCTTATTCTTTTCTTATTTTTGCCTCGTCACTCTTATTCTCTTATTTTTTGCCTCTTTTTTTGGCTCCTCTGACCGGCAGGGAAACGGCGGCACAGGAAAACGCCACCAGCTACTACGCGATCCTGGACCGCATTGCCGACGGCTATTTTGCCGAAGCGGCGACAGAACGCGAGCTGTATGAGCGGTTCCTCGTCCTCCTGAGCGAGGACGGGCACCTGACCAGCAGCGAGGCGCTGTCAACGTTCCAGCTGGCGCTGTCGCTGCGTTCGGCGGCGCCGCGCATCGAAGCCCATTTCCAGTTTTACGAGACGGGCGTGGCCGCGGGCGCAGACGCCGGCTCGAGTGGCTGTGCTCAATGGATTCTGTGGGACGGGCGGCGGTACTGCGGGCCATTGCTGGATGGGCCGGGCGAGCCGGTGGCCGAGGCGGTGCTGCAGGCCGAGACGCTGCCGTTTGACCGGGTCTGGGGCGACGGGCCGGTGGCGGCCATTTTGTACGGCGATGTCAACGCAGCGGGGTTTGGGGACTTTCACCGGCTGCTGGCGGACAAGGTGCGAGCGGGCGAGGCGTCGTACCGGCTGCGGCACGTTCGGAGCGGCGGGGCCGGAGAACGGCTGTCGAAAAGCGGCGGCGAGGCCGGAGAACGGCTGTCGGAGAGCGACGGCGAGGACGGAGAACGGCTTCCAATGAGCGGCTACGGCGTGGAGCTGGTGCTGAAGCGGACCGACTACATTGTCATTGACGACCGAGAGGCAGAGGGGGGCGAGGCAGCGGGACGAGAGCGAGCGGCGGCGGTGGCGTTGGCGGACGAGGACCAAGGGGGCGAGCTGCAGGCGCTATCCAAGTCGGAGCTGTTGGAGCTGGGGATGAAGATGGCCGACTATATTGTGCAGAGCAGCGAGCCGTTTGAGACGCTGCTGCGGCTGACGCAGGACCTGCCACGGCACGCGGGGGCGCTGGCGGCGCACAATGCGTCGGCGGCCTTTGTGGACGAGCACCGGCACAACCGGGGGGTGCTGGTGCCGAGCGGGACCAATGCCGTCTGGATCAACGGGCTGCAGCTGGTCGAGCGGCAGATGCAGCCGCTGGCGCTGGTCGAGCTGCTGCGCGAAGAGCGAGCGCGCGTCGACGGACTGCGTCGACTCGGGCTAAACGGACGCCAGGCGGCGGCGCTCTTGAGTCACGAAGCGGTAGCACGGGCGCGCGCCGAGGCCCGGCCGCCGCGTTTCGACTGGCGCGACGAGCTCGAGCAGGGCCGCGTGCTTGTCTGGCTCAACGACCTCGAACGCGACGAGCGCTACGCCGATTTTAGCCCGAGCGTCTTCCGTCTGCTGCAGGGCAGCGCGCCCGGCCAACTGCCGCCCGTTCGTCGCGACATTTTCAACCTCGTCTTTGCCGTCGACCTGGCCGTGCCGGCCGACGTGCGTCTTGTCGTCGACGACCTGCTGGCCCTGGTGCAGCGCCGTCTGCCGCTGCGGTTCGGTCTCGTGCCGCTCACGGCCTCGCCGGCCTCGGCTCGCCAGGCCCAGCTGGCCTATTACCTGCTGGAAAACTATGGTCTCGACGCCCTCGTCGACTACTGGCGGCTGCTGCTGCGTGATGGCAAGACGGCCGCCTCGCCGGCCGAGCTGGCTCCTCTGATGGCGGCCGCCGTGCAGGACCGCGAGCTGCTCCCCGAAGCCACCCCCCTGGCGTCGCCCGAGGCCGTCTTGGCCGCCGACCACTACCAGGAACAGGCCACGCTGGCCCGCCACTGGGCCGACCGTCTCGACGCCGACGCCGCCGTGCCGCCCATTTTTGTCGACGGCGAGCCCGTGCCGCGCAACGACCACTGGCTGCAGGCCATTAGCGCCAAGGTGTCGGCGCACCTGCGGCTCGTGCAAGAGGGTCTCTACTACGGCCAGGTCCGGGAAGACTCGTGGATCCCGGCGTTTTTCCTCCAAGACGCCGCCGCCCGCCGCAACGCCCTCGTCTTTGCCGAGTCCGACCGCGAACTGGCCCTGATCGACCTGCGGCGACTGCGGGCCGACCACGCCGATTTCTTGGCCCACGTGCCCGTGCTGCCGGCCCAGATCGAAGGCCAGCCGCGCGACCAGTGGGCCGCGCTGACGCTCGTGGCCGACTTGAGCACCCACGACGGCGTGCAACTGCTCTGGGCGGCGCTGCAGTTCAAGGCCGCCCACCCGGCCGTCGATCTCGAGGTCGTCTACAGTCCGGGCCAGGCCACAGCGCCGGCGCTCGAGTACGCGCTCGGAGCTGCGCCCGACAGCGCAGCCGCCACATCGTGGCAGGAGCTGCGTGAAACGCTCTGGGCCGCCGTGCCGACAGAGGCCGCATCGGTCTCGGCCTCGTACCTGGCGGGCCTGGCGCGATTCTGCGCAGCGGCCGGCCTGCAGCCGGGCGCACACTATGTGATGCTCAATGGGCGCGTGGTAGGTCCCGTGGCGACTGCGAGCGAGTTTGACGAGTCCGATTTCGAGTCGCTCTGGGCCTATGAAAAAACCCAGCGTATCCTGCCCGTCTACGAGGCAGTCGAGGCGCTGGGGCTGAGCGAGACGGCGGCCATGGCGTCGCCGCTGGCGGCGGCCCAGCTGACGGCGCTCGTGGCGCTGGCCGGCGTGGCAGCTTCGCCGGCCGGTATCTTTGAAGCGACGGGGCCGACGCTGCGCATCAACGACTTTGCCGACTGGCAGACGGCGCACACTTCCTTTGCCGGCGGCACCGACGTCGACACTGCCAGCATCCACGTGACCGTGTCGTTAAATCCGGCTAGCGAGCAGGGCCAGCGGTGGGCTCCGCTGCTGCACGTGCTAGCTCAGCTTGAGGGCGTGCACGTGCGCGTGTTCCTCAACCCGGTCGAGCGTCTGCAGGAGCTGCCAGTCAAGCGTTTCTACCGCAGCGTGCTGGCCGCCGCGCCCGCGTTTGACGCGGCCGGCCATCTGTGCCGACCGGCCGCCCATTTCCGCGGTCTGCCGGCCGATGCCCTGCTCAACCTCGGCCTCGACGTGCCGCCGCCCTGGCTGGTGGCGCCCCGGGTATCGGTGCACGACCTCGACAATATCAAGCTGAGCGCCCAGGGCAGCGTCTCGGCCACTTACGAGCTGCAGCACGTGCTGATCGAGGGCCACGCCAGCGACGCCGTGGGCCAACCGCCGCGCGGCGTCCAGCTCTTGCTGGCCACGCCGTCGGGCGCTCCCGTCGCCGATACCATTGTCATGGCCAACCTCGGCTACTTTCAGTTCAAGGCCAACCCCGGCTACTACCGCATCGCCCTCAAGCCCGGCCGCAGCTCCGACGTCTACTCCATGACCAGTCTCGGCGCCGGCCCGGCCGGTGCCCCTCACGACGCCGCCGCTCTCGCCCTCTTGGACTTTCAGGGCGTTACGCTGTACCCGCGGCTCGAACGGCGCCCGGGCATGGAAACGGCCGACGTGCTCCAGGACGACAGCCCCAGCGGCGCCGCTGCCGCCGTTCGTCTCGTTCAACAGGGCCTGCAGGGCTGGCTGGGCCGCGACCGTGCCGCCTCGACCGACGCCGCCGACGCCCCCTTGGCCGAGATCAACATCTTTTCCGTCGCCAGCGGACACCTGTACGAGCGCATGCTCAACATTATGATGGTCAGCGTCATGAAGCAGACGCAGCACACGGTCAAGTTTTGGTTCATTGAACAGTTTCTCTCGCCCTCGTTCAAAAACTTTATCCCCGTGCTGGCGGCCGAGTACGGCTTCGACTATGAAATGGTCACGTACAAGTGGCCCCATTGGCTGCGCGCCCAGCGCGAGAAACAGCGCGAGATTTGGGGCTACAAGATTCTCTTTCTCGACGTGCTCTTCCCCTTGCGCCTTGAAAAGGTCATTTTTGTCGACGCCGACCAGATTGTGCGCACCGACATGATGGACCTCGTCCGCCTCGACCTGCACGGCGCCCCCTACGGCTTCACGCCCATGTGTGACTCGCGCACCGAAATGGAGGGCTTTCGCTTCTGGAAACAGGGCTACTGGCACAACTATTTACAGGGCCGTCCCTACCACATTAGCGCCCTCTACGTCGTCGACCTGCGCCGCTTCCGCGCCCTCGCTGCCGGCGACCGTCTGCGCCAGACCTACCACACCCTCTCGGCCGACCCCAACAGCCTGGCCAACCTCGACCAGGACCTGCCCAACCACATGCAGTTTGCCATTCCCATCTTTAGTCTGCCCCAGAACTGGCTGTGGTGCGAGACCTGGTGCAGCGACGAAGCTCTCGCCACCGCCAAGACTATTGACCTCTGCAACAACCCGCTCACCAAGGAGCCCAAACTCGATCGCGCCCGTCGTCAAGTGCCCGAGTGGTCCGTCTACGACGACGAGATTGCCGCCCTCGCCCGCCGCCGGCCCGCGCCCGCGCCCGACGCCAAGACGCACGTCAAGGACGAGCTATAGTAGAGATGGAACTAGAACGAGAATCACGAGAATCAGAGATGGAAGAAAGCTAGAACGAGAATAGAACGAGAATAGAACGAATAGCAAGGCAGTTCGAATCGACTAATGCGAAATGTACTGAAATACCGCCGACACGTCGTCCTCTTCGCTCTCCTGCCGCAACAGCAGATCCTGAATCGTTTTGAGCCCGTCCCGCACAAAATGGTTCCACGTGCTCGTGTCGCCGTACAGCATCGCCGCCGCCTTGATAAACTGCCGCCCGTCGGGCCGGCACCGCTTGCACTTGAACGTGTCGTGCGTGTCGCTCGTCGTCGTGCTCGCGTCCCGGAACTGGAAGAGCGCCTTGAGGTTGTCCAGGCTAAAGTGCCGCTCCACGTCCTCGCCCGAATCCACCACGCACGTTGATAGCGACTGCTTGTGGCTCTGCCGCTGGAAAATCTTTTCCTCAATCGTTCCCGTCGCAATGAAACGGTACACAAAACAGTCCTTTTTCTGGCCGTCACGCCACACTCGCGCCAACGCCTGCTGGTCGGCCGCCGGGTTCCAGTCCGGGTCGAACAACACCAGCCGGTTCGCCCCAATCAGGTTGATGCCGCACCCGCCCGCCTTGGACGAGAGCAAAAAGATGAATTCGTCGCCGTTGGGGTCGTTGAACCGGTCCACCAGCTTTTGCCGCTTGTTCACGTTCATCGTCCCGTCCAGTCGCAGACACCCGTACGCCCGGTCCCGGCACAGGCGCTCAAACAGGTCCAGCGTCGACGTGTAGTTGGATATCAGCACAATCTTGTCATTGGTGTCGCTGCGGATCCGCGCCAGCATCCGGTCCAGCACCTGCATCTTGCCGCTGTACCACGGCTTCACCTCCCGGTCGCGCCCCCGCGCCTCCTTGGGCACGTAGTCCTCTGGGAAGCACCGCTCCGATCCCGGCAGGTCCTCAGAAATGTTGAGCAGGTCCGGGTGGTTGCACAGCTTTTTCAAAATATTAATCGCCTTGAGCGGCTGGCTGCCCTTGCCCCGCAGCAGCGCCTGGATGTCGGGCGAGGTCAGAAAGTGGTGGTACAGGTCGCGCTGGAACGGCGCCGGCTTGCAAAACACCACGTGCTCGTACTTGACCGGCAAATACTTTGACAAAATGTCATTGGTCCGCCGAATGATAAACTTGTTGACCACCTGCAGCAGCTCTGCCAGACACGCATCGCCGCGCTGCCGCTCCGCCTCGCTCGCGTCCGCGTCTCGGCCTCGCAGAATGGGCAGCTCAAAGCGCTTGCGGAAGGCCAGCCGGCTGCCCAGCAGGTCCGGGTTGGCAAAGCTAATGAGCGAAAAGTACTCGGACAGGTCGTTTTGGATCGGCGTGCCCGACAAAATCACGCGCCGCGACACGTTGAGACTGTTGAGCGCGTTAAACGTCTGGCTGTCGCCGTTCTTGAGCCGGTGGCCCTCGTCGCAGAGCATCAGCCCAATCTTGGTGTGCTTCAGCTCGTCCACATTGAGCCGCAGCGTCTCGTACGAGACAATAATCACCGGCCGCGTCACGCCCCGGCCCGCCGAGATGGCCCACTGCCGCAGCTGCCGCGTCAGCTCCTCCTTGGACGCCTTGCCGTCAATGGCAAAGGGCGTAATGGCGTCGGGGCCCAGCCACTTGACCAGCTCGTTGGCCCAGTTGCGCACCAGACTCGACGGACACACCACAATGGCCTTTTGGATCGTCGGCTTGCCCGCCTCGGGCGACTGCTTCAGCAGCGTCCAGAGCAGCGCAATGCACTGCAGCGTCTTGCCCAGGCCCATCTCGTCCGCCATGATGCAGCCGTTGGCCTTGTCGTCCATCATGCCCGTCACGCACCGGTACATGAACCGCACGCCCTCCACCTGATGCGGCCGCAGCACCTTGGCCAGTTTCGGGTCGATCACCACTGCCACGCGCGGCCGCTCCTTGGGCGTCTCCTTTTTCAGCCCCAAAATGTCGGCCAGGCTCTTGTTCGCCGCCCGCGGGTCCACCGCCACCGCCTTCTCCACCGCCGCCGCCCCGCTGCCGCCGCCCTCTTCCCGCGGCTTCTCGTCCACGGTCGGATCGTACAGCACAATGGCAAACTCGCCGCTCGGGTCGTGCAGCGGCCTGGCCACAAACGGCCGCCCCTGTCGCATGCCCAGTGCCGGTGCCGGCCGCCCGGGGTTGTACGTGCCCGCCGACTTGTTGACGAGCGGTACCACAAAGACTTTGCGGAAGGCCTGGTCCTTGTCGGGGACCCGGAAAACAGGAAACTTGTTGGCCTCCCGCGTCGCCAGAGCCAGCCGGTCCGTATTGGAGTAGGGCTTGTCGCCGTCTTCGCTGCCGTCTGCGCCCTTGTAGTCCACCAGCTTGCGCTTCCGTGTCGGCCGGTCCGCTGCCGCCACGTGGCCAGCCGGCCGCGGACACCGGAATGGCTTGTGCAGAACATCGACTACTTTTGCGCTGGGAAACCGGCCCATGGGAATGTTCTCCTTGTTGCTATTGTTTTTGCTTTTGTCGCCAGCACGGCCCGCCAGAACCGGCGCCGCCTCTGATGTAGCATCCATACCGCCTGGACACGGCAAAAGCCAATGAGGGCGTCGTCGTGATCTGGTGATGGAGTGAGGATGAAGAGAAGCAGAGGAGAAGCAGAGAAGCAGAGGAGAGTATCAAAACAGAAGTAAAGAAGCAGAGGAGAACTCCTTATTGGTTGAAACAGAGGCTCGCCGTCCGACAGACGGAAGGAGCAAGCGGAACGCGTCGCTGCCTGGCCGCCACCCACGCGTCGTCAGCTGACTTGATTGAGTCCGGCAGGCTGTGGATATTTATCCGCGCTAATCCTCTTTTAGAAACATGTAAACACACGCTGGACGCGCCGCCATGCTGGCAATCTCCACTCACTAATAATAACATAATCTTTTCCCCCCAGCCTTGACGAGTATGACATTGCCTATCGCGACGCCCAACTGTATTTGCGCCCACAAATCTTTGCAGTGGCGGAGGGGACATTAACTAGGAGATACGGTCAACACAGCCTTGGAGACGCGACTCGGCATTTCTTGCCCTACTTTGTTGATCGCCTGCTCTTCGCTTCACGGACCTCGACTTTACGGACCTCGACTTCACGGCCGCCGCCACCATGGCGTACAACGGCCTCGACACGCCGCGCACCAATGTCGGCGATGCCACCTATCTGAACCGGCCGCCTGACTTTGACGTCTCGCAAGAGGCCTCGTTCATGTCGCCCACCAAGGACGGCGACATCTTTCAGCAGATGCGCAACGGCAGTCGTCCGAGCCTGCGCACACCGCGCGGCGGCAGCGGCAGCGGCAGCCGAGCCCCCTTTAGCAACCGGCTTAACCTGCCGGCCGGCATTGGCGGCGTCGAGTTTACGCCGCTGCTCAAGTCGGCCACGCGAAACAGCGCGCGCCGACTCGGCCAGCACGGCAAGGAAAACGGCCCCGTCGGCGCTGTGCCCTTTGCCCTGGACAAGATTGACGAGGGCGACGATTTTTCCGTGTCGCGCAACTCGTCCTTTGCCGAGACGACGCAGCTGCCGCAGATGGACAGCAGCAGCATCGCCGCAACGCCGGTCATGGCGCAGACGCGTCGTGGCGACAAGAAACGCGGCGGCGGCGGCGGCGGACCTCTGCAGGACGGCAACCAGCTGTCGCTGCGGGAGCAGGAAAACGTGATTGACAAGATTGAAAAGGAAAACTTTGGGCTCAAGCTCAAGATCCACTTTCTCGAAGACGCTCTGCGCAAGGCCGGGCCCGGCTATAGCGAGGCGGCGCTCAAGGAGAACACGGAGCTCAAGGTCGACAAGGTCACGCTGCAGCGCGAGCTGAACCGCTACAAGAAACTGCTGACGTCGGCCGAGCACAACCTCGACACCTACCGCCAAGACATGCAGGACATGCGCGAAACCATGGCGCGGCGGCAGGCCGACGAGAGTCTGCGTGCAACGGTCGAGCAGCTGCGGCACGAGCTCGCCGCCCGGGACGCCGAAATGGACGAGCTGCGCCAGCAGGCCGACGACGAGCGCGCAAAGCTGCGCGACCAGTTGGAAGACCTCGAGGCGGACGGGCGGGAAAAGGACCGCTTGCTCAGCCAAAAGGAAGACGAACTGGAAGACTTGCAGCTGGCGACCGAGAAGCGGCTCGACGAGAGCCGGCAGCGCATACAGGAGCTGGAGGCGCTGGCCGGGTCTGGCGAAAAGCTCGAGGAGGCCAAGGAAACCATTGACAATCTCGAGGCCGACGTGCGGCGGCTGGAGATGCAGGCGGACGAGCTCAAGGAGAAGCTGGACGAGGCGGCGGCGGAGAAGCGCCGCGCCGAGGAGGACCTGGAGGAACTGCAAGAGGAAATGGCCAACAAGTCGGTGCACACCAAAGGGCTGTCGCGGCAGGTGGAGGAGAAGGTGGCGCGGCTGCAGGGCGAGGTGAAAAAGGCTCAGCAGGCGTGTGCCGGGCTCGAGCAGCGGCAGGCCGAGCAGGCCCAGGAAGCCGACGAGCTCAAGGCCAAGCTCAAGGAGTCGCGCCAGGCCCGCGACGCAGCCGAGCGGGAGGCGCTGGCGGCGGCGTCTGAACTGCAGGAGGCGCAGGCGGATCTGCAGCAGGCGCGCGACCAGAAATCGCTGTTGCAGACGCGGCACGAGACGTTGACGGGCGAGTCGGCGGCGCTGCAGCGAGAGGTGTCGCGGCTCGAGAAGCTGGCGGCGCAGCTGGCGAGCGATCTGGAGGCCGAACAGCAGCACGGTCTCGAAGCCGAGCGCGATATGCAGGAGCAGTACGACGAGGCGGTCGAGCGGCTGGGCGAGCAGATTCGCGACCATGAGCAACGCGAGGCCGATTTGAAGACGAGGATCCGCCAACATGAGCAGCGAGAGGCCGATTTAAGGGCAGAGATTCGCGACCACGAGCAGCGCGAGGCCGATTTAAAAGCAGAAATTCACGACCATGAGCAGCGAGAGGCCGATTTAAAGTTGGAGATCCACGAAAAAGAGCACCTGTACGACATTGACAGCGAAAAATGGGACGGCGACCGACAGCACCTCGAAGCCGAGCGCGACCGGCTGCAGCAGACGATTGAGCAGCTGCACAAGACGGAGGGCGCGCTCTCGAGCCAGGAGTTGCGGCTGCAGGAGCTGCTCGACAGCGAAAAAGAGCGGCACCGAGCCGAGGAGGGCGCGCTGCGGCGGCAGATGGAGAGCCTGCAGAAGCAGCTCGACTCGCGCCAGAGCAGCCTCGACGGCCTGCGCAAGGAACTGGCGGCAGTGCGGGAAGAGCTGCGGTCCGCACAGGTGCAGGCGCAGACGCTCAAGGACAAGGTCGAGGGTCTGGAGGACGAGTCGGAAGCACTGCAAATGGCGCTGAACCGCGAGCGCGACCGCGTGCGGCAGACGCAAGAGGCCGCGCGCGAAGAACGAGCCGCTTCAGACCGGCGGCTGGCTTTGATGGCGTCCAGCAGCGGCACCGGCAACGGCGGCGGCAGCGGCAGCAACACAGACGCCGCCCTCCAAAGCCAAGTCGACCAGCTGTGCTCGCAGCTGGCTGAGTCGGCCGCCAACGTGGTCAAGGCCACCAAGGAGAAGCAGGCGCTGCAGAGCGAGCTAGCCAGCGTCAAGGTCGAGCTGCACTCGCTGCGCCTGTCGTTGACCGAGACCAAGGCCGAGCGCGACGAGCTGGACGAGCAGCTGCAGCAGGCGCGGCAGCACGAGGGCGAAACGTTTCGCATCGACCAGGAGCGCGTCGACCTGCGCACGGCCAAGATGAAGCTGGACGGGGAGGTGCGGCGGCTGCGCGAGGAAACCCGGTCGCTGGCCGAGCAGTGCCAGACGCTGGAGCAGACGCTGGAGGAGGAGCTGGAAAAGGCCGCCAACGAGGAGGAGCGGCTCAGTCAGGAGATTCGGCAGCTGCAGAGCACGCGGGTGCGCGCGTCGGCCAGCGAAAGCCAAGAGCTCAGCACGGCGCGGCGAACCATTGCCGACCTCGAACGGCGCATCCAGGACTATGAGAGCCGTCTCACCCAGGCAGAGACGGCGGCGGCTGCTGCCGAGGCCGCTGCCGCCGAACGGCCGCCCGCGTCGTCGTCTGCCGGCGCCGGTGCCGACGAAACCAATGAGCTCTTGGCCGTACTGCGTCGCGACCTTTTGGCGGCGCGGGCCAAGGAGCGCGAGTACCTGCAGCGCGAAGCCAGCCACAAGGACACCGTCAAGGTCCTGCAGCGCCAAATGGCCGACCTCGAGCGGGCGGCGCACGAGGCCGAGATCGGCCGTCTCATGGGCTCGCCGTCGGATACCGAGGACGCGACGGCCACGTCTGACAAAGGCGCGTCGTCGTCCAGCCGCGCCGCCGAGATCGCCCAGCTGCGGCAACAGCTCAAGGCGGCACACCAGTCGGCGCACGACCTGAAGCGCACGCTGCGCGAACGGGAGCGCCAGGCGGCGGCGGCGGCGGCGTCGCTCAACGAGCGCGAGGAGCAGGTGCTGGAGCTCGAGGACGAGCGGGCCGCGCTGGAGCAGGCCCTGGCGGCGGCGCAAGAGACTTCGCGCCAGGCCACGGCCGCACACGAGGCTGCGTTGCGGGCGGTGCAGGCCAAGCTGCAGACCAAACTCGAGCGGTATAGGGGCGAGCGCGACGAGCTGGCGCTGGCGCTGGCCGACGCGCAGGACCAGCACACAAAGAGCCGAGCGGCGAGCGGCGGCGGCAAAGACGGGTCGGTGTCGGTGTCGGACGAGCTGAGCCGCGAAGAGCGCAGCAACCTGCACGCGATGCTGCGCAAGACACAGGTCGAGGCGGAGGCGCTCGAGCACGACCTGCGCGACCACGAAACAGCGCTGCACGAGGCCGTGCAAGCCGAGGAGGTGCTGCGCGTGAAGCTGGAGCGGGCGCGCAGCGAGCGCGCGGCGTTTCGGGCCTCGGCCGAGCGGCTGCAGGACGAGGTGGCCCAGCTGCGCGAGACGGCCGCCAAGACGCAGGCCGCGCTGCACTATGGCAGCCATGGCCGCAGCGGCGCCGCCATGGCCGCCATGGCGACGGCCATGACGCCGGGCGCGCTGCCAGACAACAACACGAGCCGCGAGCTGGTGCTGGCGGCCGTGCCCTGCGGCGCCGACACGGACGCCCTGGTGCGCGCCGCCGAGGAGCAGAGTATCCGGCACCGCAAGGAGCTGCGCGGGCTGTACATGCAGATGGAGTGGATGCAGGCTCGCTGGGAACGCGAGGCGCGCCTGCGGTGCGGCGTGGTGCTCGGCAAACAACTGGCGACGCAAGATCTCGAGATGCGCATAGCTTGCAACAAGGCCGACCTGATCATGCTGCAGGATATCTTGCACCAGCTGGGCGTCCGGGACACGCCGCCACTGGCGTCCCAGCAGAGACAGCTCCAGCCCGTTGTTGCGCCTGTGTCGTCGTCTGCCGCTGCGCGCCGCGCCCTCCGCCGTGCGGCCACTGTCGTCCGCTTTGTCGTGCGTCTGCAGCGTGCCGCCGCCGCCTGGGCCCAGCATGAGGCTACACGCCAGCGTCTGGCGGCGGCGGCCGAGGCCGCCCGCAAGGCCGAGCGCATGCACCAGATGCGCGCAGCATGGCGCGTGCAGCTCGCGGCGGCAGCGGCGGCGCCGGACGCCGGGGTCACCGCCGATCCGGGCCAGGTGTCGTGGCAGGTGAGCCGGCGGTAGTCTTTTGTCGCCGTCGGGCCGTTGAAAAGCCAAAAAGATTCCAAGCCGCGAGGTGCGGGACGGACGGCTGGGTCCGGTTTTGTGCAGGCGGCCGTTTCTTTCGGGAGTGTAGGGTTCTGGTGTCTGCTGGGGTGCTTTATCAGGGTACTTGGTTATTGGGAATAGTGCTGTATGAATAACGATTTGTCGACGTTGGTGAGGGCTGCATAGGCATCTTGAGTCAGAGTCATATAATAGGAATGGCGTTTTTTTGCTTGTCAATGGTCGTTTTCTCTTCTCTTTCTCTCTTATCTCTCTCTTTCTCTCTTTCTCTCTTTCTCTCTCCTTCTCTCTCTCTCTCTCTCTCTCTCTCTCTTTCGTTCAGGACAAAAACGCACATCATCCCATGAGAATAACAGCTGTTTATACGTCATTTTCATTTGTCCAAGCCAAACTCCAAAATGCATCTCAACTATATAGGAGAAAGAAGTGTGGTGTTGTGTATTAAATATCCAAGGCCCAGTTTTGGTAAAAGAAAAGCATTGTCGTTATATAAAAGCAGCGTATCGGCAGTGCCTCGCTTTCGTTTTGCCCAGCCCAACGGTGCAAAGAAAAAGGACAACCAGCACCGGTCCCTGAGCAAGTGCAGACTATATGCAAAGAAAACAAAAGGGCGAAGCACACTTGTGAGGGAGTCCGGAGAACGTCCAAGAAAATCAGAAACACACTCCTCCTCGTTTCCCAATCCAGAAAGACAGCCGTTGGTCCCCCCAAAAATCATCATGAGTAACGGAATTATAGTCCAAGAAAGAGCAGTTCGTAGGAAAGAAGAAGTTGGGAAAGGGGGAAATGAACACCCGGTTTGTCCAAAGCAAACGAATATCCCAAGAAAGTAAAAAAAACAAAAGAAAGATAAACACCACGCCAGCTGATCTATTCACATTACGAAAAGAAGGTTGGTGTCTGGAAAGGTTAGCTGTGGCTTGATATGCATAATCCAGGCCGTAATTATGGCATACCAAGAGGGTGTGAGCTTGACAACTGTGGTCTCTGGGTGTAGCGAGTGGCAAGCTCGTCGCGGATGCTGTTCAGCAGCTGCACGTAGCTCTGCTGGGGGTTCTTCCTCAAAGCACTGATAAACGCCCATGACATGGCACCCGTAGCTTGTGAAGCAATAGTGGCATCGGCCCTAGAGAAGCAATGTTAGCAATTTGTGTAAGCCCAACGCAACCCGTCGCCCTAGAGCAAAGTCATGGCCGTATAAGACAGCCAAGCCTTTCTCTAGGGCGTGTAGGTAATAAAAAACAATAATAAATGAAAAACAAAACAGAGATCCGTCTATCAAAGATGGAATGGTATCCAATGCCTCGGCGAGAAGAGCCAGCTCCAGCGCCTGTTCCCAACATGATTTTGCCCAAGCCCGTCCCATTTCTTTCCATCCCAATTTCAGATGCATCACAGAACCATCAAGGCTATCCCAGCTGTGAAAAGCAAGAGCAAAACAAGAAAACCCTAACCCAATCCATCATAAACAGACAAGTGGAATAAAAGAATATACGTACGATGTCTGATCGTCCTTGCTTCCTGACAGCATTATGACATCGGCCGGCGATGTCTTGGTGGCAATGCTGCGGGCATGGGCCTCCTCGCTGCCGCCAGAGACCTTTTTGAAAATACCCATGAGGTTGTTGGCCACACCGGACATGTCACCATGGCTGTAGGACGAGATGACATTCAATAGTCCTTGGCCGGCCTCCTTGGCGAAATTGGGCTCCTTGAGCACGCCCTGGGTCGAGTAGATGTAGGGCAGGTCCAGTGCAGTTCCAGAATGGCATGAATCGAACAGAGCAGTCAGTCGTACACCAGGTGCTAATGGCCGCACCATGATACGGTGCATTTCGTCGTCGGAGATGTAGCCGGTTTGTCGGAAGTCTACCGGGTAGATGACTTCGTCGTAGCCATCGTCTTCGTCGCCGTCCAAGTCCCGGGTTTGCCCGCCATGGCCTGTAGATGTTAGACAGTTTCGAAAAAAACGGAGAATTGTCAGAAAATTAAAAGAAGCTCACCGGAAAAGTGAAAAAAGAGAGAATCATTCCGCTTAGCGTCCTTGACAAGCCAATGCATGGCACGAAGAATGTTCTGTTTCGTAGGCTGGCTCATGGGATTTTGCTGGTCATCTGTGAGAATCACCATGTCCTCCCGCTTGTAGCCAAACTGCTCCACCAGATAGGTCGACATGTTCCGAGCATCGTTGATACAGCCACGCAGCTGGCCGCGTTGGCCAAAGTAGTTGATGCCAATCAAAAGCGCCTTCTTCCGGCCTGTACACTGGGAGTACTGGAAGGCGTAGCCCTGTGGTGCGCCAGATCCGAACTGCTGGGGTGTTTGAGGCGGCTTCATGTGCATCATTGAGTTCTGGGGGTTGGTGACGTCTGGCATGCCCATGACTGTAAGTGTTAGCAGGCCAACGATACCGGGCACACCATGCAGGGGACTCACCTGGCCGAGGAGAGTATGGTTGTGGTGCCATTTGTATAGGCTGTGCATACTGTTGCGGCAGTGGTGGTGGCTAAAGACGGAGTAGGTGTCAGTATCGAGAAACAGCGCCAGTACACTGATGAGCCGTCGAGGGAAGTGCCGTGTTTACCTGGTTGTAGTTGTATGGCGAGACGGGTTGTTGATACCCGTACATGGGAGGTGGCGCCCCCGGGGGAGAATAGTATATTTGCTGAGGCCTGTCGAGCTGAGTTAGTGGAAAGAACAGGGCGACACAGCAGAACAGGGCATAGGCCTTACGGGTAGTAGGGAGCCGGAGGCTGGTACGGTCCCGGAGGAGGTGCACCATAGGCA
This sequence comes from Graphilbum ipis-grandicollis, assembly GCA_019925625.1. Taxonomy (NCBI): domain Eukaryota; kingdom Fungi; phylum Ascomycota; class Sordariomycetes; order Ophiostomatales; family Ophiostomataceae; genus Graphilbum; species Graphilbum ipis-grandicollis. The sequence continues at coordinate 1,098,916 of JADHKH010000002.1, read as the reverse complement.
CCTTCGTAGCCTTGGCCGGGATATCCAGACATGGCTGGGATGATGCTGCTGAGAGCGGCGTGGGCGGATCTGAAGAGGAAAAGACACTGAAGCGCAAGGCCCGTCACCAAAGAGAAATGGCTAGACCTTTCTCGGGGACACAATCGTCGTGGCAGCACACACGGAGAAGAAAAGACGAAGAGGCCGGTCAAAGACGAACAAAGGTTCGAGTCGTCGGGGCGGACAGAGGCGACTTGCACGGTTGGTATGGCGCGATATGGCGTGAAGAAAAATGAGACTTTTGGCGGATATATAGCGGGTGACGGAGACGAGAAACTGGCAGCTTCGCGCAAAAGGGCTGCTTCGTAGAGTGTGAGTGGGTGATGTGGGAGTTGGCGTCGGTAAGGATGGTGGTATTGAAAATACGGGAGAGGGAGGCTGACAACCTTTTCAGAGTCGGAAGAGAGAGCTATCGAGCTGAAGGAGGCTAGACTACTTTTGCAAGCAATGTGAGCTTCGCCGAGTCCAAGAACAGTTCGAGGCTATACGGGCAGCGAAGGAGAAGGGAGACGGAAAGACGGAGAGACGGCGAGGCGAGAGAACGAGAGGTAGGAGAGGGGCCTGGGAAGACGGTGGCAAAGGCAACGAGAAGAACAAAGCGAAGCGGTCAGGGCCGAGAAGCGCCGCTTTGGTTTTCTTTGATATGCAGAATAAATGGGAAAATTCAGGAACCAAAAAGACAGCCGGGAAGGAGAATGAGTGAAAAGTAAAGCTGCCCAAATAACGGTAACGGACTACCAGACAAGACGGCAGAACAACGGCGTGCTGGCAGGCTTGGGGAGCGATTGATTGGGACTTTGAGGGCAGTGAATGGTGTTTTGGTGATGGATGGTGATCTGGGCTGTGGCGGAGAGATGTAATACTCGTTTTCGAGGGAAGAGGGGGGGGTATGGCTAAAGCGTGGGGCGGACGAGGACGGCAGCAAACCGGAAAGACAGGGCCAGACGGCGTACGTACCAGAAGAACGTTGCAGCGTTGGAAAGGGCGGCCGCGTTCAAGGGCGAGACTAGTATAGTGGGCAGGAGCGGCCGACAGAAACGCAGCGAAAGCGGGGGAAGGACGGCGAGACGAGAATTAGGGGAAATACAGCGGTTAGGTGCCAATGCTGGTAACCGAACAAGGTAGAAGAATGACAATGTCAGCGTGCGAGCCGACGGCTAAGCGGCGTTGAGGGAAACAATATGAGAAATAAAAGGGAATAGTAGTAAGAAAGAGCGGCAGAGGTCAGCCGCAGTTGACCGGATTTGCTAAGCAGTAAGCAGAGTAGCGAGAGAAGGAGCTGTGCGAGGGAAAGAGCAACGCAGCAGACAGCAGGCCATGAAACAACACGGGTAAAGGTGAAAGAGAAGGTGCAGACGAATACTCTCAGAGTGGGGGGGCGTCGCTTATTGGCCGCAGCATAGGCATAAAAAGGCCAGGAGACAGGAAAAAAAGGTTGCCACTACTAATACTAACAAGGGCCGGAGAGAGTGGTCGCGGCAAACAGTAGACCCGGTCTTGAGGAGGGCCAGGAAACAGGCAAGGAAGCAAGCCGGGCCCAGAGATATAACAGAAATTACAGAGTGGAATATCTACGCGGCCCGGAAGGAGCGATAGACAATGAGACTGGGAGCCGCTGTGCAGGAAGGCGCCATGCAAGGCCGAAAGGACGGACGGCGCAGTTCTCGCAGTGGGATATTGGTGTGTGAGGTCCAGCTGCACCGGGAAGGCTTTGCTGGCGGGGCGTTTTCTCGGAGTGTCATTGTGCAGTCGGTGCAGTGCCATAGTGGAGGCTAGCCTGTCTCTTCTTACTTGCTCTTCAGTATTCAAAGAACGGCGAGCGCTAAGCGTGCCCCCAAGCTTACTGCCGGAACCGCTGTCCTTGTCTCCTTTCTGACGCTCACCATCGTCTGATTCTCTACTGACTCGCCATCGCCTGATTGTCGCCGTTCTATGGCTGCCAATGGCATCGGCAAGACCTGTACAATAGGCGAACACCACTTTTGACAGCTTTTGGCCCATGCAACAGCCAGGGTGCGCCTGTCGTTCAGCCGCACGTCAGATTCGAATGGCTCTCGTCGAGATGGAGCGCCATAGTTTCTGTCAACTTTGTCCACTACCCCGGATCACATCTAGAGCTTTGCCAGGCCCTCTTCTTGGCTGGAAGTCTCGGGCGAATGCATAAGCGGCCGAGCTTGCAGCATTGCAAAAACGGGCTCCCTCAGACACTTTGTGGCCCTCTTCCGGGCTCGACGAAGCCGCTACGGCCGAGCTGCTTCTTTCGGGCTTCGGCCGTCACTGTGTCCTCCCCCATTCCAGAGCTCAAGACAGCCTGGCGGGCCAGCCAGCCACCATGGCAAAGCTGGCCGAACCCCTGTCGGCTGTCCCAACGGCACCCGTACACACCACACCAGGACTTATATTTGGAGCGCTAGGGCGTCTAGTGCAACCACAGGGCCTTGCTTTCTGGCATCTCTCTCGGCCGGCCAGGCCGGCGGGACACGGTACGGGAAAGCGTCCATGGTTGCGTTACGTACGGAGTCGTAGCTTGGCCATGGATCTCCGGACGCACGACGTGGGGACAATGGACCGGCCTTGGGCCCTTTTATTACAGCCAAGCAATGCTACGTCGCAGCGCTGTCCGCCGGCATGACCACGGACGGGCAGCCTGACAGCGAATCAGACAACGGTCCTATCCGACAGCAAAACAATAACCTTTTCTCCCTCCTTTTGGCGAACCGTGCAAACGGGAGCGGGCGGCGCGGGCCTGTGTCGTTAGGCTAAGGACACAATGAAACGGCATGGGATGGCTCGTATTCTGGCAGAGAGAAATGGGCAACAAGACGCAGCCGACCCGGGACGTTCTGCAGCTGCCTTTTTGTAAATTCATTGCCGTACACTTTGGGTATGGAGCCGGTGTTCGCGGCCAGCTGAGGTGCCCCGGCCTTGGGGTGTACAGCCAATCAAAAAGAGACCTGCCAGTGCCTGCAAGCAGCGCTAGTCCCGTTCTGTATAGGCCGTCGATCTAAAACACGCGGCAACGTTGACCGGCGACGGCGTGAAGGGAAAAGAAATTCAGACAGAAAAGAGCCAGGGCACAAGGTGACGCGGGAGATGACGTCCGGACAACGTGTACAGACGGCCGTCGCCAGATTACGCACAGAAAAGGGGGACGAGAATACGAGCCAGCAGGCGTGGAAAAAGGATCGAGATGCTTCCTCAACGAGAAATGTATAAAAACTAAAACCAATGAAATAGTAAATCAACATGAAACCCAGCTAGCCGTACGCCAATACGCCGTGCCCACGACGTATGTTCATCGGCAGACAATGCTGCTGCAGAAAGAAAGAAGAGGCTGCATATGCCATCTTGACTTTTTGCTCGACCAGTTGCTATCCACATTTGCTCTAGTTCAGGAACTGTTTTTGCGAGGCGGCTGGCGGTGCAAAAAGAGAATACACTTGGCCACGGCGCTGCAGCCGGAGTACGCCGTTGACACAACCAATCGAGGGCTGGCCGATCCAGCACAGCCACCTTGTGTACATGCATGTACTTTGTACCGGCAGATATGTTTTACGCTCTTAAGTACCGGCAGATGCGATGATGACGTGCGGAGATGCCAGCCTTGCCTCTCGCGATACCAAATTTGCCTCTTATTGGGTGACAGAAATAGAATTCCAGTCGAGAACAGGAACAACCGATACTAGTAATCTCCAAGGCATACTCTGCATCATCGCAACAGTAATAATGCAGCTAAACGTATTGAATGATTCCTCCCATTAATACCAATTCAGCGGTTGAAGCTGCTACACGTCTGGCTTTTTAATAGTGCAAAGCAAGCAAACAGTACCAACCTTCAATCCAGTAAAAACAGAACAAAACCTCCGAAAGGGGGGTGAGGGGACAGAAACAACCTCTCGGGAAGACCCATTGCCTTGGATTCGTTCGTCTCATTTTTATTGCCTCCCTCCCCTCTTTTCTTTTTAGTGCCGGCTCCCTCTATTTCTTATCCATCAAATTCTTCCTCCCGCTAGTATTGCCATTGTACTGAACACTTGGCACTACTCTTTAGCAGCTCAGTGGCGTCAGAGGGTAAAAAGAAACAAAGACAAGACCCTGAATGAAACCAGAGTTGACAACTGCGTCAAGCACAATCTAAAGTGACAGGAATGCGTCAAGCACAATCTAAATTAACAGGAAAATTACAGGCAGTTCATACAGGTGCAAAAAACACTGCCATGCTTTTGCAATCCCAACATCACAATCTTTCTTTAGACTTTGGCACAGCGAATGTGCGCTATACCCCAACGGGAAGCTAACTGGGCCAATGCGAAAAAAGGCCAAAGGGCCTCCGGGGATTCAAAGAGGGGGCCCCTCTTTTTTGTCGTCTGTCCTTTCACTTCAGCTGGCTCGTACACACTGGTGACGGCGCACGGGGCCGGCACGCAAACTCGAGAATCTCCGGTATTCTGTCTTGCCCATGCCACTCTTGTTCTCCTTTTGCTTGCACGCCCAGTGCCCACAATGCATCCAAGCGGACGGGTCTCACTCTCGAAAAGAGGCAGCCGTCCATCGGATCGACAAGACTGGCAGAAAAGAAAAGAAAATGGTCTGGGCTTTTTCTCTTTTTCTTGTTAGTCTACCTCTGCTAGTTCCGCATGCTTTTTCCCTCTTGTTCCTGAGCATTCTGCCCTAGGCGTAACGGCTTCCCGTGCCCTCTCTTATGACTGGCTGTTTTCTCGCCGAGGACAGCCTGGTCCCACGATGTAGACGCATGTGTCTCCTGCATATGTCCCTCCCTGTTCCTGCAGATGGCGGGAGGACTTGTGCTATCCCATCCTGGCTTGGCCGGATCGGCCAGTTTCTCATTGGAAAGCAGCTCGTTCTGGCCTTGTGAGGCTATGGCTTGCAGGCGGCTGATATGACAGAAAACAGCAAATCGACAGCCAGCATTTGAATTGGTAATCAACGCCTGTCCGAGTATCTCCTGCTCAATAGGCAGAATGCTCGATGCAGTGGGGAGCTGGGTATGCCTCTTTTATTCGGGTTTATCGTGACTTGTCTCTGCAACATTATGCCGCATCCTTCATCTTTTTGTCCTCGCCCTCCTCCTTGCGCATCAAGTAGGCCTCTACGGACCAAATCATCTGCATGGCAGCGATGCGGTCGTCGGCCTTGAAGAAATCAAACCAGCGGCTTCGCACCACCTGTAACCGACCCCAGCTCGGCAGGTCTGCCGCCTCTGCCGCCTCCGTCGCCCCGTCCTCCACCCCGTCCAGCGCCGCCAGCAGCTCCAGCGGCACCCGCACGCGCAGCACAGACATGTGGTGAAAGAGCGAGCTCACAACAAACACGTCGTCGTAGCCGGCGCCGCGCGGCGGGGCGCCAATCGCCATGTACCGGACCTTGCGGTCCCAGCTCGAGCTCGGCGGCCGCACCATGCGGTAATTGTCGTAAATGGCCAGGCCCTTGCGTGGTTTCTTGTTGGCGCTACCAGCAGAGCCCCCCGAGGGCCCGGCGCCTCGCATGGTCAGACTGCCCAGCCGGCCAAAGCCAGAGACAGGGACGGCAGCAGGGGCGGGAGCGGCACCAGCATGCGAGCCCGGCCCAGACCCCTCCACCGTGTCCATCGTGTCGTCCGTGTTGGGCATGGCATCCACTTCACGGCCGATAGGGCCGCCCGGGCCGCCACCCCAGCGCGGTTTGGTGGCCCACCACTCGCCCTCGCCCAGGCGGCGCTCGCTGCGGCCCTCTCGGGCCCGGTGCTGGGCCGTCAACAGCGCGGCCACCAGTTCGCGGGCCAGGTCAATGCACGACTCCTTGTCGCCGCCCCAGCACGCGTTAGCATCCGAGCCCCCCGCGCCGGGCCCGGGAAAGGACGTTGTATGGCGGGCACTGACGGCAGCCAGCGGGCCCTCGACAATGCCGGCGCGGGCAGCCTCGCGCGTGGTGGGCGAGCGGAAGATAAAGACACAGCCCGAGGCGAAGTAGGAGCTGGGCGCAGAGGTTTTGTGTTTTGGCGGCTGCGGCTGCTGCTTCTCTTGTTCGGGCGCGAAAGACGGAGGAGGCGACGGGATAGTGCCGGCATGGAGATACAAGCGTGGCTCCACGCGCGGCATGGTCACGTTGCAGCCAAAGTCATAGGCGATCAGTTTCAAAAAGGTCGTCAGCATGGTGAGCCGGAAGTCGGGCGGCATCTGAGCGCCGGAATGGGTGCGGTAGAAGCGGTATTCTGCCGGCTTGCTCTCTGTGCTGGGTATGGTCTCGGCTTCGGCCGGGGTCTCTTCCGATTTTGCGGTGGCGTCTTTGTTCTGCTCTGCCGGGGGAGACAGTGGCGGCGGTGGTGGCGGCGGAGGCGGCGGCGCAGACGTGTCGTCCCAGTAGATGGAAAAGTTCTCCAGATTGCGGTAAAACTCGTAGGCGTTGCCGAGACGAACCGGGGCCTGGCCTGGCGGCGGCGGGATGCGGCGGACAGAGCAATAGGCGGCGTTGTTGTCAATGGAGAGATCCCGTTTGCGGTCGAGGTAGGTCAACACACCCGGCGAGCGGTTCCCGTTGCTAATGGGCCGACGGGTGCTTTCATTGACGCGGCGGGCCTCCTCGTACGGCAGGTCGTCCCAAGCTTCAAAGTCGGGGATGTAGCTCGGGTCCGGTATGAGGGTGGCGAGGTCGGCATCGAGCTGCACGTGGACGCCGAGAGCGGTAAAATGCTCGAGACTGATGTCGGTCGGCCGGGTGACGCTCTGGAGCACTGCTGTCAGCGACCTCCTCTTCCGGGCGACATCTCGCTCAGACGACAACTTTGGTGCATCCTGAGGCCGGCAGCGAGGAAAGTTTATCGCAGTAGCGGGGGGGACATCCTCTGGCGGTACCGATGGAGGAAGAGATGCCACTGGTCATGTTAGAACGAGGCCATGGGTGGGGGGGTAGCTGGATGAATCCTCTGGGAGCCGGGGTATTTGGAAAGAAACAAGCGGTGGACACACGGGGCTGATGCATCGGCCCAAAGAAACACAAACGAGATAGACAAGGCAGAGGACGAGGGGGGGCTGGCTTACCAAAATGGGGAAGAGAGCCAAACATGAGGGCGGTGAGAGTGTTGAAGGTGTCGATCAGGGAGGGATAGAGAATGAAGACAGAGAGGGAGTCGGAGAGGGAGAGAGACGGAGAAAGACGGAGAGGAGAGGCGAAGAGAGAGAAAGACGAAAAAGAGGAAAGGCGAAGAGAATCAGAACGAGATGCTAGATGGCAGAAGACGCAGGAATTCAGCAAAAAGCCTGGTCTCAGCCGGCTGTTGTGAAACGCAAGACAGAAGCTCGCAGTGTCTGGGCAGCGAGAATGGTATCCGGGCCGTTTCTGCTCGCCTGCCTTTCCCGTCTTGCTGCAGAGCGGCAAAGGCTTTGCTGCCAGTACGACGTACAAAAGTGAAAGTATACTCGTACCGCTTCTAACCCCACGTTTTAGTCTATGGGCAGATAGATGGCGGAACCCCACTTTTATGAGGTGGAGCAGCAAAGAGGGGAAGCAGATGGCAACGATTGGTGCATCCTGCGAAATGGGTGGACGAGGCCGAAATGCACAGCACGAGACTCGGCCGCCGTCGCGACACTGCGAGGCACAGAGTACATCCAGGTCGTGTGTGCTCAACAATGTCCGGCCAAGCGCCGGCTCTGGTGGCCGTCCTGCTTTCTTCCTGAAGCGAGCCGGCGCTACTTTAGGTCCCACCAGACGCCAGTGGACGTTTTCTGCTTTATCGGAAGTCAAGCATTCCTCACAGGTGAGCTTAAAGGCCGGCCCAGACGAGATAGCTGCACATTCGAGGCGCAGTCGTCGAGTGGTGCTGGACAATCAGTGGTGCTGCAACGCCGTAGTTGACGCAAGTAACGCTGTTACGAAACAGCGGCGTCGTGAAATTGCCATGGTTCTTTGTTTCTGAATTATTAATTATTCGATATTTCTTATATTAGTTTAGTTGTATTAGATTTCTCATATTCTTATTAACTTAGTTATATTATATTCCTCACATTAATTCAATTTATAGTATTTCTCTCAGTTTGTTATATCTACTAATCGTAAATTAACTCCTTGCTTGCGACGCTTTTCTATTCTCGAATTGCCCTTCACTTTTTCATTTCACCTTTCCTGCCCCCTTTGCAACGTCGTAGTGTAGCTGTGCCTCAGATCTGTCGCAGGTTGCGGAAAAGTGGGGCAATACTGCCAGTGCCGTGCGTCATAGCGGGAGCGCTCGCGCCTCTCGCAGCTCCGGATCTGTCTCAGCCTCTTGAATCGCCTACTAATGGCCCTACACCTCTCGCGGAAGCCACGCCGCGGCCTGCACCGTCAGGGGTCACGTCAAACTCTATCCAGCCGGTACGGCAGGCCCTCCCATCAAACCATGATCGTCCTGCAGCACGTTGCCCCCCCTTTCCCCCTCTCGGAAAGTGCAAAGGGTGTACCTGCCCTCCGTCGTAAGCAGTCGTAGTGGTGCCAGGACGGGTCGGAATACTTTGGAGAGACAGCTCGCCTTCCTGCCCACCCGGACATGCTCCTTCCCTGTGCCTACCCCCGTCCGGCCCCCCTTCTTTGATTCTCTCCCTCTGCCGTACGTTTCTGTCCTTTTGTTCCGACTCGCGCTTCCATCGTCTCTTGTGTTTCTTTTCTCCTAGATTGTCGCCCATTAACCCGCAATCTTGCAGCCCGTTTCGCCAGGCCTTTTCTTTTTGTCCTTTTCTTTTCTTCCTCTTCGATTTTGCCTCTCTCCCATCTTGTACGGCCGACCCCTTTCATGACTGCCTTCCAGTAGACCTGGCCCCAGAGGCCTTTTCCTTTCTGTCTTCGCTTCTACCTGCGGCTGGAATCGCACTTTTTAATACTCTTCTTCTTTTCTTTTCCACGACCGCGTTCACGTCTGCTTTCCTGGATCGTCTGGACACGATCACGCAAGAGGGCAACGGATTGCGTCCTCTCTCCCTTTCTCGTCCCCCTTTTCCTCCCGCCAAAAGCCGACATGTCGACCAGTGCCAACTTGGCCAACAACCAGTTCGTCACCACTCTTGGCGGCCGGCGGTGTACGGCTGTGCCTAAACAGAACGGCGTTGGCAGAGTGGTAGCCTCGACGGCAACAACAGCCACAACCACGGCGTCGACCGAGGCAACGGCAGATGCAACAACAGCAACGACCGAGGCGACGACAGAGGCAACGACAGAGACAACAGCAGAAACAACAGCATCAACCGAAGCAACGACAGAGTCAACAGCAGCATCAACCGAAGCAGCGACAGAAACAACAACAGACACCACAGCATCGACAAGAGCACCAATAGCAACGACCTCTACGACGATACCGACATCTGTGACTTCAACACCGTCACCCGCCGCTACTGCCAATGGCGCTGCCATTCCTGCATCCGCAGCCACGGCAAGTTCATCAGAAAGTACGGCAAGCCTCTCACAAGACCAGCCAACATCCATAGCAGTCATTGCATCGTCACCAGCATCCCCAGAACCGGATGCGGCTCCAGCGTCCCTCCTGGCAGCCACCGCTTCAGCATCCTCTTTTCCTTTAAAAAGTGCCAATTCTCTTTCCACGTCCTCTTTCATGCCATTGCCATTTCCTCTCCGCACCAGGTCTTGTTGTGCGGCCTAGCTAATGCTGATTCTTTAGCCTCCGTATCCACGGCCTTCGCAGCATCGTCAACAGTATCTTTTGCGGCATCAACGGCCGCCGCAGGAGCACTATTGCCCGGTGCCGCACAAGGAGGCGAAAGCACCCTCAGTACCGCTGCCGCCCTGGTCACGTCCTCGGCCGGGTCTAGCTTCACAGATACAGCCAGCACAGCTGCCACTGCGTCTTCGTCCATCGCCGACGGCGCAAATGGTGGCGCCGCTGCGATTGTGTCCACCCTGTTGACGGCACCACCGAGGACCAGCTCCGAAAGCTCCTCGGCAACGGTAGCCACATCGACGACAGCCGCTTCCGCCACCGCCGCCGCCGCCGTTGTTTCACCCAGCAGCAGCAACAGCAACGACACATCCGCATTGACCTCTACATCCGCACCGTCTGGCGCCAAAACTGTTGCCATTGCCGGAGGCGTCGTGGGCGGCATTGCGTTCCTCAGTCTGCTGGCTCTGCTGGTGTGGTACTGGCGGCGCCGCTCGATGAAGAAACGGCGCAGCACGCTGCTCACCCCCCTGTCGGTCGATCCCAGCAACGATCACAACGAGGCCGGAAGTGCCTACATCATCCAACGTGGTAGCATTGGGCCGACGCCGCGGGCCCAGCGCTTCCAGGCCTCTGTGCACTACTTTGGACGGCAGGTCAAGGGACGTCTCAGCCAGCTCACAGGCAGCGGTGGCAGCCAGAGGACCGCCAGTCTGAACAGAGGCAATTCACAGTATTCCAGGACAGCCAACCTGGGGAGAAGTGGTGGTGGCGGAGGCGGCGGCCGTGGGTTCGAAGGTCTAAAGGACCGAGTCAGCGAATGGTGGGCGAGGCTGGTGGCCGATGCCAGCTTTAGCTGGCGTCTACACAGTGGCAACATTGAGAAGAGTGATGGTGGTGGCGGAGGCGGCGGTAGCAGCAATAGCCATGCCGAGAAAAGGGCAGCAGCAACGACAACAGCAGCAGCAGCAGCACCAGGCTCACAACAGCCCGACTTTTTGACGCTGCTGGGAATGGACGAAAGCGAGCTGGAGCGTGCGGCACAGAACAAGAAGACGAGCAAGAAGCGGCGCACAGCCAGCATGGACCGGCGATCCGCCGGCGGCGGCGGCAATGGCAGCAGCGGCAGCATTGGCAACCGAAACGAGTACCTGGGCAGTCTCAACCCATTCAACGACAGCAACGCCTTACCGCCGCCAATGGCCACCGTCACAAGCCAGCCCCCGAACCCGTTTACTGACGCCGCCGCCGCAACAGGGCAAACAAGAAATCCTTTCACTGATGCCGCCACCGCCGCTCCTCAAAGGGGAAGCGCCTACTCCCGCGCCAACTCTGTGTACCGTGACTCGGTCACTACCGTCAGCAGCATAGACTCAGGCGCCCGTCGCACCCGTTTCCGCTCCGATCCTTTTGATCTCGAGCGGCCCGAACTGCTGCGCGGCATGCGCGAAATCCCCGACATGCCGCCGCCGCCGTCGGCTGTGGTCAAGACCACGCCTTCCATGGCCGGCTCCGACACCGCATCGCGCTCCTCCTCACAGCACCGGCGCGGGCCCAGTTTCACTAGCAAGTACTCGAGTGGCGTCAGCAGCATGAGCATGGGCGACTGGAGCGATCCCGGCCCCGACGTTGGCCCTGCGCCAGCCGCGTCAACAGCAAAGCCCATGTTCCGAGCCGGTGAAAGTGTTGGACCCGTGGGCACAGCCTTGTAACACTGGCCGGACATGCATTCGCGATGAATTCTTTCCCGTTGGCTTTTTCTATGCTTATGCTTCTTGCAGTCTGCTATTTTGCCAAGCTTTTGGTTATTTCTTGCCTGGTCTTTTGAATCTACTCCAACGTCACTCGTTCCCATGTTTTGAACATTCCCCCTTTTCTCTCCATTGTTTTGGCTTTTTGTCAGTGTCATCCCCTCTTCTCTGACAGGGCGAGGCGGCGTTGTTTGGTATCACCATCATGGCTCGGGGGTTTGTAAAAAAACAGTACTTTACGCTCTTTTTATTTACTTTTCTACTAGTTTTGTAATTTTATGCATGGCTGCTGCCAGCTCGCTGGACTCTGAGCGTTTGTGATTATGTGATTCCATGCCGGAGCGCTTGAGAGCCTCACTGCCGCTTTGCCTTTAGGCCTGCTTTTCCATTGGCCCAGCCGACCCATCACTTCAGCCCTCCCAAGAGGAGAAAGAAAAAACGCGCTATCCTTCACTACCCCACATGAGCCCTCTTGGCGCGACGAGACGCGAAAAGTCGCGTTTGCCCGACTCCAAAGAGGGGCTTTCATTTTTATTTTTCGGTTAACCTCAAACGGCTGCCTCGGGCAATTGAAACACTGATCGTGTTGGTTCTTTATTTCTCTTTTTCTTGTGACGGCTGACAATGGTAATTACAAAAAACATTAACAAGAGCTCCTTTGGAGAACCGTTCCATCACAGCCAGTGCTAGTCCCTTGGCCGAGTCCTCCCAGCACCTGCCCTCTTCGTTTTCCGAGAGGACAATGGAAAAGAGAACTAAAAGAGCAAAACATGAAAAAACAAGAGCGCTCACATCTCTTGGGTGAACAACACACAAGAGGTATACATGTAGTGTAGCAGATAGTAGGGGATGGGGAATCGAAAAGCGGCGTCTTGCCGAGGACGTGGCATAGGGGGGACAGGCAAAGCAGACAATGACGGATAAAACGTGGGATGCCGACAGGCGATAGCAGAGCCGTATAGAACGGAGTAAGGGAGCAGCAAGGCAGCAGAAAAGTTTAAAACACACATAGTCCGGCGAGACTTCCCGGAAGCAACCAGGCCCGGTAGGCATAAGCTCGAGGAATCATGCACATGAAAAGGGAGAAGAAGAAAAAAAGGAAGAGAGAAGAAGGACAAGGATAAAAAGGGAGAAAGAAGAAGGATACAAAGAGAGAAGTAGAAAACGGCGGAGGACGTAAAAAAGCTAGTGAGACGCATTCGGCGTAGTCCAAACTGCATTAATGGGAACGAGTAAAGGGCAAGAAAAGGGAATCAGAGAACAAGAGAGGCAAAAAATTATAGAGGGTCATCAAACGTCAGTCGGCGCCGGGCCACGCTTAAGGGCGTCTTGGAACCAAGCATGTTAGGCGTCTTCCAGGGCTTCTGCGCAGGGCTGGGCGTAATGTTGACAAAGTCGGCAAAGTCAAAGGCCTGGCCGGGCGTCGTCGGGAACAGGCTGCCGCCGCCGGGCGTGGTCATCATGGACGAGGGCAGGGCCGACATGCTGCTAAACTTGGACGGCGGCGTCGACGGCGGCTCCAAACGGCCCCGGGTGCTCGAATGGGCCGGTGTCGGGGACGCTGCCAAGTACAGCAGCAAATCGGCGCCCTCGACGCCCGACTTGGCTCCGCCGTGCTCTCCGTTGCCGTAGGCAAAATTCTCGTCATTGATGAGCCCCGTCCGGCCGCCACCGTGGTGAGTCCTGCTGCCGGCCAGGATGCGACTCCGCATGGGCGGCGTGCTGGGCGGAGAGCCGGAGCGGGACATGTGGCTGCGGCTGCCAAAGACGCCCATTGGCGCCGTGATGGTGGTGGCCGATGGCGCTATGGACATGCTGCGGCCGCTGCCGCCGACCTGGAAGGAGTGGGTGGGCAGCAGATCGTCGTCGTCGTCGGACTGGACGGCCGCGTAGTTGGGCAGCGTCAGGGCGTCGGCGATGCGGCGGGTGCCCGGGAAAAGCGAGACGTCCGGGCCGTCTTCGGTGGTGAAGTGCTGCTGCCGCCGCGGCTTGATGGGCGAGCTGTGAGCGAGCTGGTGGTGGTCCTTCCACGAAACATGGCCGCCGAGCGGGGGCTGTTGCTGTGGCGGAAGATAGGCGCGGTGGTTGTGGTGGTGGGCAGAGGCCGTCGACGACATGGCCGGCGGCCCCGACACATGCCTGCTCATGGGCGGCGGCGGCGAGGAGCGCAGCCGCTTGCTGGGGCTCGAAAAGGGAAAGGCGGCGAGGCGGTTGGGGTCATTGTGCAGGTCGTCAAACGAGGCCATGTAGGTGCGCTTGCGATGGCCGGTGCTGCCGTTGCTGGAGCCGACGGCGTCGGAGAAAAACGGCGGTTTGAGCGGCGAGCTCATGAGCATGCGGTTGGTGGCGTAGGGCAGGTCGGATGTGTTGGAGGAGGAGTCGGAGTGGCCGTCGCCGTCGGTGCCTCGCTTCCGGCGTATCTCTTCTTCGACTTTGGGCTCGATCATGTCGAGCGTGAGGTCTTCCCAGCCGTGACGGGTCTTGAACTGGGCCAGAGCCAGGCGGTTCTGGATGAGGCGGGCCATCTACAGCGTGGTCAGGCAAGCAGAAAAGAAAAGACAAAAAGAGAAAAGAAGAAAAAAAGGAGAAAAGAAGAAAAGAAGAGAAAAGTTCTCACCTTGCCGAGCTCTGCTCGCCGAAGCACTCGGTCGGCCACGGCATCTGGCTGGGAGGCAAACACGCCGGGTGCTGTGGTCATCGAGGTAGAGGCCATCATGCTGCTTGCTGTTGCGAGGGATGGACCCCTGTCTACCGTCGTCTGCCTGTGAGACTGCAGAAAGCAGATTCTTTTCAAATATTTATTCTGTTCTTACAACAGAGTGGGGCGACGAAGAACCTTTTTCGTAAAGTGGGTGGAAATTTGTCAGTCCAGGTCGACGCCGAGTCCAATGGCTGCAATGCTAAGGAAAAAGCAGCCAGAGCTTGTGGCGGAGGGGGCCGTCGAAAGCACCAAAAGTAAAAAAGGCTGGTCGTTGGGATGGTGGTGAAAAAGCCTCGAATTCGGATATGGCTGGGCGGGCGACAAGAGATGGAAAAGGACAGAACAGGCGAGAAAGCAGGGAAACGGGAGGGTAAGAAAAAGCGAGGCTACTGTTAACGAGAGATGGGCAATCTGGGCAGACAAGAGCCAACAGAGGGGGGGTGGTGCTTAAAGAGTGGAAAAGAGTGTGTGCGAGATGTGAAAAGAGTGTGAAATGTAGGAAAAAAGGGTGACCGAAAAGTGAGACGCAGCGAGGGAAGGACGACAGAGTGGCAGTGGGAAGGCTGAGGGTCGAGTAGACGAATCACTTTGCCTTTAGACGAACGGCATCTGGCAAAGAAGGAGAGAAGAAGGAGCAGGAGAAGGGGATACGGGAGTGTTTGCAGACATGGAAGGCATGTGGTCCTAGCCAACCAGTGAATTTGTCTTACAGCTGGGCCTTGTCGCTCAAAGGGGCCGCTAGCCAACCAGAGGGCTGCGATGGGGGGGTTTTGGCAGCGATGTGCATGCCGTGGAAGCCGGTAGATTAGTGGTCGATGAGTGGTTGCAGCGCTCGAGTGCGCTAGGCAGGCGGAAAAAGAAAGGCGTTGCTCAGACAGCCAGCAGGGCAGTTGCAAGTTTCGCAGCGTCCTAGCACACTAATAGTGGGATGCCGTAATAATAGCACCGTCCGCATAGGGACGCCGTACTAATAGCACCGTCCGCATAGGGGCGCCGTAGTGATAGCACCGCACAATAGGGACGCCGTAGTAATAGCACTGTCCGCACAATAGGATGCCGTAATAATAGCACCGTCCCTAGCACAATAGTGGGATGCCGTATTAATAGCACCATTCCACCTGCACGAGCGGCAGTTTAAAGCGCCTTTTATTTCCCATTTTATGGCCGGCCGCCTGCTAGTTGTTCGATCCGTACAGAGCTCGCAGCTGCAGCGGCCAAGGCGTCATATCCGACCCTTCTTTCGGGCTTCCAAGGTAGGGGGCCCTGCAGCCCAGCCAGCTTCAGTGGCCTCCAGCAGGCACCAGCGGGGCTCACCTTGCCTGTCTGGGCGGCCTTGCCGTGGCCGCAGGTGCTCCGTGCAGGCTGCCGTCCTGGTAGAGGCTGTTCAGTCAGAGCTGGTCAAACAATAGGGGCAAAACACTGCATCATCCGACCGGGGGCCGTTTCCACATCCGCTAAACATAATCAAAATGTCACGGGTTGCCATGGCTGCCGTCTGCTAGGGGCCCGGGATGTCTTCAAATTTTTTTTCTTCTTCTCTCGTTTCTCCAGCTAGGGAGACGCCGGCTCGTCGTTTCGCCCTGGCTTTCTCGGCTTTGTGTAATCAAGAATGTAAAATGGCCCTCTGGTGGATCATGAGAAGGAGAAACGGGAAAGGAGAATGGGCAGTAAATGGATTGTTTGCCATACACAGCAGACTGTAGTGTACGATGGACGAGAGCCTCGATCTTGCCATGGCTTGGCCTCGATCGATTAAGTTTGTACGAAACAAGAGCCTGCTCTGTCGTTTGCAAACCAGGCAACGAACACTGAGACCCGGATGCCTGTTTGGGCAATTTTGGGCAATTTACTGACAGTCGGCTCCTCCCTGGGTTTCGCTCCCTTGCATTGCCTGACATCTTGACAACGGCTAGGCCGAGATGGCAGTCGGGGGGATAGAATGTGCTTGAGAGTAGTCGCTGTTATTACACCAGTACGGTGTCGAAAAAAAGTAGCCAAAAAAGATGCAAAAAAAGAGGTCCGTACGGGAATTGAACCCGCGTCTCTGGAATTTAGATTTTTTGTTAATCAAAATCCAGCGTCCTAACCCCTAGACTAACAGACCCGTAATTGTTGGCGACGTTGTCGATTGTAAAGAATATAGGGTTAGTTGTCGGAAATGTGCAGCGAATTGAACAAGATTGCCAAAACGAATTCGTCGGGAAACTGTACAATTACTTTTTCGCTCGCGGTTCAAGCCATTACATTTGATTCGTAACTGCGTAGTATTACCGATACGATCCTAGTCCTGTGTTTCCCAGAGCATTTTTTACGGTCGATAAAAGGGTTAAAAAAGACTGTTGGGTTTTGATGCAGTGGCGAATGCGTTACCAACAAAGCCAGATATGACACAAATCGCCAGGATAAAAAGTCTGCTTGAAAGTGCACAATTATCCACTTCTTTGAAAGCCTTTTCATTTAAGGGAGATGCACCCAAGATGGCTATTCTGTCGGATTTTATGTATAAGTTGATCACGGTGGGAGCACCATTTTCCTCTTTTGGCAAGGAAAAGGCAGATACGGTGCAACAGCTTGCTGTCGTGGCCATTGGTGATGAAGCCGGCAAGGCTCTCGGAAACAGTATTGGTCTGGCAGATATTCTTCTGATTTCTTATCAGCGATGACCGGCTGGCCTGTCTTGGCTGGCGGTTCGTTGCCCTTTTGGGAGCAGATGCAGTCTTTTGCAGTCTTATGTGCAGGAAGAAATGGTATCAACCCATGGCCAGCTACCAATCAGTTTTTCCATTGTCGTTATCAATTGACAGTTATCTTGGGCTGAAGTGTTGCATTTTTCTTGCTCTTTCTCAATTCGTTGTCGAACAGTCATCTTGGGCTAAAGTGTTGCATTCTCTTCTTGCTCTTTTCTCCCTTCTCATTGTCGTTATCGATTGACAGTCATCTGGGCTAAGTGTTGCACTCTTCTTGCTCTTTCTCGGCCCGCAAGTTCTTTTTTCTCTCCCCCAGCCAATCCCTTCCCTCCCCCAGCCTTCCCCTTCCACCAACTCCTTTATCTCTCATCGCCCGTCCTCCATCGGGGATCGACATGCTCGTATTGCACCGACGTCCAGGCCTAGTACCCTACGGCGTAGTGTACGCCAGCCTTTACGACGGCATCGAGACTATCTTCTGCTGGCCCCACTCACACTACTTTTCCACTTGGCAAGTCCGCCTTGTTCTCCAGCGCACTCCTGTGGGCGCTCATTACGAAGCGCCAGCACCGCCGCAACGCGCAAGCCCAGATCCCCACACTCTCGAGCTGAACAGCCCAGGCCGCCCTCCTATTGCTGGCCAGGCCTGGCCTTGGAACGAGCAATCTGTGGCACTGACACGCCGTAAATCTTGCATTGTGCATCCTCGCTTGGCGCTGTCGCGTGCTGCTGCTACGGGCACGCTTTTTGTTTTCCGCAGCCGGCGTGCTACGCATACCTGTCCTGATGCAAGGTGGCCGACGTCATCGAAAATCTTGTGCACACGGCTGTGCTACGACGACGACGACGCTGTATGATTTTCGCCGAAATTTAAGCCACCACGTCTTTCCGCTAGCAGCCCACTAAAACACAACGTACTGCACTAAAACAACTCACTAAAGGTGGTTCCGGCGGCAGCTGCGCTACCGTCTTGGGCATCTTACGTGTTCGTGCAAGTACTCCACAAAAAAGTACCTGGAAGCGCTCTGTATCGCTGTGGCGAGCAAAGTACCCGGCCTCTTGGCTGCGACATAACAAGAAAAGGTGGAGCCGCTCACTACACTGCCTTGTGCACCACCCAGAGCGAGGAGCTCCCCTGTGCGCTGCTCCTTCCCTGTTCTTGGGGCTGTCGTTTCCAAGGCTGATCCGCCGCCCCCCTCTGTCGTTTTCGTGTGGCATGTAGATAGACTCCTTTCCTCTCTCTGCTGCCCGTGTGCTTTCTCTGCAGCCGTGCTTTTTGCCTCTTTCATCACCGTGTTCCATACTAGAAAGGGGGTACAGTAGCTCCCGCGTCTTGTTGCTACTCTGTGGTTTCAAAGTCTTGGCATCTTCGACCTCACAGCGACGATTTGCTTCTGCCCCCTCGAGCTCGGCCGTCGGCCCTCTTCCTCTCCTATCCGGCCGCCTAAGCTCATAGCCGACAGTGGCCATGGCCCCCAGCTTTCTCAGCATTAAGAAGCAGCTGCGGCGGCGATCGCGGGCCAGCTTCCGGACAGAACAGTCGACCGACACCTCTAGTGAGGGCAGCAACAGTCACGGCCCGACACGCACGCCGACCAGCGGGTCCCTGACGCCGCCCTCGGTCGGCCACCAGTCGGATCCGGCGCTGAATATGCAGGTGCGAGACCGCTCGCCGGCGCCGCCGATCCCGGCACGGCCGCCGTTTGTGCCCGGCGCCGTCTCGCCCGGCAGTTCGCCCCTGACGACGTCCATGTCGGCGTCGACGCTCAGCATCCCGGGCGCTGGCTCGTCGTCGTCCAAGCGCTACAGCGTGTCGGGCATGGCCGGCCTAGGGGCACCCGGAACGGCGTACGGCCCCGGCCCTGGCCGCCTACCATCGCTGCCGGTGTCGCCGTACTCGCCGGTCATCACCAACATCAACGACAACGCCTGGGTGTACCAAAAGGTGCTGCTCGTGCGCGGCACGATTGGCGACGCGGCCCAGCAAGCGCTCGACGGCACGGTGACGGTTGGGCGGGCCGACGACAGCTTCCCGCCGACGCAGTGGCCAGTGTGTGCGTCGCACTTCAAGGCATTGGTATATCTGCAGCCGGGCGCCAACAGGCTGCGCTTCGACTTTGCCAGCCCCAAGCTGGCCAATAGCGTGGGCACGACGAACCCGATCCACGCGTCGCACATGACGCTGCACATGATGCCGCCGAGCTCGGCGCCGCCGCTGCACCTGGCGATTGTGCTGGGCAAGGACTCGCCCGGCACGTTTGACGCCATGCCGGCGCGGGTCGAGCGCGAGGGCAACGGCCTGGACACGGCGATCCGCAAGTTCCGCATGGCGGCGTACCTGTGGCAGGCCTTTACGGCGGAGCAAATGTGGCGCAACCGGCTGGGCCGGCGCACGTTCCGTTTCGACGAGGAGTGGATGCTGGGCACGGCCAACTACCGCGACCGCGAATGGGGCCAGATGCGCTCCGAGGCGCGGGTTCACGTGATCCGCAGCGAGCGGACGGTGGCGGAGCTGCGTGATCTGGACTGCGCGCAGCAGTACGGGCCGGCGAAGCGCAAGGGCGCGCTGATGGACATGGCGCGCGAGGCGGTGGCGGGTTACTTTCGGCCGCCGGCGAACCAGAAGCTGTACGTGTCGGTGCTGCTGCTGGACGCGCACTGGGACGCCGAGGTGCAGACGATCCGGGGCCACGCGGCGCTGGGCGGCGGAGGCGGCAATCTGCAAATGGGCATCTTTGGGTCGCACTGCCTGCAGAGCTACCCGAGCAGTTTCGAGGAGGTGGTGCCGGCCTTTAGCGACTGCACGCCGACGGACACGGCCTACGTGGCCAACGACTGCAACGAGGCTGGCAGTTCGTGGGAGGCGTGCAACATTGGCATCGGCGCGCACCTGCACGAGACGGGGCACCTGCTGGGGCTGCCGCACCGGGAGAGCGGCGTGATGCTGCGGGACTACACGCGGCTGAACCGCACGTTTGTGGCGCGCGAGGCCTTTTCGACGCGCACGCGCGCCAAGGGTGGCCCAGTGGTGGACGAGGCCGAGGAGTGCGCGTGGCATCGACTGGACTGCCTGCACCTGCGCAGCCACCCGTGCTTCCGGCTGCCCAACGACGCTCCGGCGGCGGCAGACGAGAGCGTGCAGCTGTGGCCGGTCGAGGCGGGCAGCGCCATCATCACGGCGGCGTCGGGCGTGGCCTATGTGGAGATTTTGGCCGAGGGCGACGACGTATGCCGCAGCTGGATCGAGTATGCGACGGCGGACGGCGCAGCGCCGGTTCGGCAGGTGACGCTGACGGAGCAGGACGTGCGGAGCCGGCTGCCGGAGGCGCGGCGTAAAAAGGACCCGGTGCGGCTGCAGGTGCACTCGTGGGGCGGCGGCAGCGTGACGGTGGCGGACATGCGACAGGAGCTGTTTGCCAAGGAATCGACGGCGACGCGGCTGACGGGCAGCGCGAGCAGCAGCAGTCTGGCGGCGATGGCGGCCGGCAAGACGAGCCGGACAGCCTTTCGCAGCGCAAAGTTGGGCCGGTCGCAAATGGCGGACAGTCAGCCGCACGAGGTGGTGTTTACGAGTGCGGTGCGCCCGGGCCGCGTGCTCTCGCGCGTCATCGTCTACCACGGGCGCGGCCTCGACGGGCTCGAGTTTGTCTACGACGACGACTCGCGGCAGCTCTTTGGCAAGCGGGGGGGCAAACCGGGCGGCGACACGTTTGACATGGGTGAGTGCCGTCGAGTCTGGGGTGCCGGGCGGGTGTGCGTCGACTGACCAGCAGACGTCCGACGCGGCGAGTACATTAGCGGTTTCTTTGTGCGGGCCGGCCTGTGGATCGATGGTCTCCAGATCCTGACGAGTCTCGGCCGGCGGTCGCCCATGTACGGCGACGCCTCGGGCGGATCCGCGTAGGCTTCTCTTTTATCCCCTCGAGTGGCGCTTTACTGACCAGCAGGCACACCTTGGTACCGCCGAGGGGCTACACCATTTGCGGCGTGTCGGGCACCTGCGGCGCCTGGGTGGACGGCTTTGCCGTGCTCATTACCAAGTAAGAGGCGTTGGGCAACGGCCCCGATCGCTAGCCCGTCTATACCCGACTTTAACGCTGCGACCTGCATATGCACTCCTGTCTCACCTCCCACTCACCGTCTGTCTCCCACACCGTCTCTGTCGTCGCGCCTGACGATGGCATCGTTTCTCGGCTGGGCAAACCCTGCGTGATGTCAGCGTCTGCCGCCCTCGACGCTCTCCTGGTCCTCTGCGTGTTTATTTCATCGTTGCCCGTTTTCGGCTGTTCCATTTATTAGTCTCCTTCGGTGTTTATGCCAGTCTCCTTCGGTCCTCGTTTAGGCCAAGCTTTGTTTTCGGTCGTTATGCCAGTCTTGTTCGGTCCTCATTATCATACCGGTTTATTTTGGGTTGGGCAGACGAGTAGTCCGGAAGCGGTGGCCATCATCTTTACATAGCAGACAGGCTGCGTCAGCGTAATGCAGACAGCAGGCAGAAATGATAATAAATAATGCACTTTAAATTGTTGTCGGCGTTCTGTCTCAGTCTGTACAGACTCAATGACATCATTGCTGAAGCGCAGTCGGCACAGAACAGGCGAAGTCTCCCCAGTCTTGGCACAAAGGCCTGAGCAGGCAGAGACGGTGTTCTAGCCCGCACAGCAAGATATAGCCGCATTAGTCCTGTTTGGGCATAGGCGGGCGAAAATGACGGCATTCCCTTCTCGGACACTGCACGACCCATAATAATGGGCCATAGCTCGGCCCTGTGAGGAAGAGAAAAAAAACAAAAAACCGGGCTGCGCCTCTTTTGTTGGCCTAATGCTGGGCCCTACCAGTCTTTAGTCTTTTTACCACGGCAGACAGCACACCAGCAACAGCCACGAACGCTTCTGCCCAGGCGGCCGCCCACGGAACACTTGCCGGTCCACCATTTGCCCGGAAAAGCTCGATGCAAAGCAGTTGATGCCCTGGTGCTATTTTCTGCCTGCTAGCTCCCCCTTTTTCTCTTTTTTCCCGTCTTCCCTACGCTCTCCCTTTGCTCTGTGCACGCCGCTCGACCTTCACCGCCCAAAACAATACGACGTTGTACTGTTGCTGCTTATCCGTTTCTGGTCCATAATCGCCAAAACCAGACCCTGTCAGCGTCGTTCTTCCGTCCTTTTGCTACGGCTTCTTTTTCACGGCCTCCTTTCACGACCTTTCCCACGACCTTTCTCACGGCCTCTCACGACCTCTTTTCACGGCCTCTTTTTTCTCGCGGCCCCTTCTTCTCACGACCTTTCTTCTTACGAGCTCTTTCTTCCGCGTCCGATTGACTGCTCCCATCAGCTTCTTTTCTTCACCATCTCCTTCCACATGTCGAAAAGGACGGCAGCCATGGCCAACGGCAACGCCTCAGCACCTGCGGCCAGCAGCTCCGCGTCGTACGACCAGCCTGGTACGTGTTTTTGCATTGCTTGCATTGCTGTTGCCGTCTGCTAACTCTCCAGCCTATGACAAGCAAAAGCTCTTGCTGTCGACCGATGCCGGCCACTTTTCGCTGGTGCGCGCCCTGCACATGGCCGACTTTATCACGGAGCTGAACGGTAGGTAGAGACGCGGCCGATGGGACGGACGACGCTGACATGCAGGCTTCTGCGGCATCATGTCCATTTACTCGTCGCTGCGCTACTGCATCGAGCCGACCGGCCCGGGCAACCTGTGGGCGGCGCTCGGATTCCTGCCGTTGGGGCTGTTTTTCGATTTCCTGGACGGCAAGGTGGCGCGATGGCGCAAGAAGAGCAGCATGATGGGGCAGGAGTTGGACTCGCTGGCTGATTTGGTGGGTTTCGCTTCCTGCTCGACACTTTCTCCTCTCGCCTCTCGTTTGACACCTCTCCTACATTCGCTCGCCTCTCGCTTGACACTTTCTCGCCTCACTTGCTAACCACCAGATCTCCTTTGGCGTGGCCCCGTCCGTCGTGGCCTTTGCCATTGGCTTCCGCACACCGCTCGACCACGTCTTCCTGGCCTTTTTTGTCCTCTGCGGCCTCACCCGCCTGGCCCGCTTCAACGTCACGACCACCGTCATCCCCAAGGACAAGACCGGCAAGGCCCAATACTTTGAGGGCACGCCCATTCCCACCAGTCTGGGCCTGGACGCCCTCATGGCGTACTGGCTCTCGCAGGGCTGGGTCCACGACACGCTGCCCTGGGGCACCTGGTTTGCCGGCAGCAGCCTGGAGATGCACCCGGCCGTGGTGCTGTTTGCCATTCACGGCTGCCTCATGACGAGCAAGACGATCCACATACCGAAGCCCTAGTTATCGCAGGGGGGAGAAGGAACATTGTTATCCTAGATAAAGGCAGAGGTCTTCTCTTTTTCATCTCAATCTTTATGGTCTCCTGCTGTACTTTTTTCTCCATTGGGTCTGTTGTTTCTCTTGGATTTTTGCGCCGTCTTTTTCGGGATGGGACCGCCGGTTTCGGGATTTGTTCTTCACCACAGTTACGACTCTGCATGCAAGACGGCTTTTCATGAGCAATGGGGCATTGAAAAAGGGAGGGATGGTGTTCTTTCACGGGACATGTTTGTTCAACACGTATAGTCATAGCTGCCGCAGAACAGGCTACGCGGAGAAGGGTTTATAAAATGGATAACTTGAGGCGTGGATGTGATTTTTTTTTCTTATGTGAATTCTTTTTTTTTCGTATGTAAATTCTTTTTCTTTTTTCTCTCACGTTTTTTTTCCTCTTATGTGAATTCTTTTTTTCTCTTCTTTTCTTTTATGTGAATCCTTTTTTTTTCTTCACTTTTATATGACCTCTTTTTTCTTTTCTTCTCTTTTATGTGAATTCTTTTCTTTCTTTTCTCTTACCTCGATTCTGACGCGTTTGATGTCATCCTTACAGCTTAGTGACCCCACCCCGTTATAATGTGCGCTCATTACATAAGCACATGCGGCTATCCCCTGTCGCAACTCCCCCCTCTTCTCAGCAACATCTTTGCGCAAGGCTGGCGGTCCAAGACTTTGTAGCGAGCACTTGTCGTGTACATGGAGGCTGTTCTTCCTTTCCTTTCTGTTTGAGCGACTAATGTTTGGCCTGTATTTCGTGGCGTTTACTCCTTTTGATCTATTCGATCTTGGCCTCGCTCGCGTTTTCTGTTTTCTCTCTTCTCTTTGTTCTCTCCTCTCGTCTCTCGTCTCTGGTCTCTCTCTTCTCTCTCTCCTCTCTCTCGTCTCT
Source organism: Graphilbum ipis-grandicollis (assembly GCA_019925625.1). Classification (NCBI taxonomy): domain Eukaryota; kingdom Fungi; phylum Ascomycota; class Sordariomycetes; order Ophiostomatales; family Ophiostomataceae; genus Graphilbum; species Graphilbum ipis-grandicollis. Next base: position 1,074,871 of record JADHKH010000002.1, on the reverse strand, counting down.
TTCTCTTTCCTCTCTCGTCTTTCTCATCTCTCTCTTCTTTCTCTCTCCTCTCCCTCCTCTCCTCACTTTCTTCTCTTTCTCTTTCTCTCTCCTCTCTCCTCTCACACATACTCTCTCTCCTTTCTCCTCTCTCTCTCTCTCAAATGCCATGGCATCCTTTCTGTCCATGCCAGATGAGCTCATCTTGGCCATTCTCTATCTCGTCCCCAGCACTGACCTCGCCGCCGCCGTCCAGCTCGTCTCCCGCCGCCTCAACCGTCTGAGCAACGAACCGCAACTATGGCGCAGCCGCTGCCTGACCGACTTCTGCTTCTGGACGCACGAACACCGCGCCGTGCTGGTCCGCAACGGCAGAGCCGCCTCCTCTGCTCGGGCCGCCCACGCACAAAACTGGCGGCACATGTGGCTCGACCGCAAACGCAGCGACGCCCAGAGCCTGCGCCACCTCGACCGGGCCATCCAGTCCCAGACGGACCGGATCGCGCACCTAAACGCAATCTGCCTGCGCGGGCTCGACGCCAAGGACCTGCTGCTGCAGCAGTTCCGCCTGCAAGACGGCGACGACATTCTGGCGAGGCGGTGAGCAGAGCAGGGGGTTCATGCGCATGGCAAACGCTGACTTTTAGGTACTATGCCGACAAGGCTCTCTCGAGCATCCACCGGAGCCTGGCCATTGAGGAGTGGTGGCAGGTACGGCGTGCGGCAGACCCGTTTAGCCATTTGGACCGAGCGCTGGCCGCGTACGACATGTTTGTGCTGCACGACGGCGAGCACGACATGGATGCAGTAGGTCGAGCCAGGGAGAGCTCGGAGAACGGCTGCTGACGATTAGGTGCAAAGCGAGATCGACCGCCTCGCAGCCGCCTTCCGCCAGGCCCATCCCCGGTTCGGCGCCGGGACAACGCGGCAAAAAGCCCTCGCCTTGGCCCAGTGGGTGCACGCGCACAATCTGGTGGGCATGGCCGACTGGGCGCGCGATTTTCGCAACCTGCGCAACTGTCTGCTCGGCCAGGCGCTCTTTGACCCCGAGCACCCGTCGCTGCCCATCATCTCGAGCGCGCTCTACACCTGCCTGGCCCAGCGCCTCGGCATGGCCGCCTTTTGCTGCGCAGTCCCGGGCCACGTCTACTGCGGCGTAATGGCGCCCCCGGGGGAGACTGTCGACGGCACACCGCTGCCAGGACGGCCGCCGTCACTCGGCCCTCTCTCCCTCGACGAGTCCGAGACGGTCCTCTCCGACGCCGAGAGGATCCAGGTGCCCGACAACGGCGACCGGCTCTACCTGGATCCGTTCCACCACGCCGAGGAGGTGTCGCTACAGCGCATGCGGCAGATTATCGAACGGGTCAGCAGCTGGTATGTGGACCTGCACATGCGCGACTCGCATCTACTGCCCTCGGACACGGCGGCCGTTGTAATGCGCGTGGGCCTCAACATTAGCGCGACGTGGAACGAAGCCCGCGAGCAGGAGCTGGTCATGGGTGGAGGGGGAGCCGGCACGGCCACGGCCGCGGGCACGGCCGCGTACCGCCGGCTACTGCAGCTGGCGGGCGGCGACGCCGACACGGACCTGGACGCGATGCTGTACGCCAAGCAGTGGGCCGATGTGCTGATGCAGCCGCCGCGCACGACAAACGAATGGGGCAAGTGTTTAGAGTGCTTGGCGTCTCGTTTCCTGTACCGGTACCACGAAGACGCCTGGCTGGTGGAGCGGTACCTGACGAAGCTGTTTGACGAGTTTTGCAGCACGAGGGCGGGGAGACGGTGGACGGGGCGGGAGGGCGACGAGGCGCGGGGTCGATTCTATTTCGACTGGTGCGACCCGTCGGTGCAGCTGGGCATGGTGCGGAACCTGGACCAGCGGCCGCCCGAGGTGATGCGACGGTACACGCAAGAGCTTCGCGAGCACGTGCGGTTCCGGGTAGGCCAAGTGTTTCGGCACGCGCGGCTCGGCTACGTGGCCATTGTCGTGGGGTGGCAGCTGGGCCGGCCGGTCGGGGATCTCGAGTACTACATGAATTGGCACGGCCAGGCCCAGACGTCGTCGGCCGAGGTGTTTTACAAGTGCATGCGCAACAGCACGACAGACGCCGTGGTGTCGCAGCAGTCGGTCGTGATCGTGACGGACGCGAGCGAGATCCCGGCGGCGCTTTTTGCGGCGGCCGGACGGCTCTTTAAACGCTTTGATGCCGCGACGTGCACGTTTGTGTCCAACATTCGAGAGAACTACCCGGATGACTAGGAGGTGAAGAGGCGAAACGGAAGTGCAGACTGGGCGTCAAGGGCCCAGACAGACGGACGGCGCAAGGCGTTGACAGAAAGGCTTGTGATGCATACACAGATTATAAGAGCGACAGCATAGAGTTTACAAGAGCGACAGAACAGATCATACTAAGCAACAGCACTATAAGCGACAGCACAGATCATACTAAATGACAGCCATGTTTGTCCAGAAAAGACAAAGGATACCAGAAGGCACCCGTTTGAAAATTGCTATAATGATTGCCCCGTGACTTATTAAAAGCCTTTACCGCAAACGCCAAACGATGCCTAAAGCCCAAGAGGAAGAAAAGGGGAAGAGAAAGACAAAAAGACACAAAAAGAGCAGAAATAGAAAACTAAAGTCCTCCGTAACTAAAGTCCTCCGTAACTAACGCCCTCCATAATCAACGCCCTCCATAATCATCGCCCTCCATAATCAACGCCTCCGTAACCATTACACATTGTCGTTGCCGTCCCCGCCGGTAGCCAGTCGCTGCAGCACGCCCTTGTCGGCCAGCATCTTGATCCATCCGTGCACGGCCGGCGTGTAATCGAGCTTGCGGCCGGCGGCACGGCCAATGTCCTCATCCCAGCCGGGGCTGTCGTTGCTGCCGCTGCTGCCGCTGCCATGGGACTCTGTCTCGGGCGGCTCATGGCACAGCGCCAGCAGACTAAAGACGGCCATGTCGTCGTACTGGGCGTAGGCGAGCATGCGGGTCTGGATACGTTCGCGGGCCATGGTCATCCAGTCGACGGCGTTTCCGGCCCTGCCGAGCCGCAGCGGCTTCTCCTGCATGCCGTTGAGCTCCCAGACGTCGTGGTCGACGGGCACATAGGCAATAAAGTGAAAGGCGGCGCCGGCGTCCTGGCTTTTGGCCTTGGCGGTCTTGGCGGTGCTGCCGCCGCTCTTGCCAGCCGGCGGCGGCCGTTTTGTCCTGACCGGACCGGCGCTGCTCCGACCGGCGCCGGCTTTGCGCGCCATGGCCTCTTCCCACTCGAGCTTGAGCGCAAGGTCCGACGTGAGCATATCGAGGCGTCTGAGGTGAGTCTCGTCTCATGTACGGCTCCAAAGTCGACGACTCACCTGGCAAACGAGTTGTGGATGGACCGAATGGCGGCATTGGTGCTCAGCAAGTGGCCGCGAAGGGCCGGGTGCAGTTTCTGGGTGGCGGCCTGGAAGCGGGCGAGGGTATCGCTCAAGACCAGGCGGCGGCAGTTCATGACAATGTTGAGCATAGCAACAGTGGCACAGGCGTTGGGGGCGGTCTGGGGTGAGCTGGGCCGGCGCGAGAGGAGCAGCGGCTTCCACGTACCTGGTTGGCAAACCACAAATGGTCGGGGCAGTCCTCGCGGACCTCGTTCTCGTCTTCCTCGACAAAGCGGTAGAGAAAGACGAGACCGACCGGGTTTCTAGTGCGTCAGCGGGCCCGACAGCAGAGAGAAGAGCCAAGAGAGCCAAGGACGCACGGCAAGTGCTCGGCCGAGGCCTCGTCCACGGAAAAAACCTCGTGGATGCGAGCATCGCGGACGCCCAGCTCGCGCAGGATAAAGTTGAAAAACGCCGGTTCCGACTCAATATCGGTCCAGCCTTGCCAGGCCTGCAGCTCGGCCGCCGTAATGGGCGCAAAGACGCGTTCCTGGATCGTCTCCCGCGACGGCACCTCTGGCGTGGCGACAACGGCCGTCGTCGTGCCGTCGTCGGCCAAGGGTGCGGCTTTGCGAGCCACGCGGCGCGGAATGGCGCGTCGCCGCTTTGGCGATGTCGGTGATGTCGTCGTCGTCGCCGTCTCTTCCGTGGCCGTCACCGCCGTCGTCGCCGCCTCTTCCACGGCTGTCACCGCCGTCGTCACCGTCGCTTCCACGGCCGTCACCGTCGGTGAGGACACCTCGTTTTGGGTCGCCTTCCGGGCCATACGCACTCGCTTGGCCGCGGGCGGGGATTCCGCGCTGAATCCAGTGTGTTCCATGTCGACGAGCAAGACTCTCCGGTCTGAGGTGGTGGTGGTGCAAGAGGGTTCCTTGTTTGCCTTTTGAGTGAAAAGGGTGTTGAATTATGAGTCGTTTGCTGTGCTCGGGAGTGAGAGTTTGCTTTTACTCCGGTATTTATAAGTGAGAGTTTGTTTTACTCTGGAGCGTGTCACATTCTGACAAGAAATATAAAGCAAGTGTTTTCTCGCGCCTTTATCACCATCATTCCTTTTGGTTGAAATGTATCTCATGGTTGCTTGACACAAACAGCAGGAGGCTCTTGAGAGACGACACGTGCGTTAACACGTGACAGTCCGCAAAGTACAGTGTCAGCACATCCGCACGGTGCAGATAGCTTACAACGGTCTGTCTTTTAGCCAATCACAGAGTAGAAGCACTGGGGCTCTGCAAAATACGGTAGCAACGCGTCGTTGACGTGAAGCTTCCCTAGAGGAAAAATCAATTCAAACGTCACAACAACGAACGGCAGACGCATACACGGCGAGAAGGACAAGCATCAAGGTTGTTGCAAGGGGTAGATTTTTTTTTTTTGAATCGTGGACACTTATCTCGTGGACACTTATCTCGACACTGATCTCGTCGACACTTTTACTCCTCTGATCTCGTCCGCCTATCTCGCCTCTATCCTCAGTCCTGACGGGGGATGCCATGAACGAAACGCCGCGAGTGCGCTCCGGCGCGTACCCCCAGACGCCGGCCACGCTGGCCGGGCGGGGCAGACGCGGCGTTCCACCGACACCATCGCCGAGTCCTCCGGTCAACGAGGTGGGCCGAGAAGCGCCGAGACGGCTAGTGTTTCCATCATCACGACCGATGGCAGGATTTGACAGCAGCGTCAGCCGCAGTGGGAGTCGAGGCCGGCGCGGCTCGAGCAGCAGAAGTCGGCGTGGCAGCATGCGGGAGAGCGACAGCGGTGGAAGCCGGAGCAGCCCGGGAGACACGGCCGGAGCGACGCCGGCAGCAGCGGCCGGGCCGGTGATCTCGCTGAACTTGATGGACGCGCCGACGCAGCGTTTCTACGCGCTGGCCTTTTACCTGGGCGTCTTTGCCTGGAAGTGCTACGACTGGGTGCAGCTGGTGGAGGACAACACCAGCTCGTTTTGGCTCTTTCTCAAATGGATCGGCATCGATTTTGTCTTTCTGTTTGGGCTGCCGGAGCTGCGAATCCCGTGGCTGGAACTGTCGCAGCCCGTAGTGATTTTGCTGTTTCTGGCACACGTCTTTCTAAACTACTTTTTCATGTTCAACATTGGCGTTCCCTGGCACGCGTGGCTGCTCGGCCTCGTCAAGATCTTTTACGACCGCGAGCTCTCCATTTCGGAGCGCTACGTCAAGACGTCCAACATTTTGCACAACGCGTCGCTCATCTCGGGCCGCCAAATCATCAACATCTTGCCCGAGGGCTCGGCCGTGCTGAACCCGGACAGCCTGCCGTTTTGCATTGGCAGCAGCGGCGGCAGCGGCCTGGGCCTGCCCTCGGACACGATGGCGATGCTGCCGCTCTACTTTAACGCGACGGTGCCGGCCGAGGTCGAGCTGGTGCGCACCGACCTGGACACGAACCGCGAGGAGGTGCTCAAGCTGAGCCGCAACCAGCTGCGCGACATTGCCAAGCTCGTCAAGCGCCAGGAACAGCAGCTGGCGGCACGAGGGGGGGGGAACGGCGGCGGCAGCGGCAGCGGCGGGGGGGGGGTAGAAGGCGAGGGAGCTGGCTCGGACGCGGCGACGGCGGCAGTGCGCTACGACGTGCCGGTCAAGAAGACGGGCGTGTACCGACTGGGACGTGTGCTGGACGAGTACAAGCTGGACGTGCAGCGGGCAGCGCCGCTGACGTTTGTGGTGGCCTGTCCACGAGCGCGAGTCAGCGACGGCCGAGCAGCCGAGGCAGCGGGGGCGGCGACCGGGCTGTCGAGCTCTTGGAGTTCGGCGCTGTCGCTGGGATCAGGGTCGGACTCGGCAGCGCGGTGCCACGGCGACCTGTCGAATCTGCTGCTCGAAGTGGTGGGCACGCCGCCGCTGCGGATCAAGTACAGCCGCACCATCAACGGCAAAGACCTGAGCTTTCATTTCCAGAGTCTGCAGCCTGAAGGATTTTCGTCGCCGCTCATGGGGGCGGCGGCAGTGGCGGCGGCGCCGGCCAGCGAGGACGCGACAGTCATGGCCAGGCTGGCGACAGAGGGCGAGCCAGACATTTCGTGGGCACGAGCACAGCGGGTGGCCGTCGGACTGAACGAGACGATGCACGTGGGGGGAGAGTGGCAGTACTCGATTGACGAGGTGCACGACGCGTTTGGCAATGTGGCCAAGTACAACGAGCCGGCCGAAGACCACGACGTGCGACCGCGACCACCGAAGCATCTGGTGCAGAGTTTCCAGGTTCGCGAGCGGCCGCGAGTATGGCTGCAGGGCTGCGATCTACGGCAGCCGCTCAAGATGGCGCGCGGCAAGTCGGCGCCGCTGCCGGTGCACTACGAGATCGCGGCAGCAGACGATACGGCGCACACGTTGACGTGGCAGTTCTCGCCCATTGACACGCTGACCAAGAGCGGCGACCACGGCGACGTGGTGCGGACAGAAAAGTTTGTGGCACGGCACGCGCGCGATCTGCCGACAATCTCACAGCCGGGCCTGTACACGTTGCGGACGGTGTCGGCGCACGGATGCGAGGGCGAGGTGCAGGAGCCGGCGTCGTGCTTGGCGTTGAACCCGCTGGAGCCGAAGCTGGCGTTGCGGGCCGAAGGCATCCCCGACAGCTGCGGCGGCAACTCGATTGGGCTGCGCGTGGATTTGGACCTGGTGGGAACGCCGCCGTTTGTGGTGCGATACGACGTGGTGTCAGAGCCGGCGGGCGGCGGCGTCGGCGGCGGTGTGCACCATGAAAAGGTGGTGGTGGCGGGCATGCGACATCAGCTGGAGCTGGTTCCGAGGGTGGCCGGACGACACCGCTACGTCTTCCGCAGCATTGACGACGCCGTGTACAAGGGCCAAGCGCTGGGCGATGGCGCCGACATGGTGCTGGAACAGACTGTCAAGCCGGCCGCGCGAGCCGTGCTGGACCACGCGACGGGCAAGGCGACGGCGTGTTTGCAGGAGGCTGTGGGCGTGGACGTGGTGCTGTCGGGCGAGGCGCCCTTTACGCTCGAGTACGTGCTGCTGCACGAGGGCAAGCGGCGTGCTTTCAAGGAGGAGGGCATTGCCAGCGCGCGGCACCGGATCCAGACGCCACCGCTGGCTCAGGGCGGCGAGTACACGCTGGCGCTGACGAGCGTGCACGACCGCAGCGGCTGCCGCACCTTTTTGCAGGGCTCGGGCGGCGAGCTCAAGATTTCCGTGCGCCGCCAGCGTCCGCGCGCCGCCTTTGGCCTGCTCGAGGGCCGTCGGCGCGTGCTCGTCGTCGAGGGCGCCAAGGTGCGTCTGCCGGTGCGTCTTACGGGCGAGGGGCCCTGGACCGTTGTTTTCCGCAAGGACGGCGCCGACGACGGCGTTGCGCGCACGCTGGCCTCGGGCAACGATTTCCTCGAGGTCAGCGAGCGTGGCATCTACGAAATAGCCAGCGTTTCCGACAACCAGTGCCACGGCGTGGTCGATCCGGCGGCCGCCGTCTTTGAAGTGGACTGGTTTGCGCGTCCGCAGCTGGCCGTGGTCCAGACCGAGGCCGTCCAGGCGCGTGACGGGCTGTTTGTCAAGCAGGACGTGTGCGAGGGCGACATTGACGGATTTGAAATTGATTTAAAGGGTGGGTTCTTTTTGGTGTTCTCTCACTTCTCCCTGGGTTCTCATCTCCCCCCTTTCCCTCCCCTTTCCCTTCTTTCCCTCCTTTGCCTCCCTCCCCTTCTCCTCCCTCCCCTTCTCCTCCCCCCTTTCCCTCCCCTCTGACAATTAGGCTCCCCCCCCTACCACATCGAGTACGACATCCGCCACAAGCCGGCCAAGAGCTCGCAGAGCGCGTCGCTCGTGCACAAGGAGCTCGAGGCCGCGCTGGGCCGGGCGTCGATCCAAATGGACACCAGCAAAGCCGGCACCTACCGCTACGAGTTTGCGCCCCCGGCCGACAGCCTATACCACCGCAAGAGCGGCAGCAAGAGCCCGAGCGGCGCCCTGCTGGTCATGCAGCAGACTGTCTACGCCAAGCCGACGGCCGTGTTTGCGCGCCCCGGCCAGGCGTTCAAGTACTGCATGCTCGAGCAGGACAATGAGGACCGCATCCCCATGGTGCTGACGGGCGTGCCGCCTTTTAATGTCGAGATTGAGATTCGTCACCAGAGCGGCGCCGGGGCCGAAACGTACCGCGTGCCGTCCATTGACGGGCACACCTACGGCCTACAGATTCCGCGGCAGCACCTGCGGCCGGGCACGCAGCAGATCCGCATCCGCAAAGTGCGGGACGCGCGGGGCTGCCAGCAAAAGATGGAGGAGGCGGGCGGTGCAGCGGCGGCGGCGCGTGCGGCCGCGACGGTGCAGGTGCAGCTGTTTGAGGCGCCGTCCATTTACGCGCTCGAGTCGCGCGTCGACTACTGCGTGGGCGAGCGCATTAGCTACACGCTGTCGGGCACGCCGCCCTTTGACGTGTGGTACACTTTTGAGGGGGTGGCGCGGCGCGGCTCGGCGGCCACGACAACCTTTCGGCGCGTGGCCGAGGCGCCAGGTGTCTTTTCCGTGACGGCCGTGCGCGACAAGGCTTCCGAGTGCCGTGCCGCCGTCAACCTGACGCGCATCATCCACCCGCTGCCGTCGGTGCGTGTGTCGCAGGGCCGCACGCAGCGCGTCGACATTCACGAGGGCGGCGCCGTTGAGATGCTGCTTGAGTTTGGCGGCACCCCGCCCTTTGAGTTTACCTATACGCGCAGCACCAATGCGCGCAAGGGCCAGCGCAGCACCGTGCTCGAGACGCGCCACGACGTTTCCTATGAGCGGACAAAGCGTATCCGGGCCAGCCAGGAGGGTACCTATGAGGTGGTGGCCGTCAAGGACAAGTACTGTTCCTTTTCGACGCGGGGGGCAGAGGCGGAGGCCAAGTAGGGAGGTGGGGGGCAGAGGCAGAGGCGAAGTAGGGCGGTAGGGGGGGGGGGAGGTGGGAGACGGGAGACTGCAACGGGAGGGAAACGGGAGGTGGGAGACAGACAGCAGACGGGAGGGACAAGGGGAGACGGATGGGGCGACAGACGGATAGGACAGGCAAAAAGACACGCGAGGTGTCGTCGCATCAGCACGGCGTTGGGATTGTTTATAGTGGTTAGTGTTTTGATTTAGTGCCAGTTACAACATGATTTATTCAACAGATATGGTTGGTATGGCCGTCTCGTTATCCAACACTGTACGGGCGACATATTCATAGCAAGCCTACTGGTGCTGGAGCATGAGGATACCTGGCGATAAGGGGGAATGCCCTTTAAAGCCTTCAGGGCCGTATTAGATAGCCTATAGGCCGCTCAAAAGCCCTTACCGGAGGCATAGAGTGAGCGAATAAAGTATATACATGCAGTATTCTTCAGCACATGAATGGCCACCATCACGTGACCCACAGCCGGTTACACACGGGCCGCTCCGCTGCCGTCCCCCTCCGCCCCCTCCGCCCCTCCGCCCTGCTCCCGTAGCACCGCCTGCACGGCCGCCAGAACTGCGCCGTGCGCTGCCGCCGCCGCCGCCACAAATCCATAGTTGCCCGACAGCGTCCGCCCTGCCGCCAAGTCCAGCGGCCGCCCGTCGACATCGGTGATGACGCCGCCGGCCTCCTCAAACAGCAGCATCGCGCCCGCGTGGTCCCAGACCTTGGCGTGCCGCGTCCGCCGCGCATACACCCACACCGTCATGTTGCCCACGCCCAGCGCCAGCGCCGCCCAGCGCGGCACCCAGCCCAGCAGATCCGTGCCGGGAAAGGGAACGCCCAGACGGGCCGCCACGGCCGTGTGAACGCCGCCGAGCGCGCTGTTCTGCAAAAATTCACAGGTCACGGGACGCAGGGGCGCTGCCACTGCGCCTGCTAGTGGCCGTGGCGCCTCGTCGCTCGCCGCCGTGCTGCCGTTACCGGAAAACAGCGCCCGCACGAACGCCCCGCGCCCGCGCACCGCAAACAGCAGACTGCCGCGCCCCGTCGCGTCCACTGTGTCGTTGCTAATGGGCGCATCGGCCGGCCCCACCTCTGGCGACAGTAGCGGGCACGCCACGACGCCCACTGTCTGCTGCCCGTCCACCAACAGCGCCACGTTGATGGCGTACTGCTCGCGCCGCAGAAACGTCTTGGTGCCGTCGATCGGGTCAAACACCCACACCCGGCCGTGCCGGCCAGGCGCCCCTTGGCACTGGTCGATGAGGTCGCACATGTGCTCCGGCGACGTCGGGAGACGCACGCCGTCCCCTTGCCCTCCTCCCTCTCTCCCCTCGGCCCCTTCCCCCCTCAGCACCCCCCAGACCCGCTCTCGCAGCGCCGTGTTCGCCCGCAGCGCCCCTGCGTCCTCCTCCCCCACAAAACTGTCCTCGGGAAAGGCCTCGTGCAGCGTCGCCGTCAACAGCGCCTGGATGGCAAAGTCGCCCACCGTCACCGGCCCTAGGTCGTCCTCCTTCTCGATCGCGCCCTTGTCCGCCGCTGGCAGCAGCGCCTGGCTGAGCCGCGCCGCCTGCTCTACCGCCCGGATCGCCACCGCCAGCTCTCTGCTGTAGTCGCTGTTCATGCTGTTGTGGTTGTCTTGAGTGTCCGCCTGATCGTGACACTCTAGTGTGGAGTTTGAACGGAAAACGGCGCTGTGGAGGCATTAGCGCCGCAGAATCCAAAATTATTTTATTTAGACCCTCTGCTTCATCTTCCAGACCTCCCCAAAACACAGCCCCTCTCCGCCTGCATGGGCCCGTCCGCCTCGCTCCGCAGCTGGTCATCGCACGTCCAGTCGTGCGACGCCGCGTTCTCGTAGCCGTAAGGCCGAGCGGGCCGCGTAAACTCTGGGTAAAAGGCCTCGCCGGGATGCGGCAATGGCAGGTCTGGGAACAGATGCCGGATCGATGGCAGCGCCGCTGTCGACAGTCTGTCAAGGGCGTCTGATTTGGACCGTCGAGCAGGGCCCGTCGCCGCCTTTTCACTCGGTGCCGCCGCTTTCCGCGTCTTCCGACGGACTGGCTCCTGCTCCATGCCCTCGAGCAACTTCTTGGACGGTTTCCGACGCTTGGTCTTTACAGCCGCCAGGATAGAGTATTCTTGTGGCGCCGAGGCCTCGTCAGACGGGCGGCTCTCCGACAGAGCGGCTGCTTCGGCCACTCCGTCGTGGTTCGTCTCGAGCGCGACCGTCGAGTGCCTGGGCTTCTTTGACCGCACAATAGGTGCACGCCGAGCTTTCCACGCGCCTTGCGCCGCCGGCGTCCCCGTGAGCCGCCACAGCTCCTGCTGGATCTTCCAAATGTTGTAGGCGGCGTTGGTCTGGTCGTCCCGGATGGCCGTCGGCCGTTTCGACGGGGGGCGTGTCTGTCGCCCAGGCCTCTTTTGTCGTTCTCCCTCCGTTGCGCCTTTCCGTCTTCCCTCCGTTGTGTCTTTCCGTCCTCCCTCCGTTGCCTCTTTCCGTCCTTGCTCCGTTGCGTCTTTTCGTCCCTCCTCCGTTGCCTCTTTCTGCCCTTCCGCCTCCGTTGCATCTTCGCCGTCGGTCCGGCTCTCTGCCTCCACTCCAGTCACCTTCCTGTCCTCTCGCTTCCGCTTTGGGCACAGCTTCTCGCTGGCTTCTTCCGCTTGGCATACCTCCGATGCCGGCAGTGCGGATATCTCCACGCTCAACTGCATGCCCCGGCACTGCAGCTCCTCCACACTCGGCCGCTTGCTCCTCCGCTTTTTGCCTTGCCCCGCCGCCGTGCCGGGCGGCATCCACAGGACGGGCTTCTTGTCCTTCAGATCTCGCACCCAGGCGTCGCAGTCCCACTGCACCCAGTAGTCAATCGTCTCGGACCACACGCTCTCGGGCGGCTTGGTAAAGTTGACAAACACCACCTTGCCGCCCTTGCTGTGCACAGCCTTGGAGAACTCGCGGATTAGCACCTTGAGGCCGTGCACCCGCAGGCTGGTGCCCAGAATCAGCATCACGTCCGGCGCCAGCGAAATGTCGTGCTGCACAATCGGCGAGATTAGGTGCGCGTGCGGGTGCTCCTCGCCGTACAGCACAATGTCGGGCCGCAGCTTGCCCACCGCCAACGCGCGTTTGCCTCGGCCCTCCCGCGCCGCCGTTTCCCCCTCGCATCGCGGACAACTGGGCTGCCGACCCGACAGCGTCTCGCTCTCTCGGCCTTGCTCATCCCACGGCGTGTTCTGGCCACAGCGGAAGCAGCGCAGCGACCGAAGCGACCCGTGCAGAAACACACACTCCACGCCTCGGTATTTGGCGTCCCTGCTCGGTGTCGCTCCGGGACGGTCTTGGCATCGCTCGGACCGCTGCTCTTCGCTCTGGCCCTGCTCGCCCAGCGAGGCGCGATACGCCGACCGCGACGAAAATCGCCCTTTCCGGCCTGGGCCAAGCACCAGGCTGGTCGTGAGCCCGACCTTTTCTTCCATCTCGTCAATGTTTTGCGTGTAACATCGCACCAGTTTGCCGGCGTCGCGCAGATGCGAGATGAACTGATGGCTCGCCGTCGGCTCGACCGTGCGGATCTTTTGTCGAAGCGAGGTGGCAAACGCGTAAAAGACCGATGTCTTGACCGGGTCGGCCCAGATGGACGCGTCAAAGAGATCGCGGCCCTTCATGACCGGCAAGCTGCTGCTGCTGGAGAAGGATGACTGCGAGGACAGGCTAGGCTGGGAGGAAGAGGTGCAAGACGCGTCGCCGTTTTCTGACTCCGACTCGGAAGAGGATGCCGACAAATGGCCTGGCTCGCCAAGACCATACTCTTCCGCCGGATCAAAGAGAGTCGACGGAGGCGACGACAGCGGCGACGACAGGGGGAGGGACTCTGCTTTTTCCGGATCAGGTTGACGTTGTGGAGTGTTCGCAAAGTTGGAAAACCGGTCAGATTGGGCTTGTGATGCCGGGTCTGGGCGGGTGAGCTGGACCACAATGGACGACTGGTCCTTGTCCGAGGCAACGTATATGGTGTGTTTTTTCTCTGGCTCCTGCTCTGAAGCCGGCCTTGAACTCTTTTGCGTCCTTTTCTTGTGCCCAATCTCTTGCTGCTGCTGTGATATCTTTCGCCGCTTGGTTGGGGAGGCCGACGCGTCGCTCTCCTGGGCATCCTCGTCGCCCGTACTGCTTCTGCTGCCGCTGCCACCCTCGTCGCCCGTGCTGCTTCTGCTGCCGCTGCCACCATCGTTGTCGCCGTCGCAGTCTCCAGAGGCCACTGTCGCGTCAAACTGGGCCTGGATCAGAGAGTAGAGGCCATTCTTGGAGCGAAAGTCCTGGTTCTGTCAGGCCAAAAAGAAAAAAATAGAAAAAACACGGCAACTTACCGGAATGCCTGAATTGGTGCTGATACCAGCACCCGTCACCACCAGCACCTTCTTGGCCTTCCAGAGGTAGTCGGCAATGTCTTGCAGCAGCCCGTCCGACTCTGGCAAAACGTGCTGGGTCGGCATGTTGGGAGCCGGCACGCGTCAAAGCAGAGAATGGCTACTTTGTCCCCATGAGGGATCAGAAGCGGCCGCACAGTCCGAATGGCTTCAAGACGCGTTCGACAAGCGAAGAGGGGATCAGAATCGGATATCCCAGATATCGCCAAGTTGGCCACGCACTAGACGCGTGTGAGCGGCCCGTGTAGCTGCTGATGGCCGTTCTTCTGGTGTTTCTGCTGTCTATGGCTCCGCCCTTGTCTGCTGCTCTGTCGTTGTGCTCTTGCTCTCTCTCTGTCTTTGGTGTTGTCGTGTTGCCGCTCTTCAAGAACGGTTGCCAATGAGGTGTTGTATTTTGTGCCACACATTCGCGCGTTCCAGAGGTACTTGCTAGACGCGTGCCCACTCAACTGTTTGCAAAAGACGGCTGCTGATGTGATGCTTCCCTCTTCCTTTGGGCGAGATTGGCCGCAAGGTCTTGAGTCGACGCTCGGAAGCTCCAGAATATATATGTCGTCTGTGACAATTATGAGAATAATACCCAACGGCCGCGGCAGGTGCTTGCTTGTACCGCTGCCCGGCCTGGACGCGCTTTCCGGATTTGGCTCCGGCCCACCTCTTACAGTAACGGAGGACAGTGCACATACAGTGTATCTTGTGTAAACACACCGTCTTACTGCTGCCACCAAATAGACTGCCTCTGTTTCTGCAGTTATTATTTCCAAATTATAGCTCCCGTTATATTTAAACCCTTTCGCTCTGTAGCAATAACGAGACTCGGCTGTCCTTGTCAACTGTGTGCTTTCGAGAGCAATTCACTAATACTACAGTACCCAATAATACTAGCTGTATCGCTTACAAAGACGCTGCATACGGTGTACGTAGCCCATAGCGCTGTAAGCACAGGGCAGTTAGGGGACGCCAGGGAGGGGCCCAGAACACTGGTATTGAAAATAAATCCGACATAATATCGCGAACTTGTCCTTTCGCACCGCCAAAACAAGATTGCTTCCTCGCCTCTCCCCCCTCTACCGCTTGAACCTGCCAACATCCCAAGACCGCGACGCGCCTTTTTCGTCATCTCTGTCATTTCCGTTTACTGCCTTGGACAGAGCTTGTTGGACGCTTATACGACCCTATTTCTCCGAATCGACAAGATGAGCGGCCTGGCGACGAAACAGCAGTCGCTTCAAATCTTTGAGAAGCTCAAGACAAAGCCGGCCAACAAGGTACATTACCCGAGGGCTTGCAGCCACCTTTTGTATCTTTTGTGGTGCCAAACGGCAACGCAAGCTGACTGCCTCTAGATCTGCTTCGACTGCGGCCAAAAGAACCCGACATGGACTTCGGTTCCCTTTGGCATCTACCTCTGTCTCGACTGCTCGGCCAACCATCGCAACCTCGGCGTGCACATTTCCTTTGTTCGCTCGACCAATCTCGACCGTAGGCGCCACTTCTTTTTCCTTCTTCTCTTCTCTCTCAGCCTGGCTTTTCGCATTGCTGACCAGGGCGCAAACGTACAGAGTGGCAATGGGAGCAGCTGCGGCTCATGAAAGTCGGCGGCAATGAGTCGGCCACCAAATTTTTTCAAAAGAACGGCGGGTCGGCGGCGCTCAACAGCAAAGACGCCAAGACCAAGTACCAGTCTGCCGCTGCCGGCAAGTACAAGGAGGAGCTGAAGCGGCGCGCCGCGCGCGATGCCAAGGAGTGCGTTTCTTGTCGTCCCGTAGCCTCCTTCTCCTGCCCATCTAACCTGGCAGGTATCCTGGCGAAGTCGTCCTCGAAGACACCGACACCCCCGAAGCCTCCAGCACCCCTTCCGGCGAACCCGAAGACGACTTTTTTTCGTCCTGGGACAAGCCTGCCATTAAGAAGCCGACGCCGCCCATCTCCCGCACGGCCACCCCCCCCGTCGTCGGACGCACGCCGTCGCCGTTTCTCAATGCCGGCGCTGCCGCCAGTGGTGCGCGCGCCACCTCGCCTCTGGCCAAGACGGCCGACGGCGAAACCGCGGCCGCGGCCAAGCCGGCGGCCAGCCGCATCACGCACTCGTCGGCCTTGAAGAAGACGGCAGTGGGCCCGCGGAAAACCAACGTGCTGGGAGCCAAAAAGGTGCCAAAGCTGGGCGTCAAAAAGGTCACGGCCGACGTGATCGACTTTGACGAGGCCGAGCGGAAGGCCAAGGAGGAGGCCGAGCGCATTGCGAAGCTGGGCTACGACCCCGACGCCGAGGACGAGGTGGCTGTGGCTTCCAAGGCGGGTGGCGCCAAGGCGGACGCGACTGTTGTGTCGCCGACGCCCGTCAGCCCGGCCAGCGGCGGCTACGGCTCGGCCTCGCACGCGCGCGAGAAGTCAGCCTCGGAGATGGAACGTCTCGGCATGGGCTTTGGCCGGTTAGGATTTGGCCAGGTCGGCGGCAACCGGGCGGCGGCATCAGCTTCGGCCGGCAAGAGAAACGCGGGCGGCTTTGGGTCTGTCGGGCCGATCAGGGCGGCAGAAGGTGTGTACCTTTTTTTCTTTCTCTTTTCTCTTTTTTCTCTCTTTTTTGTCTCTTTTTGACCCCCCTGATTCCCCTTTCCTCTTTCCTCACTGACAGCCCAGCCGACGAGGAGCAGTATGCGCGCCAAAAGTTTGGCAACCAAAAGGGCATTTCGTCAGACGAGTACTTTGGCAAGGGCCAGTTCGACAAGAACGCCAGCCAGGAGGCCAAGACGCGCCTGCAGGGCTTTGAGAGCGCCACGTCCATCTCGTCCAATGCGTACTTTGGCCGGCCCGAGGAAGAGGCGCCAGAGGAGTACGGCGACCTCGAGTCGACGGCCAAAGACCTGATCCGCAAGTTTGGCATCACGGCCGGCGACGACCTGGACAACCTGACACAGGTGCTGGGTGCGGGCGCCTCGCGGTTGCAGGGGGCCATTCGCGAGTACCTGGGCAACTAAACGGGCGGGAGGCGTCGGCGACGGGTGTCTGGCTGTTATTTTGCTGTCTGTCGTCCTTGCTCTGCCTATTGTGTTGGAATTTGCGGTTCTGCTTGACTTTTTGTGTCTCCTGTTTTCTGAATGGCACCCTTTCCTCGAACTCCGGATTCTCTTCCTTGTGACATGGGACGCAATGTGGTGTGCGGGTGGCCGTGTTCTCTAGGCGGCCGTGTCGGTGTCGGGTCTTGCTATTCTCTTTGCACAACTGCGTGCAGTGTATTACGTTGTCACGATGATGTCTGTTATGGGGCAAAAGAAACAATAACAGTAAGAGACTCTTGCAAAGTAAAAGGTGTTGCGGGCAGGTCTGGTTAAAGAAGACTGGAATAAAAGGTAGATGAGGTCGGGGTACGTTTATACCATTGGTTGCAGGTTCCATCTCTGCCACAGCAGCTTACAACATTATCAGAGTATCAAAGATGCAAACTTTATTAACCAGAACCCATGATATCTTTTGTACAAACCTCGTCTGAGCCTTTTGCTTGATCCTTGCTGGCTCCTCGCTGCCTCTCGCGTCGGTCCCTTTTCTTAGCCTACAGCTTCGCCACCAGCTTCTGTCCCTCCTTCAGACAAGCGGCCGCGTCGTTGACAAACTCGTCGACCACGGCCTTGGCCGACATCTTCTCGTTGACCACGGCCGCGCACTGGCCCATGAGAAAGGGCCGGAACTGGTCCATCAGTTCGTCCATGTCGACCTCCTGCTCGGGCTCGCCCTCCTTCTTGGCCGGCTTAAGGTCGTCGGGGATTTCGGTGAGGTCGCCCGACATGAACTTGTCCAGGTCCGCCTCGTAGGGCAGCTTGCCCTGGGCGGTCAGCGCCTTGATCTCGTCCTGGCGCTCGTTCTCCCAGTTCTCAATGTACGGGTTGCGGCGCACGCGCAGCGGGCGGCCCGTAAAGATGAGCGTCTTGATGGTGTCGTCGAAGCCGGCGGTGCGCACGGCCTCCTTGTGCGATTCGGGGGCGCCGGCCTCGTCGGTCAGGATGAAGCGCGTGCCGACCCAGACGGCGGCGGCGCCCATCATGAGCGAGGCGGCGAGCAGTGAGCCGTTGGAGATGCCGCCGGCGGCGACGACGAGGACGGGGCCCTTGGTGAGGGGCGACGTGTGGCCGCGCACGAGGCGGACGACCTCGGGGGTGAGCACGGTGGTGGGCACGTTGCCGGTGTGGCCGCCGCCCTCGCCGCCCTGGCAGCAGATGATGTCGACGCCGAGGTCGAGGCACTTGCGCACGTGCTTGGGGTGGCCAATCATGTTCATGTACAGGATGCCGTGCTTGTGGAGGCGGTCGACGACGTGGCGCGGAGGCACGCCCACGGCGGAAACGAAGAGCTTGGCGCCCTCTTCAATGATGATGTCGATGAGGGCGTCGAGCTTGCCCTTTGTGTAGTCGTAGCTGAGGGTCAGCGGTTGAGGGGAGAGGGGGAAGAGAAGAGAGGAGAGGAGAAAAGAGAAGAGAAGGGAGGAGAGGAGAAAAGAGAGAAAGAGAAGAAAAGAAAAGAGAGAGAGAGAAGAAGAGAAGAGAGGAGAAAAGAGAAGAAAAGAGAGGAGAAAAGAGAAGAGAGGAAAAGAGAAGAGAAGAGAAGAGAAGAGACCATGAACAACCTACTTCGTCTTGCGGGCGTTGCCACCCACCTGGGGCAGCAGCAGATCGACGCCAAAGGGCGCCTTTTTATCGATCAGATGCGACTTGAGCTCCTCAATCTGATCGCGCAGCATCTCGGGCGAGTAGTTGACGCCGCCAATGACGCCGAGGCCGCCGGCATTGGTGACGGCAGCGGCCAGTTGCGGCCCGGCTGCCACGTTCATGCCCGCCAGTATCACCGGGTGGTTGATGCCGAACAGGTCGGTCAAGGGAGTGCGGATCTTTTCTGAAGCGCGGGTTAGTCGGCTGCACACGCAAGAACAGGAGAGAGAAAGAGAGAGAGAAAGAGAGAGAGAGAGAAAGAGAGAGAGAGAAAGAGAGAGTCAGAGAGAGAGAAAGAGAGAGAGAAGAGAAGAAAGAGAGAGAAAAGAGAAACAGAAGCAGAGAGAAAGAGAAACAGAGAAAAAGACAGAGAGAGAAAAGAGAAAGAAAAGAGAAAGAGATAAAAAGAGAGAAAAAGAGAAAGAAAAGAGAAAAACTTACGAGGAGAGGCCATGACGACGGTAGACAGCGGCTGGTAATGAAAAGAGGGATGAAAACAACCAGAATCAAAGAAGTAGAGGTGAAAAGAGATGCAAAAGGGCAGGAATATAAGAGAAGAGAGAGACGCAAGACGAGACGGGAAGATGGCCGTGATAAAAGGCTCGAGAGGTGGTGAAAGGCATTTAATTTTGGATTTATTTTAATGGCTGTTGGCCACATGCTGGCAGGAGCCGAGGTCGCGCGCAAAGCCTCCTGCTGCTATTGACGTAGCGACACAGCAACGAAGCGACGAGCGCGCGCTAGGGGCGTGCTAGGCATAGCTCGGCGGCCATCCCCAGGAAGTGCAGCTGTGGGGAAGTGGTGCAGCAGGTCTGTTGCAGAGGCGACGGCCACCTCTGATCCCCGCAGAAAATCCCTGATGATCGCTACCCCGACAAGGTACACTTTGCTGCTACAGCCACGCATTCGGTACTTGCCCGCTTTCGAGAGCCGAGGCTGCCGGCCGCGTCAACAGATTAGATTCTTTCGCATGGCCCGGTTTCGCAATGTCATGTGATGCCGTCAGCTCGCAACAAAGTCTCTGGGCTCAAGGTCTCTCTCTGGCTCTCTGGAGGGCGCCGAGGCGTTGTCGATGCCGTCTCCGGCGACGGACCGCTGACTAATGGCTGTCTCAGCAGCACCGTTGCAGCGTGTTAGGGCACTGTGTAGATACAGATGGACCAATCATGTTTTTGGAATACTTTTTGCGCCTTTAGCTCGCCGCTTTTGTAGCCTCAAGATGGAGAAAAGTGCTGCAGCCGGTAATCTGTTTGGAGAGCCGTCATGAAGGGGGCTACCGTCAGCCTGCTTGTTCCGCGCTTGACACTCGGCGGCACTCCATTTCGGGCAACACGGCTCTTGCGTCCATTGCCAGCGACACAGAGGCGGCTGTCGGTGCAGCGACCATTGGCACCGCGTCCGACCGTTTTTGCAGGCCGAGCGGCACGGCGCACCGAGACGGCGCCGCAGTGGTTCAGTAGCAGTGCCACGACGGCGACGCCCATGTCGGCCACGGGACCGCTGGCTGCGCCATGCTGCCAGGCGACGGCCGGGAAGCCGAGCAAGACGGCTTACATTGCGCTGGGCAGCAATTTGGGGGACCGCATCGGCTGGATCGAAAAAGCCTGCAACGAGATGGACCGACGGGGCATCCGGGTCCGTCGGACCAGCAGCCTGTGGGAGACGGACCCAATGTACGTGCTCGACCAGGCCAAGTTTGCCAACGGCGTGGCCGAGGTGGAAACGGAGTTGGCGCCGCTGGCACTGCTGGACCAGCTGCAAGACATTGAACGCACGCTCGGTCGGCACAAGCTCATTGACAAGGGGCCGCGCAACATTGACCTGGACATTTTGTTGTACGGCAACGACCAGGTCAGCCACGAGCGGCTGACCATTCCGCACGCCAGCATAGCCGAGCGGGAGTTTGTTTTGCGGCCATTGGCGCAGTAGGTTTTTCGTTACTTTTTGTCTACTTTGTCTACTTTTGCTGTCTACTTTTGCTTTTACTTTCCCCTTCACTTCTCACCTTTCTCACCTCCAGAATCGCCCCCCATATCCCCGTCGACCCGGCGCGGCCGTGGAAGCTGGTGCAGGACTATCTCAACGAGCTGCCGCCGCCGGCCGAGCCGTTGACGCCACTGACGCCGTTGGGCACTGAACAGCCGCCGCTGCAGGCGCTGCGGGCGAGCCGGCGCACCCGGGTCATGGCCATTCTCAACGTCACGCCCGACTCCTTTTCAGACGGCGGCCAGCACTTTGCCGCCGACGAGGCCTCGCTGACGGCCACGGTGCGCGCCTTTGTGCAAGCCGGCGCCACCATTATCGACGTTGGCGGCCAGTCGACCGCCCCGGGCTGCCCAGAAGTGTCGGTCGAGGAGGAGCTGGCGCGCGTGGTGCCGGCCATTGCGCTGATCCGACGCGATCCTGCGTGCGCCGGCGTGGCCATTAGCGTGGACACGTACCGCGCGGCCGTGGCCGAGGCCGCCGTGGCTGCCGGCGCCGACATGATCAACGACGTGTCGGCCGGCGACCTCGATGTCGCCATGCTGTCCACCATGGGACGACTCGGCCATGCGACCGTGTGTCTGATGCACATGCGCGGCACGCCGGCCACCATGAGCCAGCTGAACCAGTATGGCGGCAGCGGCGGCGGCGGCAGCAGCCCCATTGTGGAAGCGGTGGCGCGCGAGCTGCTGGCGCGCATCGAGGCCGCCGAGGCCGCGGGCGTGCGGCGCTGGCGCATCGTGCTGGACCCCGGGCTGGGCTTTGCCAAGGTGGGCGACCAGAACATTGAGGTGCTGCGGCACCTGGGCGAGCTGCGAGCCTGGCCGGGCCTCGAGGGTCTGCCCTGGCTCGTGGGCTCGAGCCGCAAGAGCTTTATTGGGCGCACGACGGGCGTGGCCACGCCGGCAGAGCGCGTCTGGGGCACGGCCGCTACCGTGGCGGCCGCCGTGCAGGGCGGCGCCGACATTGTGCGCGTGCACGACGTGCGCGAGATGGCGCAGGTGGTGGCCATGGCCGATGCCATTTGGCGGTACTAAGGAACTTTTACCGGAAAACAGGCTTTTTTGAGAACAAGTCACAACGTTCAACACGACCGGCCGCATAGATTAGTGCTACTGACCGGCCGCATAGATAGTAGCATTCATAGACTGATTAAGAGTAGCATTCAGAGACAAGCATGGCAGAAATCACCAGCGGAAGCGATACGTGTGGCTCTAGTGTATTCTCGAGCGCGCTGTCGTATCGTTCCCAAAGCGGTTCGTGCCGCCTCTAGTTTCCTATGCCGTCATGTACTACACGAGACGAGAGCACGTGCTGGCATCACAATTATGTTTTGTTTCGCAAAGGAAGGCACGGGGCAGACGTCACACCCCGCAGCGATTGCCTACCTTGGCCTTGGCGGCTCCTTTTCCCTCCTCCTTTCGACTTTTCTGCCATTACTCGCTTTAGCCCTGCCATTATCCGCATCGCTATGCCCGGCTGCTAGTACGGCTTTGTGCAGCGATGCCCCGGATCAGGTCGCTCTCCTCGCGTCGCGTCCCGCCGCTGAAAGACAGTGACTACGACCACGAGATTCATCTGGTGGATGACGCGACGACCCGAGCCCACGATGAAGACGACGACGACGATGACGATGAGGACACTACCGGACTGGCAACAGTGGTAGAAACCGTCGGTGCAACGGGCGTGGCGCCAGGGACAGCTGCTCCTGGACGACCCAGCTTCACGGGCGGCGCAGCTGCCACGTCGTCCGCCTCCAACACTGCCTTGCTTGCAGTGGCAACAGCCTCTACCGGAGCGGCCGCCCGAAACGAGCCGGGCCATGGACGGCGAACAGAAGCTACCATGGACAGCGGTGCCGAATCAAGGCCAAACGGGCAGCTTGCGGACTGTATGTGGGGGACTAGAGACTCTGAGATGGAAACGGAAGTGAGATGAAACGAAACTGAGATGAAACGAAACTGACAGCGCACAGCACCGGCCAGTCGAGGCGAGAGTGCCTTTCACCCGAATGCGGCGGCCCGCCCCAGCATGCAGAGCATGCGCGAGCCGACGTCGGTCATTGACATTCTGTACGAGAACCAGCGCGGCGGTTTTCTCTGCGGAATAGCGCTCTTTTCCAGCGCCGCCCTCGGCAATACCGATCCGCCGCCGTGGACAAACGCGGCTCACCGGCCCAGCCGCACCGACATTTACACGGCACAGCTGCCCGACCCCAGCTGGTGCTGGGCCTGGCCAGAGTGGCGCGTGAACCACGGCGAGGGCACCGATGCCGACGGCTGGGAGTACTCCTTTATGTTTTCAGACCGCTTCTCCTGGCACGGGCCGACATGGTACAGCTCGTTTGTGCGGCGGCGGGCCTGGATCCGGAAACGGGCCAAGCTGGGCGCGGCGTCGGCCGGCGGCTCCAGTGCGGCTGTCAGTGCCATTAGCCTGGGCGGCGGGGGCGGCACGGATGAAGGCGAGAGGCTCAGCGACGCGTACACGACCAACACGAGCGGCATGGATCCGCGCTTTCTCAACCCCGAGTACTTTACTGTGATGCCGGCGGCGGCAGCGCGCCGGAGCTCTAGCCGGGCGAGCAGTCGCCGGGGGGGGAGCCGGACGAGCCTGGGCGGTGCGAGCGTGGGCGCGGCGTCGCGCAAAAGCATGGATGCCGGCGGTTCGGCCGCGTCTCGCAAAAGTATAGATGCCGGCGGCACGGCGGCCGAGCCGAGGCGGCTCGACGACGACGGGTTTCCCGTGCCAGAAGACATTGACGACGCCGACGAGCTGATGGCGGTGCTGCGCGGCGCGCGCAACGACCGCGAAAAGATTGTGGCGGTCGACAGTTTCCTGGCGCACGCGGGCGAAGACGTGGTGCGTTTGCAAGACGCCATGCACGAGATCATGTCGCTGCTAGTGTTCCAGGCGTCGCGGCGGACGCTGTTGACCCACCTGCAGGCCGTCTACAACGACGCGCTCGAGGCCCGGAGAGCGGCGACGGAAGCGGCGGCGGCCGGCGAAGCTGTGGGCAGTGGGGCCGAGAGCGGTGGCCAGGACGAGGCAGCCGGGGACATGGACACTGCCCACCGGCTGCAAGCGCTGGGGCGCCGCTGCGGGTACATGGCGGCGGCAGTGCGGCACGCCGACGAGGAAGTGCGGCGGCTGGAGTACTGGAGCGATGTGCGGGCCATGGCGGAGAAGGGGGAGAAGGGGGAGGGGGGAAAGGGGGGGCAGAAGGAGGAACAGGAGGAACAAGAAGAGCAAAAGGGGGAGCAGAAGGAGCAAAAGGAACAGAAGGAGCAAAAGGGGAAGCAAAAGGACGGGCCAGTGGACGAGAATGACGGAAAAGAGGACAAGAAAGACGGAAAGGCCGAGAAAGAAGACGGAAAGGCTGAGAAAGAAGACGGGGTCGAGAATGGGCCAGACGAGGCGTTATGATCGCGGCTGTTGCGTAGGCCTGTAAATGTACAGGCGGACCGCTGTATTTTAGCATATGGGCGCTATAGACTGGCGCTGCGGCACTTGCCCTTGAGCGCGGGCAGCCTTATTCCTTATCGATAAAGCAAGCGCTTTTTGCGCGTCAAAAGCTTCCCAGTGCGGTTTTCGCCATTGACTTTTTCGGCCCGTGTCCCCACGCCCACTGGCAATGGCATCCACATCTCCATAGCCCTTGTTTGAACCCAACGATGCAATGCCACCGGCACTCGACTTTTCCTGGAGGGGGGCCCGGGGGCCGCTGCGGCCGGGCGCAGCCTTTTGCTTTGGCAGCCCGTTTTCGACCACGACAACTGCGCGAGGTTTCCAGACGGCAGGGGCAGCAGCCGCGGTAGCGGCGGCGACAGCAGGGCGGCCGGCGGCGCGGCGATACACTCGGCCAGCCGTCTGGAGGCGCCTGAGCAGCAGCAGCGCCAACAGCAGCGCTAACAACGACCCCAACAGCACCACCGGTGCAGCAGGCGGCCCGGCCGTCGTCTCGTGGGCGGCTCTGGCCAAGGAAGCTGAGGCGAGGCTCGAGCGGCAGAGACGAGAAGAGGCACAGGCGCTGAGACGGCCGGCATGGCGGCCACCAGAAACAGAGCACAGCAAGGCGGCCGACGAACAGCAGGAAGACGAGGGGAAAGACGACGGCGACGAGATGCACATTGAGGACGACGAGCTGCTCACGGGCCGATTCCCGGCCTCGGCAGCCACGTCGGCACGCACGCCCTCGCTAGGCGCCATTCTAATGGACAGCCTCGATCGAGACCCGGTCTGGCAGCCACCGGGCGAGCGGGCGGCGTCTCTGTCGGTGCTGGTGGAGCCGTTTGTGCGCTACCCGCACTCGGGCGAAACCCACCGCAGCCGGCGACGGCACTTGAAATCGCTGGTGCGCCAGGCGCGGCTCGAAACCATTCGCCAGGCCCAGATGCGGCCGCTGCCCGACTGGCGTCTGATTCTGCGGCGGCTGGTGGCCATGACGCCGCGTGCCGACGGCAGCAGCACCGTCGGCTTTGTCCCCCATGCCGACACCACGACGATGCCGCCACCGCCCTCTCCACGAGCGACGGCCCAGCTTCCGGCCTCGGCCTCGGCTCTGGCGCCGCCGCCGCCGTCCCCGGCAACGCTCTCCCCCCGTGCGGCCGTGGCCTGCGCGTTTGCGTTTTCGGAAAAGAGCCCGTCGGTGCAGGAGCTGCTGCACGGCACCGACGGCAGCCTTTGGGCCATTCGCAACCGCACAGGGTGCATTCTCAAGCTCTTTCAAAAAGCGGCGGACCGCACAGAGACGTCCGCTGCCGCAGACGGAGACGGCCGGCCGTGGCTGCTGACGCTGTCGGGCTCCGACGCCGCCGTGGCCCGGGCGGCTGCCGAGGTGATGCGCGATGCGCCCGACGCCGTGTCGTTGGCCGAGGTGCCGGCAGAAGTGGCCATGGCGGCGAGTCGACCGAGCCCGAGTCCAGAGCATATGGCCGGAGAAGAGGCCGGCGCGGCCCAAGGCCTGGCCTGGAACCTGGTATCGTCGTCCAACGCGGGCTTCAACCGCAAGACGCGCAACGACCCGGTGTACCGGCCCTATGTGCTGTACCAGCCGGTGCAGACGATTGAGCGGCCGGCCGAGTGGACGCAGGACTCGTTTGAGCGGTACGTGGCGGCCGTGACCAATGGCCGGCCAGCGCCGCATCTGGCGGCCGACCTGCTCTACAGCGCCAGCGGCGGCAGCGCGAGCTCCGGCCGGACCCAGCACCAGACACACGCGCGCGTCGCCATTGACCTGCTGCACAGCGTCTTTCACGATGAGGCGACACGCCACGCGCTCTCAACGTCGGCGCTCAACATGGCGCTGGCCTTTATCAGCCGCCACGGCGAGGCGTACCGGCCAGACGCGCGCGCGCTCATTGTGCGCATGGAAATGTTTGGCCTGCCGCTCGACACGCAAACTTTTAACATTTTGCTCGCGTCCCAGGTCAAGACGCAGGACCTGCGCAATTTTGGCTCTACGCTGATGCTCATGCACAACCGCGGCGTTACGCCCGACTTGGCCACCTGGCTGCTCTTCTTGCGCCTCTTTTACAGTGAAGAGGTCAAGCGTCACGTGCTTCACGCCATGCACGCCCGCGGTCTGCTCGACAGCGCCGCCGCCGTCGCCGCTGTCGCGCTCGAAATGGTCCACCACGACGCCGAGCGAGCCATCCAGCAGGCTCTCGACCACGGTCGTCGGGCGGCCAGCGCGGCCAAGGACGAGCAGGCGCCCCGGCTGGCCAAGGCCTCGGACGACCGCGACAGCGACTTTCTCGACGTCTTCCTGGCTCGCCTGGCCGACCGCTACGGCCCCGGCTGGCTGCAGCTCACGACGGCCAACCGTCTCCTGGACGTGCTGGGCCGCTACGGCCGTTTCCGCGACTGCGACCGTCTCGTGGCCCAAATGATGGCCCTGCTCCGGCCGGCCGTCTACCCAGACGTCGTCACCTTTAACACCGTGCTGGCCCACTGCCGCATCCAGGGCTCTCTCAAAAACGCCATCCCCGTGCTGCGCCGCATGGAGTCCAGCGCCGGCGCCGTCGTGCCCGACACTGTCACCTACCAGCTGCTCTTTTACCTCGCCTGGCAGCGCCGTCTGCCGCACGTCATGGGCGTGGTCTGGCACTGTGCCTGTCTGTCGCGCCTGGCTAACCACTGGATGCGCAACCGGGCCAACCGCGTCCTGCTCGGCACCGGTCCGGCCGGCACAGCTCGTCTGGCCTCGGTGCTTTGGGGGGACGTGCCCATGGCGGCCGCACGACGGCAAGCCGACGCTCAAGCCTCTGCTGGGCCATCGTCCCCCTCGAGCCACATGGACTTGGTCAACATGGTGACCCGCTTGATGGCCGCCCAGTACGATGGCTGGGAGCCGGCCGAGCCGCTGTCCGCCCTGCTCGAAGAGGCGCTGCACCGCGACAACGAGATGCTGCAAGCTCGCTTCCGCCCGGCCTCCTCCACGGCCGGGCCCATGCGCATCCGGCTGCGGCGCAAAAAACAACAGGACCGTGCCGGTGACTCTGACGACAGCCAGCATGCCGTCAGCTATATCGAGCTCCGCGTCGATGCTTTGGAGCCGAGACAACCCCCGGCCGGCGAGGCTGTGCAGCCTGACGACGCACATGATGAAAAGGCGAGGGAATAGAAGAAAAGGCCATGCCTGTCACGATATAAATACAATGTACTCTGTAGACGGTATTGAACACCAGCACTTTATTTTCATTTTGTCCATTGCACTTTAGATCAAGCACAGCCTTTGTCCATCCGTCATGGCCTGTAGACAGCATCTCTCTATTCGACACCTATACATATGTACAGTACAAGAACCGGGACATGTCACGTGCATGCCAAAGGACAGGCCTCTGTCGCTTCAGATGCTCCCTCCCATGGCTTTCTCCTCGACAATGTCACAAACAGCATTGTTCTTGTCGTGGCTGCTCGACTTTCACTAATGAGCATTGTTCTTGTGATGGCCTGGACGAATGTTAGCAACGGGCCGTTCAGCCGGATTCGTTGTGAAATAAAAACGTACGCAGGTGGAAGTAGTAGTTCTGGGCATAGCCGACAATGACCAGCAGAGCCACGACCTGGATAATGGCTGTTGCAAAGGTTAGCACCATTGATTGCCTACAAAATGACAGCGTCAAGAGATCAAACGTACGCTTGGCTGTGGCGTTCTTGCCAAAGTGCTTGGCCTGGTACTTGCCCAGGATGCCCTTGGCCTTGACCTCGGGAGCCGGGCCCCGGGGCAGCTTCTCGTAGAAGCTGACGACGCGCTGCATGCGCAGGGCATCAGGGGCGGCACCCAGAGCCTGGGAATGTCAGTATACAACAATGGCACAAAAACACTTTTTTGCGCTCTCCTCTCTCCCAGCAGCCGTCGGTACAGCATCAGATGCCGGATCCTGCCGCCTCCTCTGTTGCTCTTCTCCGGCCGCTGTCCATCCATGCCACGCTCGACCGGAAACGTACCTTTGGCGAGGCCACCTAGAGACAATGGGCGTTAGCTTTTCCAAGACACGACAAGATCAAGCCCTTGCATCGTCTCTCACCTTGGGAGGAATGAGCGTCGAAAGCGACCGGCGGGTAATGTAGCTCATTGTGGTGTTGTGTTGCGTGTTCTTCTTTCAGCGAAAAAAGGTGGTCGAGCGCGCAGAGAATGTCCGGGACGTCTGTTTCTTCTTCAATCGGTTGGGGCGAGGCGGATGGGAGGGAAAACGAAGAATGCGTCGATTCCGAAAGCTTTCGGCGTTTGCGGCGGTTGTTCCCGGCAACCAATCATGCGCCCTCACACAGATCAGGGCTCCACTCGAGGGGAAAAGGAAAAAAATGCCAGCGCCGGACCGGAATATTGTTTTTGCTTGCCTTTGATTTACCTCGACTGCCATTCGCGCCTTTTGCCTTGTGTTTGGGCCGTCTGAGAACAAAGTCGATTTCCCATCTCACGCCGATTCTTCCACGTCTCTCCGCCTAACCCTCTGTCCGACTGCCACACCACCCGCTCTCATGGCTGCTCTCCGCCCGTCGGCCGCCGTCGCCGGCCGTCTGCTCCGCGGGAGCGCCTCCGCTGCTCCGGCTGTCCGCCGCCCCATCGGCGCCGCCTATCCGGCCTCTTTCCGGCGGCTCGAAAGCTCGCTGGCGCCAGCCGCCGCCGCTCCGGTCGCGCCCAAGCCGGTATCGACGACGCCCAGCAACGCGCCCGATTATACCGCCCACACGGACCGGGCCACCTCGTGCGTTCTTTCCGTCCTTTTTCCGTCCCCTTTCGTGTTCCTTCTAACAAGACAGCAACTTTACCCCCGTCCCGAAGCGTGTGCTTGACGGCAGCGAAGACAATGACGCTCTGCCCGCCGCTGTGCTCTCCGGTGCGCCCATGGAGCTCGAGGCCCGGACGGTTCGGTAAGTTGTCTCTCCTCTCCTTTGTCTGTATCCCTTCCCCTCTAACCCTCAGCATCTACAAACCCACCAAGCCCGCTACCCAGTCTGGCAACTGGGGCGGCCACCACTGGCGCATGGACTGGGACGTTTTGTCCAAGGGCCACCGCTGGGAGAACCCGCTCATGGGCTGGCAGTCGTCTGCCGATTTCATGCAGGGCACCCACCTCAACTTCAAGACCAAGGAGGACGCCATTGCCTTTGCCACCAAGCAGGGCTACGAGTACTATGTCCAGGAGCCGCAGGTCCGCAAGTTCCGGCCCAAGAATTACGCCAACAACTACCTCTACTCGGCCGGCAAGCTGAAGCAGGTGCATACGAAATAAGCAGAGGACTGGATTGTTTAGAGGGTGCGCTACTCTTGCTTGTATTGCCCGGCTGGAGGCACGAGAGGCCATTTTTGGGTTGCATTGTACATAGGCGAATGAGATTCAAAGGTGAATTTGATCAGTAATGTTACATTCAAATGTGATTCGATCAGTTGTTGCAATTGTTTAAAAAGCGCTGCGTGTATCCAACGCTCGCGGTAATCATATCATTATCCATGCCGCCTGGCATCCTCCGTGTATCCCGTTCTAGCAACGAAAGCTTGCCGGGATCTAATATAAAGCAAAGGGTAATCATACACGCAATGACATGCCAAAAAAAGTCTCGCCGCACTCCAAATGCACCAGTCCCAAGGAACAAAAAACAAAGGCATACCCTGCACTAGGGTGTCCCAACCCGAAAACAAAACCGAGCCCAACAAAGAATCCCTTCATGAAGCCATTAAGGCGCTGGCCGACTCAGCCAGCTGAGATGCACACACTTTGAAAACAGAGAAAAGCAGTCATGCAAAATTAAAAAATCATGTCGTAACCATAGGGTCATGTCCGTTTTGTTGTGAACGGCCCTCGTGGCCCTCGCCGGCAACGTCCTGGAGGCCAATGTCAAGCGTCCGGGGAATCTCCTTGTGAGAGTCGCGCGCCGTCTCTTCGGCCCAGGCTCGCATCTTTAGGAATTTCCGAATCGCGGCCTCACACCGCTTCCCGTGCTCGTACAGCATGGCCTTGTTCGCCTTGTCGGCCACCTCCCTCCGCAGATCCGGAGAGAGCAGTCGCTTCAACTCGGCAGGCAGCTTGTCCGGCGGGAAAAAGAGCAGAGACATGGTTTGTTCCAGGTCCCGCAGGTATTCTTCCCTAAGCGGCGCCCGGGGACCGAGCTGCTCTGTCGCAAACGTCAAAGCTCGCATCGTGTCGCCATCTTTGCTCCCGCGAATGAGCTCCACCAGTTGCAGGCGCAAAAGCGCAAAATGCAGTGCATGGTCTTGGTCAAGAATCTGTTGTCGTTAGCCTTGTTCTAAAAAGCATGACAGCAAAATAAAAGCTTCCAATAAAAATCGATATTCGCTCATAATTTTCAGTGTGAGTTTCTTCTCATCCAGGGCACATAGGCCTATGAGTGGTGCATGAAACGTATTCTAATCCTAGCGACAAGGGAAAACAAACAAGTTGGCAACGCGTCCAAAGCTTACCTCAGAATTAAACGTGTTCAGGGCTGCAATGGCCTCTTCTATTTTACCCATGTGGATAAAGTTCTGGATCTGTTGCCTCGACGTGACAAACATTGTGTCGGGTTGTGTCAGGTTGGCTTCCTTGGAAAAGTTGGCAGCCGCCTGCGGGTAGCCTTCCATGGTCAAGTAATCAAGGATCAGGGTATTGATATGGCTTTATTCCAGACAATGTCAGTAAAGTATTCGTAGAAGAAGCGGAAGGATTTGCAGAAATTGCTTCATCCAATCCTTTGGCAAGAATCAGATGTTTAATTAGATATATCGACTCCGCATTATAATTTCTCAGAGAGATTCCCAATGATATAGTATATTCATCATGATGCCAAAGGATGGAGAGGTGTTGCAGTAAGGATGAGGTAAAAAGCAAGACAAACTGACCTTTTTGGTGCCTTGACGCCCTTGACTCGAGCATCGAAGCTGAGCCTCGGTGCGGCATTTGTTGAGGATGATGAAGCCTGCGAAAATGTCTGTTAGAAAAGACCTCGACAAGAGAAGTGAGAAAGGTGGAGCATACCATGGCGACAACACTGCAAAAAGATGCAGAAAAAGTGTGTAGAGAGCAGAAAATTCTTGAGCTTGGAAATGGAGGAGAGGTTTTTAACAGCGAAAGGTGGACACTGTGGGGCAAAAGAAATAACTGAAAAGTCTTCACGTGATGTTTTCAGCGTAGCTACATCTGGCGTAGTGTGATGTTGAAACGGGCACTGTAGTAATCGCACTGTATGTGCTATACGTCTTCAAAGATCCCATCTCAACTCGACGGAAAGACTGAAGATCACTTGGATCGCCAACTGTCAAGTATCCAAAATAAATTGTGCAAGGCAGAGTGGTGGGATGTAAACCGACTTAGAGTCCTCGAGCTACTTCTGCTTCGCGTAGTCACTAACAACGAAAGTATCTCCGTTCAATCCACCGCTCCTCAACGTCCTGAACAATATGGCATACGACAACGGAAATTTCCGGGAAGCAGCTGACCAAACGGTGCAGTCCCATGCGCCCGGCCGAGTAGGTGGCCAGCACGATGCGGTCCTGTGACACGCCGTGGTCCAACAGCACCTGCACGGCCATTAAGGCTGAGCCGCCAGACGACATCTGCGCATCCAGGAGCAAGACGCTGGTGTCCTTTCCAATGTCGCGGGCCAGCTTCTGATACCGCAGCTCTGGCTCGGCTGTGCGCTCGTTGGCCTCGATCAGAATGTGGCCCATGCGGCAGTCGGGGATGACACGCCGGAGACCCGTCTTGAGGGCGCCACCGCCGCGCTCCAGCACGACAGCACTGACGCCTCCGCGTGCTCGCAGACCCTGGTAAGTGCGGCCGAGAGGTGTCGTAATAGTAGCGGCATCGAACTGGGTATTGTTGAGGGCCCTGCACAGTGGTGTAAGTTTGGGAGTAGTGCGAACAGAAAAGACACAGGGAGACCAACAGTTCAATCAGCAGCGCAGCAAGGCGATCAAAGTAAAAGACAAAGTCTTCACTGCTGGTGGCGAGGTCATGGATAATGGTGTTCATGCCACGCAGCTGTGGCGTCTGGGGAAGGGACACGACAAGATCGGAAACGGGCAGCTGGAGAGCTTCCAATTCCAGGCGTGATAGAGTGGCTTGATGCTGTATAGACTTTTCCAGGAGCTTCTGCTGAATATACTGCACCACGGTGGCTTTCGACGTTAATGCTGGCTCAACCGAAGCGCGAGAGATGACATACTGATGGCGACTTTGTTTTTGAACCCTCGAGGCACAATGATATCGGCTACCTTGCGTTGTGGGTCCACAAACTGCACATCCAGGTCAACTTTGCTCTTTGTGTCTTACTGGGGCTCTCTCGCATGCAGCTGTACCTTTGTAAAGTTGGGCTTGACAAAGCTGAGCCACTGTTTGATGATGCCTTCGACATCTCGACCTCGCTCTGTGACATCCCGAAGAACTAGGCCGGCATCAGCACTGCGTGGAGCACAGGGACGAGAGCACAAGCATACTTCGCCTCGATAAACAGACATCTGCGTCTTCTTCGCAAAATATCTAGACAGACGAGAGCCATAAAGGAGAAGAACAAAGGTCAGCTGAGCAACGAGACCAGATACAAAAGCCGCAGAGACGAACACACCTTCATATCCAGCATGTCCAGGATATGGGGGTCATGCAGGGCAAAGATGCCCTCGAGAATAAGGACATGTGGTGAGTAGATGGCTGTAGTCTCCTCCAAACGCTGGTGCTTGGTGAAGGAGTACACCGGGACCTCTGCCCGCTTCCTGCAGATGTCAGTGAAGCATAAGAGAAAGGGATGAAAGGGAGGGAAGAAAGAAGAAGGAGGAAAGAAGAAGGAAGAAAGAAGAAGGAAAAAAAAGAAGAAAGGAAAAGTGCTTGGCCGTGCCGCTGTTTACCCTGCCTTGAGATCTAAAAGAGTCTTTCGGAGAGCATCGAAATCGATTGCCTAATTCAGAGTGAGCCGCTATTTCCACTCTCCCGGCCTCGTCGCTACACACCTCGGGAGCGTCAAAGTCAAACTCGTTTTGAAAGGCCATCTTGGACTGCTCCGGGGTGAGCGTTTTGTAAAAGGAGTCCTGCAGACCGGTTTAGCGGCTGAGCCATCAGAGCAGGTACACGCCCGCTGGTGAGATTCCCCTTCCTACCATGGACAGAATGACAACCCATGGCAAGTTGAGGCGCTGCACAATCGATCTGGCGATGCTCGACTTGCCCGAGCCTGAGCTGCCGGCAATGCCGACGATGCTGACGCCCGCCCAGGGCGGCTCATAGTGCGCCCTTTTGGAAATCACGCTGCCGGGCTCTACTGCTGTCGCCATTGGGGAGAAAGGGGCGCCGGCGAGGGCGAAGAAGGATCATGGGCAAGCTTTATCGCTGTCCAGGCAGAAATCTCATGGGCTTTTGTAGTTTGCCCCCAAAAGTGGAGCTAAATGGTAGATAGAAGGAGCCCCCCCAGGCTACATCTGGTAATAAGACGACGATTGGCCGCTGTCAGCACAAAACGGGCTAAAAACGGCTCGTCAGCACAAGAATATCAGAAATCGGCAAGCCTATTAGACGTTGCGATGAGGCGGCAGATGCATTCACGGGATTGGTACGTGATATCAGGCACTGTTTTCTACTGTTTTCTTTTACTGTTTTCCTTTACTGTCCTGTGGTACGTGAAGCCACGAAAATCCCGTAAAAATAACAATACAAAAACAATGAAACAATAAAACATAAAACCGTAAATTTCATAAATCAATAAACAGACGTTGGCCACGCGCCTCACGGCCGCCGTTTGTCTAGATGGAGTAGGGCGTGGGATCCTTGAAAATCAGATGCGGCTTCCGCTTCGCCAGGTCGAGAATGGTTTCGGCAAACACTCCGTTCGCCCCTAAATCGTCAGTAATCCTTCTTTGTCTGGGTTGCTGCCTGTGTGGCTTACAGGCAAACCAACTCCCTGCGAGTGTTAGCAAGCGAAAAAAAGGATGGACGGGTGGACATACTGGTGTAGGAGGCGATATGGTTGACGTCGACGCTCTCGTGGATGAGGCCGAGTCTGGCCGACTTGAGTACAAAGGCCAGCAGAGAGGTGATTTCCTCGTCGTCGTCCGAGGTCCGGGCCTGGTTGAGCAGGCTCATGGGCCAGGCGTTGGTCAGGCCGATGTGCGGCCCTGCTGGTCAGGCGTGCACACCCAAGCCAAAGACGGAAAACTCACCTCCAATGCCCTGAAAGACGTGGCCCTTGAGATAGTAGGGGTTCGAGGCCTTGTCGAGCAGCATGCGGCGCGTGTTGCGGTACGTCGGGTCGGTGGTGGGCACAAAGCCCATGAGCGGCAGCGCCAGCAGCGACGGGTAGTTGGCGTCGTCCATGAGAATGTGTGAGCCGTAGCCGTCGACCTCGTAGGCAAAGACATCGCCATAGACGGCGTGCTTGACTACGCCGTGGGCCCAGATGCCGGCCGTGATTTGGGCGCTCCAGCGCTCGACGGCCTGGGCGCGCGTGGGCTGGCCGGCGGCGGTCAGCACGGCAGCAGTGCGGCGCAGCTCGGCGGCCATCATGGCGTTGGCGGGGATGAAGAAGCCGAGAATGGTGGCGTCGTCGCTGGGGCGAAAGGCCGAACGCACGAGGCCGGTGCCGTTGGCCAACGGGTTGCCGACGCCCGCGAGGGCCAGCGTCTCGGTGCCGGCCGTTGTCGAGCGCTGAAAGGTATACTCGTTGCGCACGTACTGGCCAGTGGCCGCGTCAAAGGTCGGTGCCGCCTGCTGGGCCAGCACGCGCAGCAGCGTGTCGAGAGCGTGCAGCCAGCGCGGCGTCACAAAGACGGTCGACGCCGTGTGGGCGTAAAAGTCGTTGGCCAGCGCCAAAAAGTGCGCCAGGCTGTCGAGCTCGTACTTGCACTCAAACACTACACCCGGCTCAAAAGCCGGATGCACAATGTCGTCCTGACCGTTGTTGCTGGGCGCCAGTCCCGAAACTGGAGGCGGCTGGAAGGCGTTGCAGTAGGGGCTCTGGATGACAAATTCGGCCTGCGTGTTGATGGCGCCCCGGATCAGGTCGAACACGGCCGCGTCCTTGGTGGCCAGCGCCTGGTACGGCGCCAGCTGGTTGGTCGAGTCGCGCAGCCACTCGGCCACAATGTCGCCCGTGATGACAAACGACTGTGCGCCCTCCCACTGGCCCTCGTTCGCCCGTCCCTTGGTCTTGTGCGGCAGCGGCACGGTCCCGTTGGTGTGGAACTTGATCGTCGTGTCCGTCGTCGACGGGAACGTGTTCTCAAACAGCCGCGCCATGTCCGGGTCCTTGAGCCGCTTCGTCACGTCTGCAATCACCTGCTCAATGGCATCGGAGTGGAACGTGCGGCAGCGCTTGTCGGGTCGCTGGAACGGCATCCGCATGGGGCCCGTGCTGTAAGGCTGGCTGCGGCCGCGAGCTGTCAGCCATGGTCGGCCGGCATGCGCGGCAACGGAGCGGAACGAGAACTCACTGGGGATAGGCCGCGTAAAAGGCATAGTCTGGGCAGGCGTCCACGTCAAAGACGGCCTGCTTGTTGGCCGCGACTGCGCACTGCTGCAGAGACAGCCCTAGGGCCAGCCATGCAAGAAGCCGGGGAGCCATGGCGGGTCGAGGCCGAGACGGAAATCGTTGATATTCGAGTGGAGTTGGATACTTGAATCGGCAAGCGAGGCAGACACCCGGACTGCGATCCGCGTTGGACGAGACGTAGATGTTGCCGATCCGCGTTGGGCGAGACGTAGTTATGTTGCCACGATCTGCGTTGGGAGAGACGTAGTTGATGTAATGCCAATGCAAGGGTGGTGGCAGCGCATTGTTTGTGCTGCGGGAGCTCGTCATACAAAGCGAAGCCGCACAGCGCTAGGCGAGAGTGGGGCCAGCCGGAGCGCCAATTATTACGGAGGGCATGATTCCGGACCAGCGCTAGGCGAGTGGGGCCCAGCCGGAGCGCCAATTATTACGGGCATAATTCCGGAGCCTCCTCGCACATCATTCTATTTTGATTTTGATGGTGCACATAAATTCTATTTTTATTGGGCCAACATGGTTCACATGATGTATGTTGATTTGGCCAACTGGTCAACGACAATACTGGCTCCCTACTTCTTGGCAAAAAACGACATAATGTTGCCCTGTCCTTTGCCGACTGGCTTCTTTGGCTTCGGCGCCGGAGCCGCAACCACCGGCGCCGGTTTGCTGGGCGGCGCCTCGTCCTCTGAGAACGACTCCCAGGCCTCTTCCTGGATGGTTACTGAAGAATCAGCGTTAGCAGACGGACCACGACGCCGCACCGCAACACGACGGACAGGCCGTGCTTACCAAGATAGCCATTTTCGTCTTCAATCATCTTCTTGCGCGTCACTCGTCGTTTTCCACGCCGGCGGCCGTTGCCGGTGCTTTCAGCAACCACCTCGGCCGGCTCCTGTGGCTTTGGCGCCGCCGCTGCTGGCTCAACCGTCTCGGACAGGTCGGCATCCTCCATGGGCGTATCCTCCCTTTCGTCGTCTCTTTCGTCGTCGTCTCTTTCTTCATTGCTACCCTCGTCGTCGTCGTCCCTGTCCATCATCTTTCGTAGCTCTTCCTCTCGTTTCTTCCGCTCGCTGAGACCGCTACTGCCAGCGGCAGCCGTCTGGGGCTTTGGCAGTATATCGGCGTCGTCGTCGTCCATGCCGTCGTCGGAGAGCACCAAGTCGTCTTCTTCTTCCACCTTTTTCGGCTTCACGGGCTCCTTCTTGGGCTTGGCCACCGCCGCACCCTTGGCAAAGGCCTGCATGATGCCGCCACCGGCTTTTTTCGGCAAAGCTGCAGTCTTTTTGGTTTCTGGAGCCGGCAACTCGGCCGCCGGGGCCTCGACCTTGACGCTTTTCTTCACGCCATCGTCCTCCTTTGTCTTGAAAAGAGATTTACTCCCAGCAGGCTCTCCTGCGGCTGCTACGGCTGCCGCTGGTTTTCGCACAGTCGTCGAAGCGGCGGTAGAGGGCCGGGAGACAAGCGCTGCTGCTGCCGCTGTCGAAAACTGCGCCTTACGCTGCCGCCGCCGCACGTGCGAGTTGGAAATGCTGCCGTAGACCTGCGAGGCATCGTCTACACCGAGCTCCTTGATCTTTCGGGCGGTATCGGCCAGTTCCTGCATGTCCTGCTCCCTTGTCAGCGAGTAGGCACTCTGTGGAAACGAGGGGTCATACCCACCAGTAGGGGCTGAGACGAGAGGCTGTAAATGTGAATCGACTCGAGCGTGTCGTAATTTGCGAGGACGGCTGCACGTTAGCTCGTATACAACAGCCTGTACCTTGTAGAACCTGTCCTTACTCTCCAAGTTGGCCTCGGCCACCAGCGTCAGGTACATTGAGGGTGCGTGGTCTGAGTAGAGCGCGGCCTCGGGTAGCGAGCTGGCCATGTCCATGTCGCCGTCGTCATCTTTTTGCTGGACATGGTCGACCTCGTCGGATTTGGTGCCGTAGACAAGGTAGGTGGCGTGAACGGAGCCGGGCTTTTTGGCGTTTTGGGACTGGTAAAAGTCGTATAGTGCCCTGCATTTCTGGTAAGCCAAGCTGCAGAGGAAAGCCGCATCGCGCGCGTCAGACTCACTTCTTGGCTGCGTTGACATGGATCTTCAAGGCTCGGCTCATGTATCGATAACTGACCTGAGCGCGTCAGAGGTCGGCACACACACAAACTCTTGGAACACTCACCACTTGTTGCTCAACGAGAACTTCGTTGGCAAGAAACTGCTTGGCTTTGTCCATGGCGGAGAAAGCGTTGCGCCATAGAGCGAGATGGTAATGTGGAAAAGAGGCGCCGGAATACGCTTGGAAGGAATATGCGTTTTGGGCGCGTGGTCACGTGCGCTAAAGTGGTTTCTGCAGCGCGCAGGCAGCAAAACTCCTTTTCGTCATCTCGGCCGAGCAACGGACGCGTCCCAGTGCTATTGCTTGCCAACCACAGCTACGCCTCGGGTGAGCGTGCTTTTTAATCCTCTTTTTGGTTATACCCTGGCAGAACTCGCTTTTGTGCTGCTTGCCCGCTCGCGAAATGGACTTTCGAGAGGCCGACGTGGCCGACTCGACCGACTGGCTCGGAACGTCACTGGCCTGCCTGATGCCGGTCGAGCAGGCGTTGCGGTGCCACGTGTGCAAGGATTTCTACAGCTCGCCCATGATCACGTCGTGCAACCACACGTTTTGCTCGCTCTGCATCCGGCGCTGCCTCTCCGTCGACGGCCGGTGTCCGCTGTGCCGCATGAGCGACCAGGAATCCAAGCTACGCGGGAACTGGGCGCTGCGCGAGGCCATTGAGGCGTTTTGCCAGGCACGGGCGGCCATTCTCGAGGTGGCGCGGCCGCCAGCAGCGCCGGCGCCGGAACCAGAACCAGATCCCGACTCGGTCATGGAGACCGAGACCGAGACCGAGACCGAGACCGAGACCGGCGAGGGCCGGCCGACGACGCTGGCAAAACGCAAAGCGGCCCTGGCACGACCCGGCAGCGGCAGCGGGGATGCGGGTCCGCTGGCGAAGCGCACCAGGACCTCGACGCGGCTGAGCAAGACCAAGGCGGCCGAGACGGTGGCGCCGTCGCCCGAGAGACGGCATGGCGCCGACGGCGACGAAGACTACCAGCCAGACGACGGTCTCGTGGCATGCCCGATTTGCTGGACGCGCATGAAGCCGTGGCAGGTGGACCGCCATATCGACACGACCTGCAGCGGTTCTCCGCAAAAAGCCAACAAGACGGCAGCGCCCGTGTCGAGGGCGGCAGGACGGCACGCCCAAAATCCGTTCAAGACGGCCGCCTCGGCCGCCGTCTCGGGCCCGCCCCCTGAGCGCATGGCCTCGCTGAGCTACAGCCTGCTGAGCGACACGGCGCTGCGCAAAAAGATGGCGGCGCTCGGCCTCTGCACGACGGGGCCGCGGCCGCTGCTCGAGCGGCGCCACAAGGAGTGGACGACGCTGTGGAACGCCAACTGCGACTCGGCGCGGCCCAAACGCAAGGCCGACCTGCTGCACGACCTGGACGTCTGGGAGCGCACCGTCGGCAGCAGCATCGGCATGGCCAGCGGCAGCAGCGCATCCCTACTGCTGCCGTCGGCGTCGCGGGCCGTGGTGGCCGCAAGCCAGCAGGCGGCCCTGATTCGCGACAAGGACTTTGACGGCGCCGCCTGGGCTGCCAAGCACAACGACAGCTTCCAGGACCTGATTGCGAATGCCCGCAAGTCCCGCCGCAAAGCAGCCACGAGCACCACGTCGACGGACGCGACAGCCGCGCATACCGCCGCTCCAGAGACGCCGTCCGACACCGCTACGCCGGGGCCGAGGCCAGTCGCCGGAGCTGCCGCCGAGGCCGACGATATTTTCATCGTCTCTCCAGACCACGACCAACACCGGACAATGCTGCCGGAAAGGACGGCGGCCACAGCAGACGACTTTTCTGCGCCGGGGGGGTAGACGGCATGGCGACCATGAATGCATAGAGGATTTTACTGGCGTTTTGGACAGCATTAGACAAGTGATATGATGGTTTTTGAATTTAAAATCAAGCAGTGTGCCCTATGCCGTGTTATAATCAAGCATTGCGCGCCCTATACCGTGTTATTAAAATCAAGCATTGCGTGTCCTATTCCGTGTAAAAGTCTAGACCCTAAATCCTTATGCTTCCTGCCCATCCTTCCGCACGCTTCCATCGTCTGCACCACCCGTCAGCTTGCCGACAGTGGCGCGGCCGCGTCGTCGAGTACGAGATTGCGCAGGCTTTCCGTGGCCTCGTCCTCGAGCGACTGCTCTGCCAGTGTCTGCGGCTCGCCCGAAACGGCGGGTATGGTGGTGGGCGTCTTGCCGGCGGCATCGAGACGTTTCTGGGTCTCCCGCGCCGCCTGTTCCTGGGCCTGTTCCTGGGCCTGCTGCTGCTCCTGCTTCTCGAGCGCCGCCAGCTCGTCGTCGATGGCGTCTGCGTCCGCGGCCGCGTCCGCCGAGGGCGCCTCCGACAGGATGAGGCCAATTTCGTCGGCGGCGTCCATTTGGCTGCGCAGACGGCCGACCACGTCCTCGACGCGCGCGGTGCCGCCCGTCTGCGCATGGAGCGCCTCCAGGGCGTCGGCGCTGGCAGCCATGGCCTGCACGAGCTGGACGGTATCGGCGGCCTGCTCGAGACGCGCGGCAACGGCTTCGAGCTGGGCCAGCGAGGCATAGCGCGTGGCCAGGACGGCGCCCGTCTGCTTCTTAAGACGCAGCGCAGCCAGCGCGGCCACGCGGTTGCCACGAGCCAGCGCGGAGGCCGCGGCGGCGGCCAGGTCGTCGATGCGGCGGCCCAGCACGTCGGTCTGGTGGGACAGGGCGTCAATGAGCTCGCGCACCTGGGCGGCAGCACGATCGGCGTCGGTCACCTCGGCCGCGGCCTGGGACTCGTTCTGGCGGCCCGTCCGCAGCACGACGACGGCGCCGTCGTAGGCCACCAGCTGGCGGTCGCGGGACAAAAACACGAGCAACACGTCGAGGTCGGTGTCGGACAGGCCGAGACCGCTGTTGCTGTCGCCCTGGGCGTCGTGGAGTAGGGCGCCCGGCTGCGAAAAGACGCGTTTGAAATGGGCCACTGACCAGGTGCCGGCAAAGCGCGAGGGCACGTCGGCCGTGCGCTCGGCAAACGCGTTGGCGGCGGCCTCGACATTGGCCAGGACCACGTAGCGGTCCGCGTCCGGGTCGGCCGTCCGCCTGCGCGGGTTCTCGGTGTCGAGGCCGTAGTCGCTATTGTCGTCGCCCCCAACCAGCTGTCGCCAGCCCCAGGAGAGCGCGGTCCAGGGCAAGGCCGCAGCCCAGGCAGCCCAGGAGCTGCTGCTGTAGATGCTGTCCTTGGCGTGCAAAAAGGCCGACAGCGGCACAAAGTCGCGGTGCTGCACGGCCTCGCGGATGACGGTGTCGAGGATCAGCGGACGGCCGTAGCGTTCGCTCGCCAGAGCGTCAAACAGGGGGGTCCCGCCGGTGAGGACCAGCAGGCTGGGCGCGGCAGCGGCCGAAGCGAGCGCTGTCTTGGACGTCGACTTGGCCGCAGCCGAGGCCGGGCCCGGAAGCAGACCGGCTCGCACAAGAGCAGTCAGGCCGCGGCGCCAGGCCGCGACATTGGCGGCATAGCCTTCGGGGTTGGTGGACCGAAGATCTCGCCAGTAAGAGTACAGCGCCGGTAGACGCAATCTGAGCGGCGTCAAAACAGGCTGGCCAGTGACACGCACAGGATTAGGGGGGAGGGACCAACCGGGTGATGCCGTCCTCTTGAGCAATGAGAAACTGTATTCGCTGAGTGTTGGTGACCAT
Source organism: Graphilbum ipis-grandicollis (assembly GCA_019925625.1). NCBI lineage: Eukaryota > Fungi > Ascomycota > Sordariomycetes > Ophiostomatales > Ophiostomataceae > Graphilbum > Graphilbum ipis-grandicollis. Next base: position 1,033,723 of record JADHKH010000002.1, on the reverse strand, counting down.
TTTGGACAGATGGAAAAGCAAAAAGACCAACGAATGAAATTAATACATAAATCAGAAAAAATTAAAAAAATAAACAGAATATTATTTGTATTGAATATACCAAACAAAACACACGATATGAGCACGCCGTGACCGCGGCTCGAGTGTGAAAAGACCAGTCGCGTAAAGTCTCAGCTCGAAGCCTAAAAATCCAGAGATTATGGCAGATGCCGAAGCGGTTGCCTGCTACTGTTGCAGCCGCTGCTGGTGCCTTATCGGGCACCGATAAGAAGTTTCCACCTGAGCTAAAGCGGGGTCGCATAGGTGCTGAAGCCCAACGGCGGCGGTATGCTGTTTGCCAAGGGCCTGATTCACATAAGCGGTCAAGGTCAAGCCCCACACGAAAATGGGCTAGTAATTGGTGACTTTGAAAAGATACTTTTCATATGACAAATTAAATGTTTTTGAGGTACCTCGTTACAGAGTGACTTTTTAAAATGCTCGACTCGTACCAGGACATTTGACCGCCTTTTTTAGCCTTGCATCGTAGCTATGATAAATGTTTATAGTGAATATTTTATATATAACGCGTGTACGCGTCTTTTCGTGGAAAATCATCGAACTTTTATTTATTTATATAGGCATATTTCCTCTCTTCCTTTTCCCTCTCTTGTCCTCCTCCACTACACTTCCTATGTGCCGAGATTCCATCTCGATTCCCCGATCGCTGTGACGTCGGTGCGGGGAAGAGGATACTAGCGATGCTGATCTCTAAGGCGAAGGGATACAACCGACCCTCGGCGTATGCGTGTAGCGTTTGTGTAGTAGCGTTTGTGTAGTAGTGTGAAGACGTGACTTCCAAGATGTGACAGTCCCTAGGCATTCTTTGGGTACTGCTGACGTAATTGTATAGAAGTTCAAGGGCGCGACTCCAAGTCGTGACACTCCCGGGCTCTTTTAAGCACTGCCCGGTGCACTTTCAGTCTTTTTCAGTCCCCCCCAGTCTCTCCCGGGCATTTCCAATGTCTCTTAGTCTCTCCTAGTCTTTTCCAGTCCCCCTGGGCACTTCCAGGCACTGCCCGGTCCTTCCCAGTACTTTCCGGGAACTACCTAGTCCCTCCCGGGCACTCCCAGTCCATCCCAGTGTCTTCCGGGTACTACCCAGTCCCTCCCGGGCACTACCCAGTCCCTCCCGGGCACTACCCATTGTCTCCCAGGCCGTCCCAGTCTCTCCCAGACCGTCCCAGTCTCTTCTAGGCCGTCCCAGTGTCTCCCAGTCTTTTTTAGTCTTTCCAGCCTGGGAAAAAAAAGAAAACGAAAAGGACTAGAGAAAAAAGGCAGGAATAAAGAAAGAAAATTAAGCCTACGGTCCCATTTTAATTTACAAAGTGCTGTAAATGTAAGGGGTCAATGGCGAGTGTATTCAACTGACTAATGCCGTATCTATCAATAGGAACGCATTACAGAAAGAGAGAAAAAGAAGTCAAATATCCCCGTGTCGTGAAATAACATAAATAAGGGCTCAAGGCTGTGGCACGTGCGCCGGCTAGCACGTGCTCAGCAGGAGAAACAATCGGCCGAGTGCAGTCGAGGCCCTTCATGGGCGCAGCCCGTTACAGTAAAATAGGCAAAAAATTCGCTGTAAATTTTTTGAAAAAATGTTTTCCGTAAAAAAATACATATAACGCGCTTTTTTCACTTGTGTATTTCTATGTCATTATAGTCGCGCCACCACTTAAGTTACATATAAGACAGCTGAATTTTGCCGTGTCGCTGTATAATGACCGACACTTGGTACCTTCGCGAAACGGTACTTGAGACTATTTCTGCCAAGTAGATTTTCCAAAAACACTTACTAATACACTTTTTTTTATGGGGCTTGACCTTGACCGAAGCCCGACCGCTTGTGAATCAGGCCCCAAGTCTGCCCAGTCTATCCGTCCGTTTGTGTGTGCTGGCCAGCTGTTTGGACGCGCTTTCCTGGCGCTATCTGCAGTTGCTCGGCGGCAAGCATGCGAACACGCCCTGCAGTGCCTTCCCCGAACGCGGTACGAGGGTGCTACGCGACAAGAGAAAAGAGAAAAGAGTCATTCTTCCATCCGGATGCATCAAGCTGCAGCTATGATTCTGTGCGTTCTCACGGCGCCACGCCCGCTCAGAAACGTCATGGCGGTGGAGAAAGACGAGTGGGCCCGACTGCAGGGTAGGCCTCCAGTGAGCTGGGAAAATCCCAACACTCCAGCGCCAACAGACGGTTGAACCAAACAACCAAACAAGTTGTTTGTATGGCTGTTTTTCTCTTTGCATGGCATGATTCAATCCGTTGCTCATCCCTGGTATAAAGCTGCTGATTGAGTCGGAATCGTCCGTTCCATTTTATTTCTTCCCTTTTTCCTTCTCCTCTCGTCCTACCTTTCCCCTCGTTTCCAACGCACGAACCCACAACACAACACGAAAATCTCGGTACGACCATCAGACAGCATGTCAAATCGTGGCTCTCAGGGCAATCGCGGGCGTGGCGGGGGCGGGGCGTTTCCATTTCGCCCGCGAGGCGGCGGCCAGGGTGAAGGCGGTGAGTCTCGGGGCGGCCGAGGGGGCTACAGCAGTGGCCGCGGTGATTCTGGCGGCTACCGCGGCCGTGGCGATTCGGGAGGATATCGCGGTGGGCGAGGCGATTCTGGGGGGTATCGCGGCCGCGGAGACTTTGGGGGAGGCGGCGGGCGAGGCGGCCGCGGAGATTTTGGGGGAGGCGGCGGCCGTGGAGGCCGGGGTGGGTTCAAGGCGCCCGGCGAGGTGATGGAAAACGCGCCGCCGCCGGACGCAAATGTCAGAGCCATTGAAGACGCCCTGCAGAAGAATCTGGGCGGCGGCGGTGGCGCGGTGGTCGCGTCGAGCCCGTTCCCGGATCGGCCTGGATTCGGCACGCGTGGAAAGGAGGTCACGCTGTGGGCCAACTATGTGGTGCTGGAGGCGGCCAACACGCTGACGCTGCACCGCTACGACGTGTCGGTGACGCCGGCGGTGACGGGCAAGAAGCTCGTGCAAGTCGTGCGGCTGCTGCTCGAGACGCCGGAGCTGGCGCCTCACCGGCAGAACCTGGCCTCGGACTTCAAGTCCACGCTGATCTCGCGCACCAAGATCGAGGACCAGACCATTACTGTGGTCTACCGCGCCGAGGGCGAGGACGACCCCCGCAACGGCGCGCCGCAGCACCGCGTGCGCCTCGTCTTCACCAACCTGCTGTCGGTGTCGAATCTGATGGACTACCTCAAGGCCACGGCGCCCTCGGCTCAATACGCCGACAAGCAGCCCATGATCCAGGCCTTTAACATTGTGCTCAACCACTACGCGCGCACCACGCCGGGCATCGTCGCCCTCGGCGCCAACAAGACGTTTGATATTAGCGCCATGAACGACGCCAGCAAGGCGACCGACCTGCGCAACTGTCTGACCGCCATGCGTGGCTTCTTTGCCAGCGTCCGCACCGCCACGGCTCGCGTCCTGGTCAATGTCAATGTCAGCCACGGCGCCTTTTACAGCCACGGCCCGCTGGACCGGCTGATGGAAAACTATGGCGTCCGCAGCCTGGCCCGGCTCGAGACCTTTATCAAGCGTGTGCGCGTGCAGACAACCCATTTAAAGGAGAAGCGCAACAAGAAGGGGGACGTGATTCCGCGCATAAAGACCGTTTTTGGCCTGGCCACGCCCCAGGACGGCCGCCGTCTGGACCATCCTCCGCGGGTCAACCGCTACGGCGCCGGGCCCAAGGACGTGCTTTTCTGGCTCGAGGGCGCCACGCCGGATACGAAATCCGCAGGCGAACAGCCGGCTGAGTCTTCGAAACGGGGCGGCAAAGCCGGCCGCGGTGGCCGTGGCGGAAAGGCTGGTCGCGGCGGCAAGGCAGCTTCGGCAGAGCCGGCATCCTCTGGTCCTCCCGCCGCGACGGGCACGGGACGCTACGTGTCTGTCTTTGAGTTTTTCCAAAATGGTGAGTTGTGCTTTGTCTGCTCGCCTTGTCTGCTCTCCTTGCCTTGTCTCCTGCTTGTCTGACAAGCAGCCTACAATATCACGCTCGCCAGAACCGATCTGCCAGTCGTCAATGTGGGCAACCGCGATAACCCGACCTATCTACCGGCCGAGGTGTGCAGCGTCGTTCCCGGCCAGCCGGCCAAATCCAAGCTGGACCCCATGCAAACACAAAACATGATTCGATTCGCTGTGCGACAGCCCAGCGAAAATCTGAAAAGTATCGAAAACGACGGACTGTCGACTGTCGGCCTGTCGGCCAAGTCAAATCCTCTCTTGGTAGGTGTTTTTTTCTAGCCTTCTGTGACGAGACCACCACTGACCGCCAGGCTCTGTTTTCTTTGACGGCGTCTTCCAAGCTGATCACAGTGTCCGGGCGCCTTCTGGCCAGCCCCAACGTGCTGTACGGACAGGCAAAGTCGGCACAGGTGTACTTGGGCAGCTGGAACATGGTGCCGCGCGGTGCACAGCCGCTCAAGTTCAACCAGGGCGGCAGCCTCAAGACGTGGTCGTGCGTCTGCATCAACGTGCCCAGCATGTACCCGCGCGCCGAGCGCTTCAGCCCCGACAGACTGGCCGCCATTCTGGCCCAATTCACCACCATTCTGGGCAACTCGGGCGTCAACGCCAGCTCGCCGGCGGCCGCCCGCATACTTGACCTGAACCACGTTGACGATCCGGCGCTGGAGAACATCATCAGGCAGGCATCCAGCCGCTTCCAGTTGCTGTTTATCATTTTGCCGGACGCGTCGTCGCCGCTGTACAGCCGCATCAAGACGCTGGGCGATGTGCGCTACGGCATCCATACCGTGTGCTCGGTGGGCACCAAGCTGGCCAAGCCCAACGGGCAGGACCAGTACCTGGCAAACGTGGCGCTCAAGTTCAACCTCAAGCTCGGCGGCCAGAACCAGCTGGTGGACCCGGCGCGTCTCGGTTTCCTCGCCAACAACACGACCATGGTGGTGGGCATTGACGTGACGCACCCGTCGCCGGGGTCGGCCTCGTACGCGCCCAGTGTGGCCGGCATGGTGGCCAGCGTGGACGGCAAGCTGGCGCAGTGGCCGGGCGTGCTGGGCGTGCAGGCGCAGGCGCGCAGCGAAATGGTGTCGAACCTGGAGAGCATGCTGGACTCGCGGCTGCGGCTGTGGCGCGGCAGCAGCGGCCGGAGCGGCGCCACGCTGCCAGAGAACATTTTGATCTACCGTGACGGCGTGTCCGAGGGCCAGTACCCGCTGGTGGTGAGCCAGGAGCTGCCGCAGCTGCGGGAGGCCTGCAAGAAGCGGTATCCGGCGGCGGACCAGGCGCGCGGCCTGCCGCGCATCACGCTGGTGATTGTGGGAAAGCGGCACCACACGCGCTTCTTCCCGACGCGGCAGGACGAGGCGGACAAGAACGGAAACACGCAGCCGGGCACAGTGGTAGACCGGGGCGTGACGGAGGCGCGGCAGTGGGACTTTTACCTGCAGGCGCACGCGGCGCTGCAGGGCACGGCACGGCCGGCGCACTACTACGTGCTGCTGGACGAGATCTTCCGCGCCGACAGCAAGGGGGCCGGCGGTGGCGGCAAGGGCGGCGGCAAGGGCGGCGGCAAGGGCGGCGGGCGGGCACCGGCACCGGCACCGGCGGCGGCGGTGGGCGTGGCAGACCGGCTCGAGGACATTACGCTGAGCATGGCGTACCTGTTTGGGCGGGCGACCAAGGCCGTCAGCTACTGCACGCCGGCGTACTATGCAGACATTTTGTGCGAGCGGGCGCGCTGCTACCTGAGCCACGTGTTTGAGACACCGAGCAACTCGGTGGCGCCGTCGGTGGTGGGCAGCCAGGCCGACGGCGGCGGCCCGGCCGGCCCGACGGCGACGCAAAGCGACGTGCAGATCCACGAGCGGCTGCGGGACAGCATGTTTTACATTTAGTTGTATTTGGTTTGAATTTGCGTTGGCTTCTGTTGAATGTAGTTGCGTTGATTATTTTGAATTTAGTTGGTTTCTGATTTGAATCCAAGTTGGGTTGGTTTTCGGTTTGTCGCTTGATTATGATAGTCGCCATGTGCTGGGCTTACGCGAACGGCAACCTATTCTCAGCATCTCAGCGTCAGTCTACGCGACTGCTTGGTCTGTGTTCGGGGCGACCCTGCACTCTCTGCAAAAGTCGCAAGCAAAAAAGAGTAGTGAATAATAAAAAACTATTAAGCCCGTAAGCTCCCGTCCAAATCCCGTCGTGATTTCGTTTCCGTCTATGATATGCTAAAGATGCCCGATTCGCGCATTGCTCCTCATGAAACCAAGATGCAAAAGTAAAGAAAGCACAAGAAAAAGATGAAAGAGAAAAGAAAACAAAAAAATTAAACAATAACCGTCCTCCAAACTCCTGCTTTTCATGTCTAAACGCACCCACAAGCAGAGGACCTGCTGCGGCGCGATGCGGCCTCGGCGTCGCTGCCTGCCTGCCTCGCCTCTCCGACGGTTTGTAGAGTACAAAGGGGAACAGGTCGCCAGAGCGTGGTGCTGCCCCAGTCCGAGGCGTCCGGCGTGGCGGCCACCCCGGCTCCCCCTCTTTTCCCCCCATGTCCTTGCCCCGCGCAAAAGGTCAGACAGGGGGAGAGGACACGGCACGGGACCAGCTGGTGGCACCTTGGCGGCATCTTGGCTCCCCCACACTATGGCAAGCTTGGTCTGTGCTGCCTCTTGTTTTCCAGGCTCCCCTCTTTTCGTCCTGTGCCACGCATCACCACATGACCGGAAAAGGTTGCATTTCCTCATTTCCTTGTCTCATTTTCTTTGGTCCACCGGCCGGGCCTGCTTCGTTTCATTGGCCAATGAGGGGCGTCACCAGCTCGATGCTGTTGGGGCGCGCATAGCTGCCGGGACGCCGCGAGGGCAGAGGCCGCTCAGGCGCGGCATGGCTGTTGGCGGCAAGAGCGGTGCCCGTGTCAGGGCTGTAGTAGTGGGCAGCGCTCGTGCGGTAGTAGCCGTTGTCGTAGGTGGCGGCAAAGGCCTTGCTGGAGGAGCGGGCGTAGGACGTGTTGGGGCTCACGGCGGCGCTGCGCGAGGAAAAGGGCCAGAGGTTGGCGGCCGTGTTGGGCGAGGGCGGGCTGCCGTCACGAATGGACAGCGAACGCAGCGCGGCCATGGCGGATGAGGAAGAGGCGGCGGCGAGGGGGAGGGCTGATGCCAGCTTGGCCGGGGTCGATGGCGGAGAAAAGTAGGTGGAGCTGGGCCGCGACGGTGAGGCGCGCGGGATAATGTCGCGTGGCTCGGCCATGTCCATGGCGTAGGTGGGATAGTAGCCCGTGCTGGCATAGCTGTCCATAAAGTGCTGAGCGCTGGCAGAGGCGCCTTGCGCCTGGTCGTAGTCGCGGCATCTGGGCGGTCAGCAGGCGAAATCTCGACAGTCATGGGTCGGGACACTCACTCTTCCGAGCAGTACGGGACGCGGTCATCGGGCGCGATGAATTGTTTCTCGCACGTCATGCTGTCTGTCAGTCCCTGTGCGTAGCGATCAAGGTCTCTCCCACTCACCAATACTGGGGAAAGCTCTCCCGCTCCTCGTCCCAGAGAAAGTCGTCGTCGTTCCGCTCCCGGCTGGTCTTGTAGCCGGACGAGGGAGCCACGGCACCGCCACTTCGCCGTCCGTTGCCGCCGGTCGTGTGTTTGGTCGAGGACGACGACTTGTGCCGCGCAGAGGTGTCCACGGCCGCTTTGCGGACATCCGTCATGGAGGTGTTGGGCAGTCCATGGCCCGATCTTCTCCGTGTATGATGCATTTCTTCTTCGACGCCGGGCGAATGTAAACGAGTCAGCCGATGGCGACGGCAGCGGCAGCTGGCCGTAACTGGCGCTGTCCTGGCAAAATAGGCGGCGTGAGAGCGATTTACACGTGAAGACGCAAGCGTGAAATTGCGTGGATTTGTATAAGTGGCAGCGGCCAGCAATAGAGGTGTGAACCGAGCAACACGACTTGAAAAAAAAACAAGAAAATAAGAGAAGAAATCGAGAAAAAACAAGAAAATAAGAGAAGAAAATCGAGAAAAAAACGAGAAATGAAAAGCGAGAAAAAAGTCTGAAAAATACGTTGCGTCGAGGCCCAGTGCCTCAAAGGGGGAAAAAACAAGGGACAGAAAAATTTGGCGTCCCAAAGCGTCTTAGGCGTGCGTGGGAGCGTCGGTAAGATTGGACGTTTTATCGCGGTGGCAAATGACGGCGTCAAAAGCTGGCGGAAAGAATTTTCCTGCTGTTCTTTTTTGCTCGAATAAACGGCAGGCGTGTGGAGTGACAACGAGGCAAAATATGCAGCAAAACACGTCGCAGTCGTCGTATACGAGCAGCAGCGATGCCCGTCTCAAGCAGGGCCGGCTATGGTGCCAAAGGCTTTAATGGGCAGGTGTGGACTCCAGAGGAAGGAGGAGAAAAGTCGGGCGTCTTCTGGGCGAGCAGCCAGTCTTTAATCTTCAAGGCTGAGGTAGCGGCAAGATAGTGCAATCGCAATAATTGTATTATCGGACTGGCTCCGCGCTGGCCAGCAGCTGTCTGGCAGGAGCGAGATATGGGTAGTGCGCCAGATCGCGGATAAGGCAAGAACGGGATAAGCTGCCTCGGAGCGCCTGGCAAAGGAAATGGCAGGCACGGCACAAGTGGCAGTATTCGTACGACGTTGAGGCCGGAAGGGAAAGAGGGGTTCGGCCGTTCGTGGTCAGGGCAGCGGGGGCGGAGAGAGTCCAGGGGGGAGAGCTCTTAGCGCCTCCGCTTGATAATGATGGTCGAACGACAAGGAGGAGGACGAGCCTCGGATGATTGGACAATTCAAAGTAGACAAAGGGAAAGAGCGGTAGTGTTGTCAACGCCGGGGCCGGAAAGGGCAATAGTGCTGGTTGCTGTGGGACGTTGAAAGAGCAAGCCGTTTAGGCGGAATGAGCTGTATCGTCAACAGGAAGGAGCTGCCACGGGAGGGACTAGTACGGGAGAAGCAAGCGAGAGAGGGAAAGAAAAGGGTGGCTGTTGATGCGATGCGGCTACCTTTTGTACACTACGGAAAGTGAGACTAGTTGCCTCGTGAATGGCCGATGACTACTTGCTCTTGCGTGCTCACGCAACTCTAGGCTACCCATTCATCAGAAAGCGCGAACAAGACGCAAGAGCAGCGTCAGCACAGCGCAAAACACGTCAATCCGACTCGAGTTGGAGTTGGACAATGTCGTCGCCTTACCAGCAACGATACGTACCGAAGCTTCCTGCCAGGGATCCGAAAGCGGAGATAATAGCACGCCCTGGAACGGCGACGGGCCAATGACAGGACCGTCTTGTAGCCGGCAAGGGCTGTGAGCATGACGACCAGCACGACGCGTGGAGCAGGATTTGGCAAAGTCATCAAAAGGCCCGCGGATGTTCTGGCTGCACAGCCGGCCAGCCAGCCCGCTGCAGTACAGTGTGCCCGAGAAGCCGTTGCCAACGGCGTGAATGAGTCTGGAATAGAGTAATCCGCTGTAAGGTGGACCTCGTAGGGCCGAACAGGAGCTGGAAGAACGCTCTCGTATGTAATAGCGTGCATTCTTGTAGCGTAAGCCAGCGTACTCAATGGCAGTGTAGTGTAGTGTAGTGTATACTCGTAATGGCTCGTTGCGTAATAATAGGCAACGGAATGCGCCCTTGCGGCCTGGGCGGGGGGAAGAGCGGGGATGGCGGGCACGTTCTGGGACGGCCAAGGGATGCCCGGGACACACAAGGGCCCAGCTGATCCGCCGCAGGGGCAGCTGCACAGCGGTCACAGGGCGTGCATGCCCTGTAGACTGGCAGGCCTACACTGCACTACACTGCACTACACTACACTACACTACAGGCCCGATTCGTGGTGGCTCGCAGCCTTTCACGGTGAGTCGGTGAAACTCTGGCGCAGCTGGCTTTGCAATGGCCCTTTACCGGCACTGCGTGAAATCTCTTCACTGCATCTCGATGTCGCGGCCTGCGTGGATGCGTAGCGGCAAGGAGCCACCTTTGCTCCGCACGGCCAGAAACAGTGGATAGAAGTGCCTAAAAAAAGAACAAGACAGAAACGCCTCCAGGGCGAGCAGAGCAGCAACGTGCCGCCAAACAGTGCTGCTGGAAAATCTTGTTCTGCAGGTCCGCCTCGGCCGTGTCTCAACACGCGTGGGGGGCCATCCTGGAGGACATACTACTAATCAACCAGAAAAGGCAGACCTTTTTGAAAAGCAGCCATCACACGGCCGGTGCAGGGGTGTTGGGACATAGCGCTGAGGGTTAGCAGCAGCCCACCTTTATCGCAGTGTTTTACCCGAAGCTCGACTCCGCGCTATTCTCTCGGGTTGTCCTTTTTGGGAGTGGCCGGCCAGTGACAGCTTCTGCTGCTGGAATGCTGTGGTGGGCTGCAGAATCCCCACGCCTTTTTCCTATCTCGACAGCCATTGTGAGATGTCACATACATTGCCTAGCCTTGTCGACCAGCACCTGCATCCAGGACCCCTTTTTTGTGCTTTGCTCAGTGACGGCAATGAGTTGGTGTTTCTCTGGCACTGTTTATCAGCTTTGGCTTTTTTCTTTCTCTTCTATTATCTCTACTCTGGCTTTTCCTTTCTCTCTTTTATTCTCTCTTCTCTCTTTTATTCTCTCTTCTCTCTTTTATTCTCTCTTCTCTCTTTTATTCTCTCTACTCTTCTCTCTCGCTTTTCTTCTTTCTGCCCCTACATCAAACATACTGGCATGCATCAGTGTTCAATGGAATGGGAGCGCCGCCACTACAATGTGGATAATGTCGGCCAGCGTCGGCATTGCAGATCCTCGGCTCTTCCTGTATGTAGTAGTGCGGCCGCTGCGTATCTCTGGCGAGCATTGAAGCGAGCCAGGGCCATTAAAAATAAAAATAAAGATAAAAACTGCCCTGTATTTAGTCTGGCGGCCCTCTCGATCCATTCCCTCTCCCGTCTTTAGCGTGCCGCAGGAGTTGTCCAAGATAACGGAAATACAAGTGGAAAAACGGCAAGAAATTCCAAATCTGAGAAAACTGCATTTGCGAGAGGGTGCCATGGACATGAGGCAGCTTTTGTAAGAATAGGATGGGTGACATGGAATGAGGCAGCTTTTGGGATGGGTGAAATGGAAATGCAGCTTTTGCAGTTGAACGAGAAGATAAAGTGCTACAAACTTGCACCCATGAGAAGCCAGCAATGGACCCCACCATTTACGCAAAAATTGGCCTTGCTTGTGCCGGCATTCTATCCTATCGTGCAGCTACAGCTCCGTACTTTGCCCAATGGGTCTGAAAAAGTACGACGCAAATACCAGCTTTCGTCTGCCGCCATCACCGCCGTCTCATTCTTGTGCTGTTCGCCTCCTGCTGCAGGTACGCAGAGGCCGCAGCCGGCCGTCTTTTTGATCTGGTCGTGAATATGTGGTTTTACTCTTTGGTTAGCAGTCTCGTCGAGCCCTCTCATTGGACGGCGAAACGAGCCAATCAGCCTTGCTATCGGCAACACTAGTCAGAGTAGTCAGCAGTTCTGGCGATCTGTTCCTAACAGCACAGTATGTAAACTCTCGGGCATTATTCTTATTCATTCCACCCTCCGCTCTGAAACGGGCCTATGAAAAGGCAAAGACGCGCCCACGCGGCGCCCTTTTGCGTGTCCATGACTCGTAACCGATCTGGGACGTTTTCGACCTTTTGGTTGCGCGGCAAGTGTCAACAGGGCAAACGGTGGAGGCCACATGTGTGTAGCAAACGTTGTAGTTGGCAAGGCACTTGTTGGCTTAGCTGATAGGCGGTCTGCCCAGCCTAGCCGGCCGATCCTTCTTTTGCCCTTTTGCTCTTTTTGCCTTTTTGCTCTTTTTACCCTTTTGAGGGTCCCAACATGTTTATTTGCGTTTTTCCAGCTTGTCTCCCTTGATGAAAGTGTCATTGCTATAATCTGGCTGTCCCTTGAACGTATCATTGTTCTATTTCTGGTTGTCTCTGTTCCTGTTCCTTGTCCCTGTCTCCAACTGGCGGCCTGTTTGCGGCTCCAACGAGCCGAGCATCTGCCGTTTTGGCAGATTTCAGTCGAGCCCAAAATCAGGAGCTTTCTCGGCTTTTAGCATCATTTCGCAGTCATGGCACGTCTGCCGTCAGCGTCGGCCTACCGATCGCGTTTCGCGCCCCCTTCGCCAGCTTTTCATCATCGCCGCCCTTCTTACCTCATCGCTTGATCATGTCATTGCCGATCTTTTGTTTTTTTCAACAATGCTCGTCTTTTCGTTTGCCACAAGAAAATTCTTGTTGCCGTACTAGCTTGTAAATGTGTAAATGTGTTGCTTTCCGGCATTTCTCGGCCAAATCCATCATTGTATGTACAAGGCTCTGGAGAATGCCATGGCGAATCAGCCACATGACCACAATGGCAAGATACAGCATAATTGCGATATCGGCTAGCGCTATTGCGGGCAAAAGGGCGCCGAAGCGCTCAAGGCCCAACCAACCAGCCCATTTTCGACAGCCCCCCTTCTTCCGACACCGGCTTATCGCTGTGTCTGCTTTGCTCTTTTGACCTCTTGTTTTGGTTTTGATAAACAATACTTTTGAGCAGCCATGTGGCGTTCTGTCCAACAGCACTCGTCCCAGCCTGGCGAACAGCTCGCCTCTTCTCTCGTCTGCCTCCTTTCTCGGCCAGACTAGCTTGGGCCGATGACCGGTTCGTCCATCTAATCGTTACACCCCCAGCCTTTGCGTCCGAAAGACGGACGCTCGCTAGAAGAAAAGAGAACCAAAGAGCGGGCTTGGCGGAAAGAACAGTGACTCAACAGTGAAAGGGATGCATCCTGCAACAACGGCGATGGCTAGCCGAAGCAGCGCTGTTTTCTCGCACTGGATTTCCATTTACAGCCGCAGCGCTTGGCAATGCTAGTCAACTCCTTTGCTCTGTCACTCTCTGCTTCATGACTGCCAACAGTCGTCTTCCCGTAGCTGTTTGTTCCTTGGTGCATACAACAGTAATGGCACTTTACGGCTGAAAGACATAGGAACAAAAAGAAATGGTTTATCTCGAAGCACAGCTGGAAACACCAATCGTCCTGTTGGAAGGCTAGGAAATCCCCTTGTCCAGGGCCAGACCGACGCAAATCGCATCGAGCATGTCTCGCTCGGTCTCCTCTGCAAACGCCTCGACAACCGCGGTCCGGAAGTGCTCGTCTTGGTCGCCTTTTCCGTCCAGCTGTGCCGTGCTCGTTGCCTGTGGAGGCGTCGTGAATACGGGACGCACCGTCGGCAGCATAGCAAACGGCTGGCGGCTTGTATCCGTCGACTGTAACCGCCTTTCGTACGCTACCAGGGCACCGAGATCTGCGAGGCTGCCGCTTTCGGCTTCGGCTTCTGCTTCTTTGGAAGCTTTGTCCTTTTGACCGGCCAAGCGACCGTACCGGCGAACGGCCGTGACCAGCGTCTCCGTGTCGATGACAGCATGATGCGCGCGCATGACTTGTGCCTCTCTCCACAAGGTTCTTACGGCGCCCAGTTCGGCGAGCACGCCAAAGTACGGTTGCCACACGTGTGCTCCGGCGGCCGGGAGCTGTCCTTGTAAAAGTGCCGCGCGGAAGGACGGAGGAGAGGCCAAGCCCTCCCGATCGACTTTTCTTGGCTGCACAAGTCCGTGACCGGTCAAGAGCGTGAAGAGCTCTGATCGGGCGGCTCTGTACGAAGTGGGCCGGTCATGGCTTTGCTGCAAAGACGCTCGGAGGACGAGCAGCGCAGCCGTGATATCCAGCGCGCCATCGTCCCCCGACTTGGCCCCCGGCCTGGTGGCGTCTGCTAGCCCAATGTGTAGGAATCGACGCATGGCCGCCAGCTCCATCGAGGCGGCCGCCGCACAGAGACCCAGACCGCACAGCTTGTGGCCCAGTGGGACGCCGCCATTGTCGTTGAGTCGGTAGCTCAGGTTGAGCAGCATGGTGGACAGCGGAGCCGCGACGTGGGCAGAGGGAAGAGGAGCCGTCTTGTCTTGAGCTGCCGACGCAGTGTACAGCATTGGCCGCAGCTGTGCGTCAATGACGCCCGCACAGGCTGCCACGGCCGTGCAGCCCGAAGCCGTCTGCGTCGCCAGAGAGAGCAGTCTCCGGATCTCGGTGAAGCCCCGACATCGGGCCAGTGCGCTCTGCAGTTCGCTCTTGGCGGTGGCGCCGGTGCTCTGCCAGGGTTTTGACGCGAATCGCTGCCGGTGCAGCAAAAACTGGACGGCCGTGGCCGGCTCGGCCGTGGCCCAGTGTGTGATCCCGTTGTGGTGGAAGAGCTCGCGTAGCAGCGCCACTTCCTGTGACTGCGCCGGGTGCTGCTGTTTCCGTTTGTTCTCCGCTGCGTCGCTCGGGCGCTTTTCTCGGGCAAACGCCCAAGTCTGCTGCCTGTCGGCCATGAGCGCGGTGGACAGCACGTCTCGGTCCTGGACACGCCAGGGCGAGAGGACGATGCCTGCCACCGCCTTCATGCGCGCGTCGGCAAGATCTGCCTCCTCGGAAAAAGCCGCCAGACGCTCGGTGAGGGCGTCGATGGAGGCGTGCGCAGCCCGCCAGCGAGCCGTTTCCGCGACCTCGATCGCCTCGTCGTAGGGCCGTACGTAGGGACTGTTCTCGGCGTCCAAGTCCAGCACGAGCTTGGGCACGTCGAACAACGGCACATTTTTTTTTGGCCTTTGTCTGTGTTTTGAGCGGGAAGACGTCGCGGCTGGTCGAGACAAAAGAACGCCATGGCGCTGAAGATGCGGCTTCGGAGTTGCGCCGTTTTGTGGGCGATGGAGAACAAGGCAACGGGGAAGAAGCCTCTGCCAGGCCTTTCGTGACAACATGGGTCGTTCAGGCCACAGGTTACTGAATAAGCAATGTTGTGCTTACACGCATCTTTAGCAAGCGCATTCAGGGCCCGTTGGCGCAACAGGTGGATGTCTTCCCCAGACTTTCTCCGCAAAATAAGTTTTAGTACGCTGTTAGCTTCACCTGGGTGGACCGAAGCGGGGCGCCAAAAACAAGCCAAAACCGCATGTGACACGTCAGGTGATACTCTGTCGAGCAGTCACGTGCACATCCTCTAATTTTCCTGCATAAGCTATCAAAACAAGCGCCCCTTGTCTACCACTTGCATCCACAGACCCGACAGAACAGCAGCCATGGCGAGAACCCGATCATCGCGCGCGGCAGAGGCGTCTGGAGAGGCGGATGCAGCCAGCAAAGAAACGACCTCTCCCGCAGCAGTCATGCCCAAGAGGGAGGAAGAGGCAGCCGAGCCTGCAAAAAAAAAGGCGGCTGCCGAGTCTGCAGCACAAGAGGCAGCAGCCGAGCCTGCAGCACAAGAGGCGGCAGCTGCAACGCCCCGGATAAACGACCGCATGGCGCGGTTCAAGGCGCTGCAGGAGCGTGCCAAGACGTCGGCAGACCAGAACCTACGGGCGTCGGCGGCTGAGACACAGCGGCTGGCGGCCGACCCATCGCAGTTGGGAGCGTTGCGACGAAAACACGCGACGGCGGCATACAAGCTGCTCAAGGCCGATGTCGAGGACGCGGGCGGCGACTTTGAGCGCAAGCGGGCCTGGGACTGGACGGCCGAGGAGAGCGAGCAGTGGGACAAGCGCATGCGCAAACGGGAGGCGCATCGCGACAACAACGCTTTCCAGGACTACCGGCAGGAGGCGCACAAGGTGTACAAGCGGCAGCTCAAGGCGAACCTGTCGACGCCGGACCTGGAGCAGTACGCGCGCGACAAGCTGGCGGCCGTTGAGCGGGCGGCGGCCGAGGGCACGCTCGAGATTGTCGAGACCGAGGACGGCGAGTTGATTGCCGTGGACAAGAGCGGCAAGTTTCTGTCGTCGACGGGAGACGTTGGCGGAGCGGCCGACTCGACGTCGTTTGCCGATAACCGGCCCAGCCGAGAAGCCATTGACCGGCTGGTGGCCGACCAGCACAAGGCGGAAGAGGCGGCGCAGCGCAAACGGCGCGAGCGTCTGGCCAAGAACGGCGAGGACGCCGACGTCACGTACATTAACGAGAAGAACAAGCAGTTCAACCAGAAGCTGGCCCGCTTCTACAACAAGTACACGGCCGAGATCCGCGAGAGCTTTGAGCGCGGCACCATGATTTAGGGTTGCCCTGTCGTCTTTGGTTTATTGCGTTTTTGTCAAGGGGTCCGGCGTCATGGACATACAGATATACTTTTATTCACAAGTTTTAATCCGGCGTTATGGATATGATAATACTTTTATTCACAGGATGCCTTTAATCAGGCGTTATGGATATGATGAGATACTTTTATCACAGCATGCCTTTTCTCCATGCTCGCGCAGCCAGCTCCGTCATTTGCGGCACTTCCACGGCACCGGCCACCGTCGCGTCCGTCAAGGCCTCGACCACGGCCTCGGCCACGTCGTCGGCCTTCATGGGCTTTGTGCCGGCGGCGCCGAGAAAGTCGGAAAGCACACCGCCGGTGGCGCGATTGAAAATGGCGCCGGCACCGACCAGCGCGGCCAGAGGCAGACTCACGGGACGGGCGCCGGCATCGTAGAGAAAGGGGGCGCGGATAAAGATGGGCCGGCGAAGCGGCGGTGTTGACGTCGAGGCCGAGGGGGGGGAAGACGGAGACGCGGCGGCCGCCTCGGCCAGCAGGCGCTCGGCCTCTCGCTTGGTGCTAATGTAGCGAGCCGGCAGGACAGGAGCGCCTCCGGCGGCCGAGATGTAGGCAAAAGCCTGGACGCCGCCGGCAGCTGCCGCCTGGGCAGCGAGCAGAGCGCTGTCTCGGTTCATGCGTTCGTAGGACGAGGCGGGGGACGATCCCGGCGCCGCCGCCGACGGGCCACCGGCGACCACTTTGCGCAGCCCCTGCAGCGGCGAGTCACGGCCCGAGAGCAGGCCCTTGTAGTCGGCTTCCAGCAGTATGCCGAGCGAATGCACGGCGTAGTGGGCGCCGCGATAGAGAGGCGCATATGTGTCCGGCCGGAAGATGTCGGCACGTTCCCAGGCCACATGGCGAGCCCACGACGGCGGCCGGTCCGAGTCTGTGACGGCATCCCATTTTGGCTCGCCGGAACGGCTGTACAGCGACGGCAAAAAGAGGTCAGTCCCTGAGCGGCCATGTCGTCTCCCCTCGTCCCGGCCATACCCACCTGATGGACGTGACGTCCCAGCCCCGGAGCACGGCACACTTGCAGATGCGCGAGCCCAGGAAGCCGTTGCCGCCGGACACGACAATCTTTTTGACGGCAGCGGCCATGACTGGGCGGTTATAGGTGCTGTGAGCTCTGCTTTCCTCTGGGCCGTTGT
The DNA here is from genome assembly GCA_019925625.1 of Graphilbum ipis-grandicollis. Classification (NCBI taxonomy): domain Eukaryota; kingdom Fungi; phylum Ascomycota; class Sordariomycetes; order Ophiostomatales; family Ophiostomataceae; genus Graphilbum; species Graphilbum ipis-grandicollis. Next base: position 1,016,447 of record JADHKH010000002.1, on the reverse strand, counting down.
GGACGCTGTGAGCTCGCTTTTCTCTGGGATGGCCGAGCTTGATGCGTCGTCTGGTCACTGTCGTGCCGGTGGACCGTCTGCACGCAAGATACTGCCAAAGTCAACACCCTTGGAAACGCTGCCGTAGATGCACTGTTACGTAGTGGAAAGGGCAGCGTGCGAAAGCGTCGTGCAAGATGAGCTTCGAAAAGCTCACGGGTTACTCAGCTAGCGTGATTTCAAAGCTCCAGTGGGTTATTATCGTGGCGAGGCTGCTGTGGGTCCAGTGCACGGGCCCCTGCGGCTCTACTTTTTCGCAAGGACGGGAAACACTCTGCTTTTCCACGTCTGCACGTCTTTATCAACAACGTCACTAACCGAGCGGCACCACCATGGCCCCCCCCAGTGGCATCGGCAAACGCGTCAAAGGCTGCCAAATATTCCGTCCGTTTGTCTACGGCACGACGTCGCGGCCGTTTGACGACAAGAAAAACCCGAAACCGCCGGGCGTGCCGGACGACCACACGCATTCCTGGCAGGTGTTTGTGCGCGGCGTTGACGACACTGACATTACCTACTGGCTGCGGCGTGTGCAGTTTAAGCTACACGAGTCGATTCCGAATCCCGTTCGAAGTATGTCTCTCTCTCTCTCTGTCTCTCTTACTCCCCCCCCCCCCTCTCTCTCTCTCCCCTCTCTCTCTCCCCTCCCTCTCCCCTCCCTCTCTCTCCCCTCCCTCTCCCCTCCCTCTCTCTCCCCTCCCTCTCTCTCTCTAACCTGCAGTCGTCGATGGCGAGCCCGGACGGCCGTTTGTGGTCGAGGAAACCGGCTGGGGCGAGTTCGAGATCACGCTCAAACTCTACTACGTGTCCGAGAGCGGCGAGAAGCCGCAGACGCTCTACCACCACCTTCGCCTGCACCCGTACGGCCGGACCGACGAAGAACGCGAGGCCATGCGCGACGCCGGCGAGGTGCCCGCCTGGACCTATGAAGAGCAGCTCTTCAACGAGCCCTACGAGTCCTTTTACGAAATCCTGACCAGCGGCGCGCTGGCTGCACCCAAGACGAACGCTTCCGGCGCCGCCACCTCCTCCTCGGCCTCGTTGGCGCCCTTGGGCAAGCGCGGCGAGGGCGGCGTGCTGGCCCGCAGCGCCATGGTGCCGCTGACGTCGCGCCCAAGCCACCCTTTTAGCCGCGAGACGGAGCAGCTCGAGGTGGAGAAGCTCAAGGAGGCGCAAAAGGCGGTGCAGGACATGACCCAGAAGCTGCTGGGCGAGCTGCGCAAGAAGGAGGAGCGGCTGGCCGCGCTCAAGAAGGAGGCCACCGAGGACATGGCGGCCGGATGAGCGGGTGGGAGCGGTGCGCCGCCGGCGTCGTCGAGCGAGACGGCAACAAGGACGATTTCGGCCTCGGCAACCACTTTAGAAACAGCCTCCATCAAGACGACACACGACAAACAGTCAATAGCTGCCGTAATCAGACGAGCCGAGTTGGCTCTACCGGCATTCTTGAGCCACGAACGATTCACAAGAGCAGAGCAGGAGAAGGACGAGCAGCGCGCCTGCAGGAGACGCCGATGCCCATCAAAGGACACTGCTGCGTATATACATTTTTATATCAGGCTGGGTTAATGAAACGAGATTTGCGTGTGCACGTGATAATAAATGGGCTATCGTGAGTTCTTTCCGTTGCCAGTTCCTGCAGGCCATTCCTTCCCTGTTCCGATTATCTGCCGTTGTGGTATCATCCGTTGAAATCCAGCCCCCAAGCACGAAGAAAGACAAGAGCAAAACGAAAACAAGTGAAAATTGAAAAAAGAGTCGATTGTGTTCCGGCACAAGGGATCGAGAAGCGCCACCGGCTGGCTCGAATAGGCAGAGTACGCACGACAGCATCGATACTAGCGGCTTCCTCCTCATCCTCGCTGTCTTTGCAGCGTCAGCGTTGTGCCGGAGGACGCCAAACCGCTACGAGGACGACGACCAGGGCCGCCAAGAGGACGAGCAGCGGCAAAAGCAGCAGCAACGCGATGCCGCTGAAGCCGAGGAGAAACAGTCGGGGTGCTGTCGAGGACGTGGATGACCGCAAGGCCGTGGCCACGACGCCCTGCCCCAACACAAAGGAGAGACAGGCAAAGAGGCCCAGCAGCGCTCCGTTCCACAGCGGCGGCAGCGTCAGGTACACTGATGTGGTCTGATGGGCCGGACGCCGCTCGCCGGCAGCCAGGATGCCCTTGGCCAGCAAAAACAGCACGCAGAGGCCGAGCTGAGGCAGCCCAGCCAAAATAGCCACCGCCGTCGAGGATGGCCGGCCAAGCACGGCAGTGGCTGCGTCGATCCGGCCAAAGGAGCCCAGTCCACCCGCACTTGTGACGGCGAAAGCCAGACCGGCCGCGACCAAGCCAACCATGGCCAACCACGCCATCACGCCGACCAGCCCGCGCACCAGTGACGGAGAACGGAACCAGCGGTAGTCGCGCGGTGCCCAAAAGATGGGCTGGAAGATGTTTTCCGCCGGGTGGCCGTCCAGCATGACCAGTGGCGTTTGGCGCTGCCGCTGCTGCAGGAAGAGGGCGAGGCTCAGACAGACCAATGTGGCTGTATGGAGGGCCACAATGCCGCCGAGCAGCGAGAGGCTGAGCAAGACGTCACAAGCGGTGGCCTCGTGCCATGTCGAGGCAGTCACTGTTTGCGCAAGGCAGTACGCCAGAGAAGAGGCGTCCACGGACAAGACAAGCGTGGTGTTGGCGGACGAGGAGACGGCGCTGGCGGCTAGCAGAGCCGAACCGGCCGGTGCTGTCTGCACGACTGAGTTGCTGCCGCCGGACGGCTCGGCAGTGCTCTCGAGGACCAGCAGGACCGCGCTGAACCGGCTGGGATTTCTGGCTAGCTGGGGCTGACTGGCCGTGTCCAGGCGAAACCGCTGCAGCTCCTGCTGGAGCCGGCTCGTCGGCTTTGCCTGCACACACTCGGCTGTTGAGAAATTCAAAAAAGCCTGGCTCTGGTCTCGGGAGCGGCTGTCGGCCGTCATGGCCGCCTGCTGCAGGGCCGCCACCGTGGACTGGCCAAGCAGAGCCGCGTTATTGGACGCGTCCATGCGAAAAGCGCCGCCCGAAACAAACGCGGGTGTCACCAGCAACACGGCATAGTCGGGAGCCGGTGCCAGCGGCACGGCCATTGTGACTTGGACCAGGCCACCGCCGTACAGGAGAGCCGACAGCAGTGCCGAGACGAGCACCAGAAGCGCCAGCACGGCCCGCATCCGACCATGGCCGCCCCCGTTGCTATCGGTGAGCAGATAGAGCGTGTTCCGGAGCGACGGCACGTCAATGTCGAGCCAGTGCCGACGGGCGAGGGCTGCATCCAGCTCAGCGCGCGTGGGGCAGCACAGGATCTCAAAGGCATACGCCGCCACGGCGACGACGGCGGCAGCCAGGACGGCAAGCAGCGCTCGCAGCAGCCATGCTGTGCGGTCGGCCACGGCGCAAGACCCGTTGCTATATAGCTGGGCGAGATCCGGCGGCAGAGACGACGACGACGCGCGATCCCGGCCGAGAACGGCGGCCAGAACGAGGCAAATCAGTGTGGCTATCAGCAGAAGCAGGGAAAAGGCCCAGCCCAGTACAAGGCCGCCACGCGCGCCTTGAGCTGTCCACGTTGGCCGCCGACTTTTGACCGATCCGTCCATCAGCCTCTTCTCGTTGTAGGCATCAGAGCCGTCGCTGGAGGGAGGTGCTGTGCTGGGACGCGCCATGCATGGTCGACGGATACTGTTGTCGCTGTCGTCTAGCTGGTCCTCGTCGAAAGACGTCAACTGCTCCTCTACGCGTCCCGCCTTTCGCTGAGCCACGCTCTCGGGCGTTTCGCCGCGCAGGTAGTTGACGACATAGTCGGGAATGAGAGTCGGGTCCAGAGACTCCTCCTCGCCTACGCCGCTGCTCGGCCGGCGCCTTTGCGGCTGCCACGTCGCCCGTCGAACGGCCTGGTGAGCGGCCGGCGCAGGAGGGATCCGGAGCGGGAAATAAGCCAGAGACGACGCGTTTGTGTCGAGCGTGTTGATCGTGTCGATCGTGTCGATCGTGGCGACGCTGAGAAACGGCCAATGGACAGTCCGTCTTGCTCGGCCTCGGACAGCTCTTTTTATGTCAGTATAATGGCCTTTTTTTTTCCCCGCTTGACATTTCCTTTTCACTCTTTCACTCACGGATGTCTTGTGCATGACCCGTCACCCTCCTCTCGCTCATGGGACGGCTGATTGCCGCCGTTTCGTGGCGTCATAACCTCCATGACAAGGCGCTGCTGGTGATACTGTTTTCATGTGGAGAGGTAAAGGTAGACACGTATACGAGGGAAGAAACAATGACAAGTTACGTTGGTCGCAGGGAAAAAACAATGACAAGAGCCGTCAGGCAAGCAAAAAGGTACAATGAAAGTGCACCCTCTGCCAGAGAGAATGCTTTGCATAGGGCGACCAAGGGTGGAACACTGTCGATCCTGTTTGGCATTCATGCCTAACTAGTACACTGGGAAAAAAGCTCTTTTCTGTTGCTTTCCCCTTAAAAATCGTCCCTAGTTTGAGTACCGCGTAGGGTGAGAGAAACGTGATTCTCTCTATTGTAGCACCTGGGCGCCATCTTGAGTTTTCAATTTACTCTTGTCCTCTGGCTCTTCTTCCCAAACGGGCATCTGGAGATCATGTAAGTACAAAGTAGCAGAAATACCCTGCTCACCTCGAGAAAGACCATGACAAGAAGAGGAAAGGAGGGGCGATAATGTTTGAGCTGCAGAAAAAGGCCGAGGAGGCTATGCTCTTCCAAACACATCACGGCTCCACAGCGGCATAGCCTGGCCACTTTTGAAACTAGATCCCGCGAACATCCTGTGCATGGTTCCGCACAGCCTTGCAGCGTATGCGAGCCAGAGCCAGTGAAAAAGGAAAAGAGGAAGGAGACGATACTTAAGCAGAGAGGTAGCCGTCTCTGTATGTAGGAGAAAGGGGTTTCGGTAGAGCCAGATGGATTGACTTGCCACCTCTTTTAGGCATCGACGGGACAGATTAAGCGCAGCAGCCTGATCCCGTCAAGACGAGTGCGAGCCTTTGGGTTTTCATCGGGTCTTTGCTTTCTCGCACTGCCAAAACTGTCTAAAAATGTACGGAGCACTACATTCACTGCCAAGTTGTCTCCCCTATCCAGGGGTGACATGTTTTAGAGTGCCCGGGAAGAGCGGATGCATTCATGCGTAAACCCCCCAGAAATAGATTTAGCAAACAGGAAGCAAATATCGAATCAAGTTCTTCGTTAGCAGTTGCCGGTTATAACAGTCTCGATGAGAAAGCAAGTAGACGTCCTTGACAAGTAATGTGTCTGAGCCGAGTCGAGAGAACGACCCTGAAGCCGTGCCAACTACGAAGAGATCATCCATCTACGCCTGCACAGTATAGTGACCAACCCAGATTACACAAAGACGGTATCTATCCGCTCATTCAGTACCAGTCATGGCCACGTCGGATAAAGACGAGAGCCAAAGATGGTCCTTTTGATTCTCCCGCTTGGCCCGGGTGGCTGCGGATGAAGCGGAATGTGGTCAAGGGAAATTACCGCTTGTCTGTCAGAGCGGCGCATCCAGGACGATAGAGCCGCCTCACCCAGGCAGAGGCCAAAGCTCCCTCTCGCTCGTCTGGGACACAAAAGCTACGCAGCTGCCCGAGTGCGACGAAAACGCATTGCCGACGCCCGAGAACAAGAAACTCTACCCGCACAGGTCTGACTGCAAGAAACTCCAAAAGTGGCCGTCTTCCCTTTACTCGGGCCTTGGCATATTACCAGTCAGACACGTACGTTATGTACCAAGCCGTTATCGATAGCGTCCAAGGGGGGTGGCGGCATCGGCACGCGACCCCATGAATGGATGGACCGATTCCGCTGGAACACCCAGTGGTGGCCCGATTCCGGACCTGTCGGGATGATGCCGTGCTACCCACACCCACGCTATCCACCCGATAGCTGAGGGCAAAAGATGTCAGCCCCCTCCCCCTCCCTGCAGTCGAGAATGCATATAAGCCGGGCATTGGCAACCTGCACGTTTTTCCCCTTTGATTTTTTTTGTATTTTTTTGCTCTATGGGAATTCGTGGGACCAAGGCCAAACTGGCATGCAGTTTCTGGAAATCAATACACCGTCAAGAGCACGGTAAAGCAGCAGGCACGTGCAAGGACGAGAACCACCCTGATGCGTGCTCGCTGGCTGAGACAGGAGACCAAAAGATGAACAGAATATGACAAAGATATGGAACAAGGAACTGCTCGCCTGTCCATGGCAGTCCTCCCGGCTTTCACATCTCGCCAAACTCCCCGCTTTACACAAGAATCTCACATTACAATGCGCGGTCAAAACAATATAGAGAGCGTTGGCTGGAGAGAAGAAATCAAACACAGCAGAAGAGCAAAAGATATAGCCAAAATGGTGCAAAGAAAAAAAGCACAAAGCCCCCTTTCTCATCAGCTGTCTTTGACATCATCTTCAATCGCTTCTTCAGGCATGACACCCATAAGACCGAGAGGAAGAGGCGGCGTGCCAGAAGCCGATCCAATGTGGAGATTGGCCCGCGCCTTTTCTTGCGCCTCGACAAAACGATCCCAGTATTCGGGATCTTGCGCTCTGGTCAGCTCAAAGATTTCTTTGCGGTCCTCATTGAACAACCGGATAAGACCCTTTTCGGCAAGCTTGCGGTTGATGTCCTCGTTGTTGATTTCGTGCACAATCTCCATCAATATCTCCTGGTGTTCTGGATCCACACCAAGGTCGTCCGTGCCGGTTAGCAGTTTGTAATGCTTCAGCCAGCCGCTGCGGAAACGATGGCCAGCACGAAGAACACGGCCCTCCTCGTTTGTCAAGCCCTTTGACGACAATGACATGCTCGAGTTGGAGCGCGACAGAGTCGGCCGGATATCTGTCTCTTCCTCGCCGTCCGAGATCGCAGCCGGGGCTGTTTCGACCTCGCCTTCGTGGGCCTCCTGCGAGCATGCTCCGTCCGGCTGGACTTCCTGGACCGGTGGCTTTTCCACCAGGGGCCGGACGCTGTCGGTTGATACTCTTGTTTCGGGAAACTCGTTTTCGAATCGCTTGATGATGCCGTCCAAGGTATGGTCGAGGAAGAGAAGGCGTTCTTGACAAAGGTCAGTATACATTACATGGAAAATATCCAAAAGTGCATGCTTACGGTATGCTTGGTTGTCCCCCTGTTCCGACAACGCCTTGGCCTTCTGGAGCGCTGGCTGCAACCGTATACGGATCTTGCGCGCGCTCTGGAGCAGGTGCTTGGACATATCCTTGGCCTTGCCGGCCGAGGTAGGCGTCGAAGATGCAACGGTTCCGTCGGTTTCACGTGTAAACTCGCCCGACGGGCGAGCTGACTCGGAGCCACGATTGTTCAGGCAGCACTCCAGAGCCTGGGCCACACCCGTGCCGCCAATGACATAATCGTCGTCCGGGGCTACTTCCTCATCCTCCGTATCCGATTCGGCCACATCGTGTCCGACCAGGTGCTGGATCACGTTGGGGTAATCAACATGGAGAGCCGATTTCTTGATCGAAGCGCCGTCGATACTGGCTGCGGCTGAAGAAGGCAGATTGGTAGCTTCCAGTGCGTCTGCAGACACAGCAGCCGCATTGGCCGTCGTGACGAGGTCGACATTGCGGAGGCAATAGGCCAGTACTTGCTTGGCCATGGCACGCACAATCTCGCTCGATCCGGCCGTCGGAATGTCAATATCGACGGCCACCAGACTGGTCGACAACCGTGTGGCCGCCAAAAGCGAGGCGTACAGAGCACAGGCCTGCTCCTGTGTTTCCTCCGTATGCGCATCGGCCAGCTTGACCAGCTCGGGGTTCTCCAGGATGTTTAGATGGGCCAGCTCCTTGATCTCGGGGATAATTTCCGCAATGGCAATTGCCTGAGACGAGGTCATGCCTACATCGGCCAAATGGAGGCGCTTGAGCGACGACATCAGGGGAAGATAGCGCCGAAGAGACGAAACGGCGCTGGGCTGTGTCTCGAAAAGCTCGTGATTGCGCGATAGGTCCAGGAAGCGGAAGTTGTGGAGCGTCGCCAGCTTGGCCAGCAGTTTGCACAGAGGGGCCGGCTTGAGATTGCAATCGGCCAAGCTAAGTGCCCACAGGTTGCTGCTCTTTTCTCGGACGGCGTCCGCCAGCGCTTCGATCCATTCACGCAAGTCATTTCCGCAAAGGTCGATAGCCTCGCACTGGTCGCTGGCGAGATACCGCGCTACGTGCTTGACGCCATCGTCATCGAAATCGTTGTGGGAAACGCCAAGCCGCTTTGTGCCACATTGGAGAAGGCCATCAATCAAAAGGCCCAACTGACTCGAGGTCAGGCCGGTGTCGCCCAGATTGAGCAGCTCCAGGGTAGAGCCGCCGAGGCGTTCCCCAAGCGCCTTGGAAAACAGTCTGCACAGATCCTGTGCTGCAATCGTCGAATTGCTGCTGTTGAGGGAAGCCGGTTTTTGCTGCTTCTGCTGCTGCGGCTGCACCACAGGCGGTTGCGGAAAAGCGATACTGGACAGGTCGAGAAACTTGAGTGAGCGGCACATGTGGAGAAAAACACAGATATGCTTCCATCCGTCAGGGCCAATCTTGTTGTTCTTGAGCACTAGCCGCTCGATAAAGCCACTCTGCCTTGTCACGCCTGCCGGTCGGGTGGCTGCGCCGGTTGCTAACGCCAGATTGGAGTGGCTGCGGTGATGGAAGTAAAAGTAACGCTTCTCTGGTACTCTGGCGGCCAAAAGACCGGCGAGAATGACGCGGAGACCTTCGTCCGACAAGCCACAATTCTCCAGGATGACTTCCCGGATGGGCACAACAGCCAAAAAGTCGCCGAGCGTGGTAAGGTCGGCCAGATGCATCCAGTAACCAGTCAAGTCTAGCTTCTCAACCACGCCAGTATTACCCGAAATGGCCGCCTGGGCAGTAAGCTGCTCCGTGATTCGCTTCAGAATAGGCGTCTCCCGAAGCTGACAACAGCGACGGTAGATACGCACGGGGTTTGTCGTCGGCGTCAGCTGGGCGCGCGAAGCCATGGAGGCACGGGCGTTCCCGCCGGCCTTGGCAGCAGCGCCATTGGCAGCAGCGCCATTGGCAGTAGCGCCATTGGCAGGCGTGCCGTTGGCAGGCGTGCCGTTGACAGCAATGCCGTTGGCAGTATTGCTGGGGGCCGCAGGCATGCCATCGTCGGACGCGTCGCTGTCCAGGTAAATCTCCAAAGGAACGGATCCATTCGCCTCGGCCAGGCGTCGCCTTCTCTCCTTCCGCGCCTTCCTCTCCTCCTCGCTCTTCTTTTTCTTCTCCTTTTTCCGATTGGCGTCAGCAACCTGTTCAGCGGTCGCGGGCGCGGAGGCAGGCAGAGGTGTGACGGCGTTTGCATTCTTGGCCTCGCCGTTGAGTGCGTTGGGCGCGGGAGGCGTCGCAGTAGCCGTAGGAGTCGCAGTTGCAGTCGCAGTAGTAGCAGTGCGAACGGTAGAGGCAGCAGTACCATTGGTCGTAGCAGAGGCAAGCGGTTTGGCGGGCGACCGCGCCGTTTCTTTGTCCTCTTTAATGGTGCTGAGCCTGTCTTCCTTGGCCTCTTCAGCCAGGATGGCCTTGCCGTTCTTCAGCGCCTCGCCCTCTGACATCTCAATCGTTTTCGGCTTGGGTCCCTTTTCTGCCGCGGCTGCGGGCTTCTTTACTGCGGGCTTCTCGGGGGGGCTCTCATTGTACTTGGGCATGGGGGCAATCTCGACGTCAACACAGAAAGCCACGCGACGCAGCTTATTCTGGTCCAGCTCACTCAGGCGACACCGCTCGCGATTGCGGTCGACGTTGAGGACCCGGCGCTCGACCAGGCCATGGCCATTTCGCAAGGACGGGCCATTACTGGATGAGGACGACAGGCGGCGCAGAACGTGAAACAGGCCGGCCTGAGACGACGTCTTGGGCGGCGCGGGCGTGTAGGGACCTTCTCCCTCATGCTTGGCTGCGTGCTGCAGGACAGCATTCTTGACCGGGTTGGCCCGGACCACCTGCGGCTCCGTCTGTTTAGGCGCGAGCATGCCGGTCTGTGGGGGCGAGCCGGGGTTCGAGGAGGAGAACTTGGACGAGAGACTGGAGAACCAAGAGCCGCGTCGTTGCACTTTTAGGCTTCCTCCGACCGGCGGGGACGACGAAATGGGGATCGGCGCATTGCCATGAGAAGCGTCGGCACCAGTGGAGCCATGGGCACCAGCGATGCCAATAGGTATGGGTGAAGCAGCGCTGGGACTTGCTGCCACAGGCGGAGTCGGCGACGGCTCAAGTGTATTGCGTCGGCGAGCGGCGAATCGCGGATTGTCTGTAGGAGAAGCAAATGTCTGATTAGCCGCCAAAACTTTTCTGGCAAAAAAGGGGCGGAAGCAACATACCCTTGGGTGACTCGTGGGCCATCCAACTGACGTCGATACCGTGAATCTGTTCCATTGTGGGACAGAGCGGCGCGAAGCGAGCGCAGGAGCGGGCGGTCCTTTTCGAAGCCGAAGCCGGAATGTAACAGAAGCTGCAAGAGGCAGAACACGGCTGAGCCGATTAAGCCAAGACAGCCAACAGAGCCGGGAACGGGCCAGAAAAAGTCGAGAACCGAGCCAGAAACGTGCCCGAATAAGAGGTTGTTATTCAACCAAAGGGCCTGCTGAGCCTTCTGAACCCACAAATGCAGAGAACAGAGACCCTCAGAGCCCCGAAAGAAGGCCTAGGCCAACACCCACTCTAGCATCACCACGAGATGAGGAGAGAGAAAGGGCTGTGATTGTGAGGAGAAATTGCACGATGAGGCGAGAGAAACACACTCAATGCCCGGCCGTTGAGATGGAGTGTCCGCGCGAGAGAGAAATGGCTGGCGGACGGGCACAATGGGCTTTTTGGCAAGATGGTGGCGATGGAAGCTAACGGGGCGGTTGTGGGCAAAGGGCTGTTTAAGGAGAGGGACAGGTCATTGGCGGTGGGGCAGGCAGTTGGCAGTTGGCTATAGCGCCACCCGTGCTTGTAGTGTAATAGTGTGGTGTAATATTGCGGTGGCCGGTGGCAATAACTGCTGCTAACACCAGACAGAGGCCGCAGCTGAAAAAGGTATGCTTGTCACAAAGTTGGGATAATAGAGGAGGAAAAAGAAAAGAGGAGCCGAAAAAGGAAGGAAAGACAAGCGCGCGACTCTTGCTAGTACAGAATATACAGCAAGATAGCCGAGAAGGGGAAGAGGGAGTAACAAGACTGGATAAGGCAGAATAGCGAGGAAGGAAAGAGAAGTCCGAAGCAAGAGGAAAGAGGAAAGAGCGATAGGATAAAGCATTCCGGTGCTGAGATGAGCCCATACGTCTAATAATGAAGTCACCCACAATGAATAAGCGAGAAGGGCAGGCCCACACGAGGTTGCTCGCTCCTTCTCACTACGCTACGACGTACCGCGCACACTCGCCGGGCAGAATGGGGAAAGGCGCAAGGGAGGCCACGACCTCGAGTGGTTCAGGGAAAGGAAAGAGCAATGGATGAGAGCCAGATAAGCTAGTGTAGTTGGACTAGGTTGGTAGGTGCGCGGGCAGGTAGCGAGCAGTATCGCGGTTCGGGCGGCGGCGCCGATTAAAACGGGCTACACGGCACCATTATGTACATACAGTGCAGTGCTGCACGGCCGCTACAAGTCGACGCTGCGCGACAGATATTCTGCACATCCGCAGCGGGCATACGGAGGATGGCTTGCATTGCTGACTAAGCCACATGGGGCAGCAGACATGGACGGTCAGCGCGATGCTATGGAGGCGGTGAAAACGCGGTGCAAGGTGCTGCAATGGCAGTGTTAATTGCAGGCAGTCCAATATTGAAAAGACCGGCCCGACACACCGCACAAAAAGGAGGCCTTTCGAGCCGTCCGGGGACAGGCAAACAAAGGCTGTGGCCGAGAGGGCAGAAAAGGTGGAGTCGCAGGGGCAGCGCGGAAAGCTGGGATAATCGCCATAGTGTTACCTATAATACTCTGTACTTTGTAGCACTCCGCACAAACTCACATCATCCCGTACTCGTATGCTCTGTCGTACTTGCGCTAAGATATTTGCGCTCCCCGTTGGGACTAGTGCCGCCTTCCCATTGGCAACGCGGGACTGGTAGCTGGTGCAAAGCACCTGCTCTTGGACGGCTCTAGATGGCTGCGGACATCAGATCATCATCAGCAGCAGACGTCATGGGACATATCCAGGCGCCCCTCTGAGGAGGGCACCTTTGGCAAGTGCATCGAATGCTTGGCTTCTGCTGGTTCGAACCAGGCGCGGCCGTGTCGGCCTAGCCCGATTGGGCCCGGCAGCGCAATTCTATGCCGTGCGGCGTACAGTGTGGGCTTTCATTTCATGGGAATTTGTTTGTGGGCATTTATTCCAGCGGACCTATTGGAGGGAATTATTGGGGGGGCCATTATGGGGAGCGGATCTTGATATTGCCAGGACCAGACATCCAAACAGGTAAAAGTAAATAGTCAATAAAGAGGACCAATAAAAGAAGACGGAAGACGAGAAAGACTTGCGAATTACAACATTACAACGTAATGAGACAACATGGCGAGAAACGTCTAATCACCGCACCATCCATTGCGGTCGCATGAGTTTGCCATGGATTGCCAGAGAGGGAAACTAGCCATGCAAGCATCTTGTGACCGCTGGCGCTGCAAAACTACCGTCCAGGTGTTCCGGCTTTTTCTCTAGATGCTTTGCGCTGTGCTTTACTATTGGGGCCGTACGCCACACTGTAGGGTTGTAACGCCTTCCCCCACATGTAAAAGCTTCTCGTCGCCACCACGTGAGGCTTTTTTGGGTTTTTGTGCTTGGCGCTGCACACTGGGTGAAAATACAGAAACAGACGGATATCGTCAACCACGCCGAGTCTTTTTCCCGCTGCCGTTCTCCACGCCACGATGCTCACGGCCGGATGGGCTGACCGGCGTTTCCCGCCATCGCTTCCTGTATCCCTTTTGATCGTGTTAAATTTTTAATTTTGTTCATTTTTTTCAGACAACTCTTGCCAGCCGTACCAGTGGCTCTATTTTATTGCTCTCCCAGATAATGTCCCATCATACGCGCGCCATGGCCCTGAACGAATCCGGCAAGTTCCCCAAGTTCATCGTCGTATGCCCTGATCCCATACCCGTCATCCCGATACGTGACCCCATAGTGGGGATGTTTTGTGTTTGCTGGGGGTTTTTTTCGGCCAGACTCCATTTTCACCTCGGACATACACAAAACAAAAAGGAGAGCCGAAGAGGCGGCGCGGAAGAGGCACAACCATGGTGCCCCTATGTAAATAAATTCAGAGAAGAGGAAGAAAGGAGAAAGGAGAAAGGAGGAAGAAAGGGGGAGAAGAGACAAGAGGAGAAAGACGACCAGAAAGCAGCGCTTACTCGCGCAGCTTGGCAATCTTCTCGGCAACGCGCTCCTTGCGCTGTTCAAAGGTCAACTTGGCCTTCTTGTACTTGAGCGACTCCTTCTTCCACTCCTCCTTGGTCTTCTTGGGCGCGTCGCTCTCGACCTTCTTGAAGGGGTCCTCGCGGATGGCCTCGTGGGCCTTGGTGTACAGCTCCTCGAGCTCATCCGGGCCAATGTCGTCCTCGGTGTACTGCTCAAACTGGCTCTTGTGGCGCTCCTCGTCCTCCTCCTCGAGCAGCTCCATGTACTCGCCGACGTGGCCGCCGTAAATGTACTTCTTCAGGACCTCGGTGTCCAGCTCCTTGCCCTCAATGTCGTAGCCGGGGAAACGATTCTCCGAGTGGGGGATCAGAATGCCGCCGTCAGAGGCGCCCTTCATGGCACCAAAGACACGGGCACCAGTAGAGGTGCGGCTCAGACCAACGTCGAGGAAGGCCTTGAACGGGCGGCGCTCCTCGCCGTCCTCACCCTCAGCAGCCTCGGTCAGGGTGTACTCGCCATCGGGCTCCTCGACACCCTTAAAGGTCTTGTCCAGGCCGAGCTTCTTGAGCACACGGCGGGCAATCAGCAGGCCGGTGGCGTAGGCAGCCGCCCAGTTGGTCAGGCCGTGCTCAATGCCGTAGGCACGCAGCTCGTGCGAGTAGGCCGCAGCAAAGACCTTGTCGCCCGAGATCTCGGACGTGACAATCTGCATGATAATGTCACGGTTGGTGAAGCGCACCACCAGGCGGTACTTGGGCGCATTGTACTTGTTCTTGGCCTGGGTGATCAGGCGCTTGCGGGCATAGTAGTCGGTCTTGCCCTCACGACGACGGCGGTACTTTGTCTGGAAGCGACTGGGGCGGTGTCAGTAAAGGAGAAATGGTGATAATCGAGAGAAGAAAAGGAAAACATACCTAAAGTACGCGCTGTTCTTAACAAGCTTGTTGAACGGCTGTACAGAAAGAAAAGCCCCGAGTCAGCAATTTGCGCTTCAGAGATTTGACAACACTCCTTTTTCCTTCCGAAGCATCTTGCGTTGACTCTCTGTCTTTCTTCTTCTCCCTCTCTCATTTTTCTCTCGGCCGCTGCCGCATTGCCATTGCATTTCTGCTTGACCAAGCTTCTGTCATAATATGCAGAGCCGGTAGGCTTTTCTGGTTTCAACTTACCATCTTGACTGACTTGCGCTGGGCGATATGCTCTTGCAAGAATTTTGAGTTGTGGATGGAGGTAAAACGCAAGGAAGAATGCTAGGCGAAAAATGAGGGGACCTAAAAAAGAAAAAAATTGAGATGCTGCTGTAGCCAAAAACATTCTGTGGGCTAAAGACCGAGCCCTAAAACTTTTTCCCATGGTTGGCGACGACCACGCCTAATCGGATGACAGGCACGTGCTGATAAGAAGCCGCCAAACTGCTATAAGCTTAGTAAGCATATGACCCACACCTGCCGAGGTAAAAACGGGTAACAAAAGCTGGGGAAATATGGAGCACATCTTACAGCGGAGCTCCGATAACCAATGCAGTAGACAAGGGGCCCCCATCTTTTCTTCCTCTGACATCTTTTCAGCAGCCAGAGTACGGCATCTATGGCGGATTCCTTCTTTGCGTCGGACAGCGACCAATTATGCCGGACGAGAAGCAGCCCAAGGTGATTTTGTTTGACATTGGAGGTGTCTGTGTAAGTGCTACAGGGATGAAAGCAGGGGTGCGAAAACCATGATATGGACGGCAGCTAACAAGATGCAGGTGGCGTCGCCCTTCCAGGCCATCTTGGACTATGAGTTGAGCCTGGGCATCCCCCCTGGCTGGGTCAACTACTCCATCTCCAAGTCAGCCCCCAACGGCTTTTGGCATCGGCTGGAGCGCGGTGAAATCCCGCTGGACGAAGCCTTTTATGCCGGCTTCAATCGGGAGCTGCGCGACCCGGAGAAATGGAAGGCGTTTTATGGCGCTGCTGTCCGGCCGGGGCAGCCGCAAGCGATACCGCCGGTGCCCGAGGTGGACGGCAAGCTTATGTTTGACGAGATGATGGCCGTTTCTGACCAGCCGGACCCGTGGATGTTCCCGGCGCTTCAGGCACTGCGAGCCAGCGGGCGCTACATTGTAGCAGCCCTCAGCAATACCGTCGTCTTTCCGCCCGGCCACCGGCAGCACCACGCCAGCTACGACGCGTATCTCTGCGACCACCCAGTACGCCGCTACTTTGACGTTTTTGTTTCGTCTGCCCACGTGGGCCTGCGCAAGCCCGAGCCGTCCATCTACCGGCTGGCGCTGCGCGAGGCCGACCACTTTGAGCGCGCAAACGCGGACACGCCACGAGGCCGCAGCGCCGGTTGGACTGGCCAGGGTGTTGTGCCCGGCGATATTCTGTTTCTCGACGACATTGGCGAGAACCTCAAGGAGGCCCGCAGGCAGGGCTTCCGCACCCTCAAGGTGAACCTGGGTCGCGCCTATGAGGCTGTCGATGTGCTCGAGGCCATTACCGGTCTGCCGCTGGCCGGCAGTCATCCCCGGCCGCCCCGGCCAGACGTTCCGTCCCGAGCACGAATATGAGCTGCCAGTAGGTATTAAAGATCTCTATTGTTTGCATGTATTAGCCGTTGATTTGATCTCATGGTATTGGAGCTCAATTATCCCGGCACAATAATATACAATCAAGTGTAAAGAAACTAATCAATCGCCTTCGCCGTGCCCTTTGAAGCTTTCCGTGCAAAATGGTTATACCACTTTTATAACTCTTACCCGACCTAGCCTATCCAACCCCTAAAGGTAAAACATGATCACGCACGGCTGATGAAAAAAAACATGAAAGGAGAGCAAATCGTCAGTGACACAACTGCTCACAGAGGTGGAAGAGAAGCCAAAGAGCCGTCTGGCCTATGCGACAATGAGTATGCCGTTGCGCAAGGCCCGCTTAAAGGCCTCGGCGAAATTTTGCGTGCCATTGCACGCGCTTTGCTGGCGCTTTTCCAGGGCTGCTGGGAGCCACTCCTGAATCTTTTTCAGACGGTGTTGGTTCTGGAGGTTAGTACAAGGAAAACCTTGTCTTCCACGAGACGATGGATAACTCACCGATGGATGCGTGCTGATCCATTCGGGCGGCTCAAACTGCTGGGCCTGGTCCATCCGACGCCAGAAGCCGGCTGCCTCGGCCGGGTTGTAGCAGGCCTCGGCCATGAGCATGAGGCCAATGTAGTCGGCCTCGCTCTCTTGTAGCCGGCTCATGGGGCTGTTAAAGACCAGGTCAATGACGGGCCGCAGCACAAAGTAGGCCAGGCCGGCCGTCAGCAGAAAAGCGCTCGTCATCAGCATAAAGGAGCCAATGGCAGAAGAGGCGCGCTCGCCGTGATGGTTGGCCAGATTGTGTGCGAGCTCGTGGCCCAGCACGGCCGCCACGGCGTCCTCGTTGCGCGCAATGCCAAAGAGCCCGCTGTAGACAAAGACTTTGCCGCCCGGCAGCACAAAAGCGTTGGCCGTGCCCGGTTCGTCAATGACGCGGATTTCCCAGTCGTTGTCGGCGTCGGCCATGCCGCTGACGGGGATCAGCCGTGCCATGACGCTGCGCACCACGAGCGTCCGTGGGTCGTAGTCAGCCAGGAAACGCTGGCCCTGCTCGGCCGCCTCCTGTAGCAGCTGTTCGTACTGCAGCTGGCCCAGCATCCGCATCGTGTCCTCGCCCATGCAGTTGAACCGCCGCCGCCCGCTCACCGGCACCACCTCGAGGTGCGTGAAATAGAAGAGCAGTGCGCCCGCCGCCGCCACTAGCACTACCGTCTTCATGCTCGTGCTGTGAATCATGCGCCGCAATCGGGACCCGTGCTGTGGCGGCGGTGGCGGCGGCGGAAAGGGTCCCCTCCATCCATTGCCGCGACCCAGGTTCGGCTGCTCGTCAGGCGGCACCGGGACGGCTTTGTAAACACGCTGCCGTTGGTTGGGCTCATAGTTGTACTCACGACGCGCCGTAGTCAGGAAAATGCGCCGCCAGGTCTCTCCTGCGGCAGAAGAAGCTCCAACAGGCGCTCGGCAGGGTCGCGTTAACTGCGCTGCAAAAGGCGCCAATCCCCTTTTATGCGCGGCCCCAAGACCCACCAAGGCCCTCCTTGTTTGGAGCATGCCACCTAAAGGATTCTGTAATCCTGTCGGGAAGCAATATGGCAGTCTCAATAGATTGTGGGCAGGGCTGACGCCAGAGGCTGGAAAAGCGAATTATGTGAAGCTATTGTGAAGTTTAAAAGCCCATTATCCACTGGCGATAACTATGCGGTAGTGGCACGTGACTAATGGCGGCAACCTGGCCTTGTAAGAACTTGAGCAATATTGTATTTTCTCCTATCAGCGGATCCTTGCCCGCAAAGGTACCTCTGAATAACCTCACGCCCGAATACGATATACTCCGTAGATAAGTTCAACGCTCTCCATCGTAAAAGACTAATAAATCGCTAGTAGCCATCAGAATGTGTTTTCTCACAAACAATGCAGATAGTAATTGAAATACAAAGGAAAATAACATGATTGTAAAAAATATGTGAATTAAAAGCAAAACCCAGACGTTCCGCAGCTTAAATGCCTTGTTGTTATATGCTGTTATCACATGTACACTGAATTCCTTCTCTTCCGTCAGTGTCCGATGACAACACTTCTTCGCCTACAGGAACAGAGCCAACATCGCACCAGCAGCCGCCAGCACCATGCTTGCAGTAGTCATTGCAGCACCGGCAGTTACCGGAACGGTGCTGGCAGGGACGGTGCTGTTGCTCGGTCCCTTTCCGTAGGTCGCCGTCAGGTTGGAGCCAGAGTCATTTCCGGCAGCAGACGCAGTGACGCTGCTGGGAGATGCTGCCGCAACACCAGCCGTGGACGCTGGCACGACATAAAAGGTAGTCAAAGCGTTTGTGGTAACGGCGGCGATGCGGGCCGTTTCGGTACTGCTGGCGACGCTGATCGTGCCAAAAGCTTCCACAACGTCGGCACTGACAGGAGTGCTGGCAGCACCGGAGTGACCAGTAGTGCCAGCAGCGCCGGGGCCGGTGGTGGTAGCAGCACCGGAGCCAGTGCTGGCAGCGCCAATGCCCTCTGTAGTGCTGGCCGCAGCACCTGCAGTCTTACCCGCCTCGGCCACAGGGCAGACGGTGGTGCTCACGGCATAGACAATGGTGGTGACCTTTTTGTACGGGCAGTTGGTGACGGTAGGGGCGCACGAGAAGATGGTGGAGGTGGTGGTGGCATAGATTGTGCTCGTGGTCATTTCAGAACCAACCATTGAGACAGCTGCGGTAGATGAGTTGGTGAAATACGCTGGGCTGACAGCGACGGATGCAGAAGGTGAAGCCGAATCAGAAAGGGCGGCAGGGCCGGCAGGCGGGGCCGCAGGGGCAGAAGCACCCGCTGGAGCAGGGATCGAGAACGAAGGGCGAGCAGGGTCGGTAGGTGGCGCCGGAGGAACAGAAGCACCAGTCGGAGCGGGGGCGGAGAATGAAGGACGAGCAGGTCCAACAGACGGGGCCGCAGGGGCAGAAGCACCAGCTGAAACGGGGGCCGAGAACGAAGGACCAGCAGGGACGGAAGCGGGTGCTGAACTGCCAGCTGAAATTCTGGGTACAGCTGGGACGCTGGCAGAGTCGCTGGCAGTAGCAGGAGCACTTCTAGAGGCACTTTCGGTTGCAGGGACGCTGGCAGGAGCACTGGCAGTAGCAGGAGCACTTCCAGAAGCACTGGCAGACGCACTGGCAGACGCACTGGCAGAAGCAGCACTGGCAGGGGCGTTGGCAGAAGCGGGAGCACCTCCAGACGCGCTGGCAGACGCTAAAGCACTGCCAGAAGCACTTCCAGAGGCAGTACCAGAGGCACTTCCAGAAGCAGAAGT
Source organism: Graphilbum ipis-grandicollis (assembly GCA_019925625.1). NCBI lineage: Eukaryota > Fungi > Ascomycota > Sordariomycetes > Ophiostomatales > Ophiostomataceae > Graphilbum > Graphilbum ipis-grandicollis. Next base: position 997,136 of record JADHKH010000002.1, on the reverse strand, counting down.
ACTGGCAGGGGTGCTGGCAGATGCAATTGCGATTGCAGGGACGCTGGCAGAAGCACTGGCGGAAGCACTGGCGGAAGCACTTTCAGAGGCGCTGGCAGAGGCACTGGCGGAAGCACTTCCAGAAGCACTGGCAGACGCATTTCCAGTAGCGGGAGAAATGACAGGGGCGCTGGCAGATGCAATTGCGATTGCAGGGACGCTGGCAGGGGCGCTGGCAGAAGCGGCACTTCCAGAGGCACTGCCAGACGCGAAAGCACTTTCAGAGGCACTTCCAGAGGCGCTGGCAGACGCACTGGCAGGGGCGTTGGCAGAAGCGGGAGCACCTCCAGACGCGCTGGCAGACGCGAAAGCACTGCCAGAAGCACTTCCGGAGGCGCTGGCAGAGGCACTGGCGGAAGCACTTCCAGAAGCACTGGCAGACGCATTTCCAGTAGCGGGAGAAATAGCAGGGGCGCTGGCAGAGGCACTGCCAGAAGCATGAGCACTGGCAGTGCCGGCAGAGGTAATTGCGATTGCAGGGACGCTGGCAGAAGCACTGGCAGTAGCAGGAGCACTTCCAGACACGAAAACGCTTCCAGAGGCGCTGGCAAAGGAACTTCCAGAGGCACTTCCAGAGGCGCTGGCGGGCGCACTGGCAGTCGCACTGGCAGTCGCACTGGCAGTCGCACTGGCAGTAGCGGGAGCAATTTCAGAGGCAATCCCGTTTGCAGGGACGGTGGCAGAAGCACTGGCAGAAGCGGGAGCACTTCCAGAGGCACTTTCGGTTGCAGGAGCACTGCCAGACGCACTTCCAGATGCACTGTCAGAAGCAGCACTTTCAGACGCGCTGGCAGACGCGAAAGCACTTCCAGAGGCACTGCCAGACGCACTGGCAGTGGCAGGAGCACTGGCAGAGGCGCTGCCAGAGGCGCTGGCAGACGCACTGACAGTAGTGGGAGCACTTTCAGAGACAGTTCCGATTGCAGGGACGCTGGCAGAGGCACTGGCAGTAGCAGGAGAACTGGCAGGGGTGCTGACAGACGCGAAAGCACTTTCAGAGGCACTTTCGGTTGCAGGAGCACTGCTAGAAGCAGGGACGCTGGCAGAGGGGCTGGCGGAAGCATGAATGCTGGCAAAAGTGGATGCGCTGGACGCGGATGTGGGCGAGGTTGTGGATGAAGTGCTGGACGTGGACGTAGTCGTGGACGTTGTCGAGGTCGTCGTCTTTGTGGACGTCGTCGAGGTTGTCGAGGTCGTTGACTTCTTGGTGGACGTTGTCGAGGTCGTCTTGGTTGTCGACGTTGTCTTCGTCTTCGTAGAGGTTGTCGACGTTTTGGTAGTGGTAGTAGCCTGCGCTTTCGCCGTGGCAAAGATCTTGATGGAGGAAATCTCAAAGTAGGACTCTGCGAATTCCTTTGGGTTGTCACGGACATAGGCCGCGCAGCCGGTCGGGCTGTTGGCGTAACTCGGGTTGGCCGAAGAGCAGGCGCCAAAGTTGTTACCGGCAGCATCGCCGCAAAAGTCAATGTTGAGCACCAGATGCTGCTGGCTCAGAACCTTGTCCATGTTGCAGTTGGGAGTGCCCACATACGACCGCGGCGTGCCCCAGTTGCTCGGGTTGGGCGCACTGCCGAGCACGTCACTGGGCTGAGAACCTTGCTTCCAGCTCCAGACCTTGATGTATTCCGAGGTCCACTCCATGGCGTAGATGCCGCCCCGGTTTCCCGACGCCGGCGGGAACGGGCTGGACGAGCCGGCCTCTTGGACAGTGCACCCAGAGCCGGTGTACTGCAGATTGCCATTCTGGTAGTAGTTGTCGCAGTTGGAGTTGGTCTGCACCGTGCCCGTCATGTTGTTGGACGTCTTGAGTGTGCAAGTGCCCACGGTGGATGCGTGGTCCGTATGTAGCGTGATGCGGTTCTTCGTATCCAGATTGAAGCTCTCATAAATGTCAAACTCGCCCAGCGTGGGCCAGGGGTTGGCATACATCCAACTGTCGGTCAGCATCCATCTCTTCCTCTCCATCCCCTCACCCTCACACATACAAAGCCGGCCAGAGACCACATTTGGGCACGGGCAAGTGGGTAAAGTCGGCAATGACGAGACCGTGCGTAAAGTTGTAGGTACCCTCGGCACGCACCGAGTTGCGCCCGGAAGAGCTCGACGACGGCTTACTGGTCGAGTCAACGCCCAGGTAGATTGTGTTGGACGAGGTAATCTTGGCCAGCCCGGCCGATTTAGCTGAGCTTTCCGAGAGATACGTGACGTAGCCATTGCTCAGATCGGCCGTGCTCTGGAAGTCGAACTCGGAGAAGAAGTTGTTCGAATTGATCGTCTTCTCAAGCACATACGTGGCCGAGGCCATCCGAGTGCCGACAGACATGGCCAGCGCAGCCGCCGCCAGACGCAGAGAAGGAGCCATGTTGGGGGAATATCAGGGGGAATTAAGCAATTAGAAATAAAATATAAACGGGTAGAGAGTGGCGACGAGAGGTACGTCGATAGTATGAAACGAAAGGACGAGCAGAGATGCTCAAGACTGCTCAACAAAGACAGGAAGCGAGTCAGAATCGGCAACGACTAGAGACAGGTTCAGGAGATGAGAGAAGATGGATGGAATGCCGGCCTATTTAACGCTCTACTCTTTGCCCAGGCCTCGTGGCCCTGACTCGCCCCTACAATACCTTGTGCTGTCCTGGAGAGTATGGCGCATGGCAGGTCCCCATTCCACGCTGCTGCTGCATGGTGTAGCTAAAACAGTGGCCAAAGAGAGTTAGCTTCCCGACGCTCATGAGCCGTTGTGGATTCTGGGCCTTGTGAGGCCCGCCGGCCAACATTGAGGCGCCGTGCCGTAACCGCCGTTCCCTTTGGATTTCCAGGCTGCCGTCTCCGTTGAGGGCGACGATGCGTAGCCTTGATAGTTCAAGCGGCCAGGCATCGCACTCGCTACTGCGGACTTTGTGCCTGTCACTCACTGCAGACTTTATGCCTGTTCATGCTCACGGCACATCCGGTGAGGTTTGACGATTCCAGGTACCAGTTGCCAATAGTGCCAAACTTGGACTAGTTTGTCCATCAGCCGCCTCGATGCAGGGAGACTACCCATAGTCGACTACATTGGGCCATAGCGTCTGCAGCCTGTACCGCCGTCTAAGCCTTGGGGTCCTGGCAGGGGCCAGAAAAGGCTTGGAGCGCGCAGTGTGGCGTCGAGTTTAATTTCCTGACTGATGGGACCTTTGGCCAAGTCCCGGTGCGAACAGCATCCTCTGGAAAAACCTGCACAGTCTTTTCTCTCTGACGACGCCAAGTACAATACCCCTTTTGGATCGCCACTTTTTTGAAAGCGTACGCCATTCTCTCCAAAGCTGATGTCGTCCATGGCTGACACTTCAAACAACGACTGGTCTCGCGAACTCTGTGCTCAGTCCGGAATGCGAAACTATTGTAACTACCCTTTAAGGGGAAAGGAATAATTAGCAGAGCTGAATATTTTGTCGCAAAAAATCAGGCTTGTATGTATTTGGCGGGCACACTATTGCCCCCAAAGAAAAAACGGTCCTGGGGGGATGCACGTCGCGGTAGAAGAAGAAAACAACGGCCCAAAAGTGCCATGTTTCTGCTGTCGACAAGTCTGGTACGGGAAAAGAAGCTGTTACAATGCCAACCGCAAAGCCAAACGGCATAATACGACATTTATGCCTAAAAAGGCAACGAATGCGCATGTCACCTTACCTTTGAAATGCAAGGCAAAATACGGGGGAGGATACTGCTAGTAGTACCGGGGATTTGATTCTGGGACTCCTTTAAGGAACAGGAAGAAGGCACGTAACCCCAGCTTTCGTGTTGTACTATCAAATCGATGGTCTGTCCATTTATCCGAGGTAGAACTGTGCATCTCTGCACTGTAAAGTATCATACAATGAAAAACAACTTTTTGGACCTCGCTTTGATGAACTAAAAACAAGTGAAGCCTAAACATTAGAATGATGGTCGAAAGGTGTAATAAAAAGGTGACAATTATTTACTGAATTTAAGCTTGTAATCTGAGTTGAGATGCTTGAAATTTATTTCTAGTTTTGCTGTGTAGTCTAGTAAATATTAGGTACACTGCCGAGTGGCCACTTAATACTACCCAGTTGGACCAACTTGAACTCAATAACAGGACAATAGTATTGCCTTTGTTTTACACTTTTGAAATCTCAATCATTTTTACTTACTAGATATAAATATAATAGGGAGTAAATAGCATTCTTATGCTATGTCGGCTAAAGGTAGATCTCACAATGAAAATCATATTTATATGACAAGTTACATGCGATTTCATAGCGCTTTAACATAATCAAGCCTCGATTCTAACACTACGTATAGACTTTGATCCGAGTCAAGTTTCTTCGTGCTATTTCTTTCGCTGGCAAGATCGCAACCAAGGTTGTAATCCCAGCTTTCATCTTCTAATATTACACGCCTTTGAAACTGAATTATGCTTGACAATATTTGTGCATGACGCCTTGAAACGCCGCAATGAGAAACATCTAAAGCAATTCTTGATAATTGTATAGCATTTGTGTACATAATTTCACCAAGGCGGCATTGCCCCAACTTGAGACGCAGTTCGACAGAGTTCAAATTTAGCCAGCATTAATAAATCAGAATGATTCCATCACCTATCGAAACCGAAATATTACAGTTAAACTTTATACTTGCACCGGCATCTCGTATAACTTTCCAATATAGTCTTGACTGATACTAGACGTTGAAAATTTCATCTACTATCATGAAAGTGGCGCTGATGTTGTTTAAAAGGGGTCTAAGGGGTCAGTGCTAATTGGCATTTTAAGCAGTTTCCACTGTCATATCGAATCGATAGTTACTGTTTTTAAATATAGCGTAATTTGTTATGATAAAGTGGCATTAACATGGATGTAATGGCTACGTGATACATGTTTTACATTGTCCGTTTATTTGTGTAATACTTTCCCTTGATCTTTGTATAGGGCTGTGTGTAGTAACAAAGTGTAGGATATGTAGTGTTACCTGGATTGCATATCTCACAGTAGCCATCTGAATTGAAAGATCAACGAAAAAGGATATTGAATCCGGAGAACTAGTTTTTAGCACAACTCTTTACAGGCCGGTTTTCTCAACTCACAACTTTGGCCAACTGCTGGCACTCGTAATATTCACGCTTATTTCAAAACTGGGTCACAATCAAATCATTGATGTGAATAGAGCTTTTGATGGGTAGAGTATAACCAAGTCGTGTACAGGTTATAAAGTCTTGTAACCCATAAGAGGGCGGTTTACTACATAGTCGAAGTAAGAGTTGCAACCGAAAAATAGATTCCCCAAAACCCCTAATAAGGGAACGACTCCTTTATTACGGTGTAAGCTGAATTGGCACAGCAACTTTCAGCACTTCTGGTTTCTTATTTTATTGCGGTCAACTTCCCCCTTATTCTGAACATGTTTGGACGTGATTGGCAAAATTATGATTTGGAATTGCCCGACAAAGCTGATAGTTGTGCGCAAAGCACCAAGGAAAGGGTGTGAGTGAGTAAGGCCGGCCAGGTCGTTTCTAGCGGGAAGAGCGTTAATCCTGGACCGGGACCGGGCCGTTACCTTAACACATGCGGAATTCATTGTGATCTACATCCATACGAGACCTTGACTGAGATATATTCCACGAAGAATTTGATTAGAGATTTAGTGTTTGTCCATGTGGGCGTGTGCGTATATTTCCCAAGTTTGGATTTGCTTCTCGCGGCCGACTTGAATACTGATTTTAAGCGGATGTAACGACCGGTTCTGGTGATAGACAATCAGGTTTTTCCCAAATAAGAGTTTGAGAAAACCGACTCCTCGTTATTCCAGCTTCCATTCCAAAATAAACTAATGTCCGGAAATGCAGATGCCGGTATACAGTGTACAAACCATTGGTAGAAAAGGATCGAATAGTGCAGACATTTTCATCGACCAAAATACTAGAATAAAAAGTCCTCGCAAGGTCTGTCTCCATCACTAAACATGAAACCCGTCCAAGACGCGTGAGGCACATGCTCGGGCAAAGAAAGGTCAAGGGTTGGAAGAAGACTTGCCCGTGGAAAGCAGCTACACAAATCACAGATGCCGAGATTCGGCCTTGTATTTGATAAACACAGCGATCGTTTGAACCAGGGAGGATGCAACGCTGATTACACACCCGTTTTCAAAAGAGTTGCGAGGCAGGTCAGAGGCTGTAAGTAATGATGAAACTGCGAGTGGTTGGGATCCCTTGGTGAATCACAATCTAAAGAGGCAACTCAATCTCGCGCGACTTTCAAACCCTTGAGATAACACGGCACAAGGGATCCGATGCAAGCAATTGTTCAGTACACTTGGAATCACCACCCACTTGGAAATGTGGCTGCATGTTGGTTCTTTGGACATTGTTGGCGCCAATCCAAGCTACGATACCGTTGACGGTAGCCGTACTGTTTGGATGCTCTGCCATCGTTGACAGGGGAAAACAGCTACAACTCTTACAACTTGGGCGTTTCATGGTTTCTGCTTGTGCCGTTGACCTCTTAACCCATGGGAATAGCATAGGAGCAAACGGCCTAATAGACAGACCGTTGCCAGTATCGGCCCTCTGTCTATCCTGTTTGATTTCTCATCATGGCCAGCCGAGCTCCGGACTAGGAGTTAAAAGAGCGTTTGACAGGAACAGTCCCTAGCGACCGCGTTGACAAGCCCGACGGCGCAAAATAAAACCTGTTTTTAAGACCAATTCTATTTTATTTTTGCCTTTGGCGGCCGCGCTATCACGAGCACTGTGATCAAGTGAAGAAAGGTTGGAGATTTGCCATTAGAACAGATCTAACAACAAGTGTCCCTTTTAGCGTGGTACATGGTAGGCTACAAGGTACACGGCCGGATCTTTTGCGATTAAGGTAGCCCTTTCTAGCGCCAGCCGGCCTGTTCTTCAACGGAACTAATCCGCTCGACCGTAGACGGAAGTGGTGGGGAGGCGAAAACTGTAAAAAGAGACAATCATGGGAAGATGAACATCAACAGGAAGCTTAGCTAGAGGCAGGAGATAGACGTAGGATAGGATCGGCTCAGCTATCTATCATTGGCCTAGGTAACTTGTCATTTTCTGTACGTGACTAGGAAATGACAAGTAATGACAAATAAGACATGGGTAACAAAGAGCAAATCTGCTACAAGCGTTTTGTTTTCAAAGGCTAATTTTCCAATGTATCCACAGTGTTTCTACGAGACTTGTCACTCGAGATAACCAGCAGGCATTGGATCGGGCCCTTGGACTAGGGAGCTTGGATCAAGAGGGAGCTTGGGCCAGGATTCGGCGGGTTCCCTCCCCGGCGCAAAGGCAAGTTATCGCGTTATTTACGGCTAATGCAGGTAAAGTGCCAATTTGACCGGGGCCTCCAACGCTCACAAACTCTCCCTTGGCGTGGGCGGGGGCACAGGATGCACAAATGAGATGCTTTCTCTGACCCTCTTCAGCTGTCGCGACAAGTGTTGTTGGCTTCACCGCTTGCCTTGTTGGTATTTTCTCGACCATTGTGTCGGTAGCGAAAAGCAGAGGTCGGGAAAACAGTAGCCGCCGTGTTGGGACGTGTTGGCTGCGGTTTTTTTGTCATTTGTTTATTTCCCCTTGAGCCGAGCAACAGCTTGAACTTGACTATAATCACTTGACCAGACCATTACGAAAATACGACCAGTACGAAAACAAACGCAGAGGATCCAGCCAGATACGGAAGACGTCCGTCCTTGACTTGTAGAGCAAGGCCATATACCCAAAAAGAGAAAGCGTAGCGGGGCGTGAAAGCGGTCTTCTTGACGGGCTGTAGACGGATTCGGTGCTGGAGCGTCCGAGGGCTGAAAAAGAAGGCTAGAGGAGAAAGAGGAAAAGAGAAAAGGAAAGAGAGGAGAAAGGAAAAGAGAAAGGAAGAGGAGAAAGGAAAAGAGAAAGGAAGAGGAGAAAGAAGAGAAGAGGAAAAGAGGAGAAAAGGGAAAACGAAGCGGATAAGGCTAGATGCGGAAGATAGGAAGGAAAGCTAATTTGGGAGCTTGTGATGCACAAAAAAGAGGGTCTGTATCTGAAAGCTACAGCAAGCAATGCGCAATCTCGAGCTCGGAATCCCCATTTTTTCATTTATTTTCTTCTTTTAATACGAGACATAAACTGTCTCACTTTGGCAGACGGTCCTTTGACATTGCAAGCTCTTACTTTCTTTTTACTTGTTTCTTTCTTCGCTTTCTCCGCAAGCTTGCTAGGATGTCTCAGTTCCTGCAGGCGGAGTCATTCGGGAGTTGGGAGAGCTGGGAAGCAGGGGAACAAAGAAACGGGCGCGGTCTGCTAGCGTCGATCACTGCCGATAGACAGTGAGAAGTGCAGCCATCTAGACCTCCTTGGCGCTTCCCGAGCGGGGACAGCTTTGAGTTATCGGAAAATAAACAGCACCCACCGGCCAGAGGAGACGATAACGAGCTTCAAGGTAAAAACAGCCACTTTATTATCACAATAGTATCTCATTGATTTACAAGCGCATCATTTAAAAGTCAATAAGAAGTACGCTCTCAACCTCACTCCGAAATAATCCTGGAGAAATACATCCTGGAGCAGAATAACCGAGCTCGTGATGTAATAAAAGCAAAATGACAAGTCGGAATATGAGAACAAAAGACAAAGAACCTGATCCCCCAGAGCTGTGGTAAGAAAGGCACTGAGACGGCCCGAAAACAGGAGGGGACGGCAAGGGACGTTGCAATAGTGTGGCAAGGCAAATCAAATGAAAGCGAGGGAGAAGACAAAGAAGAGAGGCGAAAGCAGATGACGGCAATCCTTTGGCAGGAAAAAAGAATACAGGGCTGGTCCAACTGCTTTCAGCGCAGCAACGCTTGACTATCAGTGGTATGGGGGAGGCCACAAACTGTTCCTTTCGCTACACTAGCCGACGGCGCAGACACTATGGCAGCTTGACAGCCCTCAGGTCCCTCGCTCGCCAATTCTCCTCCACTTTTCGGATTCGGCTTTGCCCTGCTGGGCATAGAGGCTCCCACCCTTGATCCTGTGACTACCGCTCCCTCGGCTTAACCCCAGCATCGCCGTCCATCTTGTAGTGTACAGCATCCATTTCTACTCAAAACGTCTTAGGCCTACAGGCTACCTGTGCGGATGATTTATCGCACGAGCAGGACATCCCCCTCATGCGGAGCTATCTGCCTGCTGTAGTGTGTACATTAGTGCCAGGAGATACTACGGCCGCATCTCAACGTACAGAGTACAACGTAGTTTCGTAATAGTGCCATGGCTCGGCGCTGATCATGCCTTTCCCCTCCTTCTCTCCCTCTCTTGACCACTGGCCCCGGCGACGACACAATGAGGCAGAGCGAGATAGACAGACGACCAAAGTGCCATCTTCGGCAGCTGCTGGGAGTGGGGCGAGGCGGCGAGAGCCAACGGCACGATGGCGGAAGTGTGAGTAGAGCGTGTAGATCCAGGCAGCAGAAGGACCAAGGCAAAAATGGATTTTAGCTAGCCAAAGCTACCGACTACGCACGGCCTAGGACGGCCTAGACTTGGAGAATGGTCTTTTGGGTGTCAGGAGACGTTCTGGGAGCGCAAGCAATGCTTCAAGTGGCTGTATTGTGCAAAAGTATCCTTGACTCGGACAAGTTGTTCTACTTTTGTCTAATTATCATCTTGTACTAGATTTCAATGCGTCCTTTGCGCAAAGATGTTGAGCAAATCAAACGCCCAGCCAGAGGGAAAAAGGAAGGTAAAGAGCCCATCCCCCATCAAAAACCCAAAAGATTCCCAATAGTGCCCATAGTGTAACGCCGTAGTCCCAAGATTCCGTAAAGGGAGATGGCCGCTGCCAGTTTGCTCCCATCCCCGCGCCCCTTTGGCTTCTGTTGCCTGTATGCTTTTGTTTGGCCATTATCTTCCCCGCCATTTGCATGTGCCTCCCCTTATCCCTCAAAGTTGCGCAGTCTTCCCCGCCTTGCCGTTGTTGATCGACTGCCAGACGTGAGGCGCCGTAACTTGTTTTTGTCGTGTCGACCTTTACATGGCATAGGCCGTCCCTAAACCATGGGGATACAGGAACATGGGGTCCATGTTGAGTCGTTCATGGGGATGGCAACCGTCAGGGCCGGAAGCCGGGTTGCCTGCCATGGCCAGCGCTACCGCAGGATCAAAGCTGGTGTTGAGTATGGCGGTCGTGGGCGCAACCGGCGTCGGTTGGCTGCTTGTGGCAATGGCGGCAACGGCTGCCGAGGTGGCCGCTACCGACGCCGCGGTCGACGCGGCGACGGCAGGCTGTGAAAAGGACGTTTGCCGCGAAAGTCGGGGCGACACCGATCCGGTGGGAGCGGCTGTGTGGACGGCCGAAGCGTTAAGCGAGGGGCTGACAGACGAGTGGCCCAAGGAGCTGACGGAAGATAGCGAGCTGATGGATCCGTGGGATTGCGAATGCGCATGAGAGTGGGACGGGGGATGCGGATGCAACGGCAAGCTATGGGCCTGGGCGGAAGGCAAGAGGTGAGTCGGTAATTGCGACGCCCGAAATGGCTCGCCATACTGCACCTTGAGTCGGATAAAGTCGTGCTGCAGGGATAGGTAGGCCGAGTTGAGTGTGTCGTTGCGGTGCTTGGCGTCACTCAGCATCTGCTCCAGGTCCTTTATGCGCTGGTCTTTGCGCTCGCGGTAGGCTCTTTGTGATGCCCGGTTCTGCGCACGCCGCCGCGACAGGACGGAGGGTGGCGCGTTCTTGTAGCGGTTCTCTCGCTTCCGCTTGGCCGGTGCCTTTGTCCCGTTGACGGCCGTGTCGGGGGCCACGGATGCCGTGTTGGCGGCCGCCGCCGTCGGCGTGGCCATACCGCCTTCGTCGGCTACATACTCTTGTTTAGGCAGCAAAATCGAGTCTTCGCAAGGCGGCGATCTGGCATCTCCCTCGGGACTCGGATAGACGTCGGCCGTGGTGTATTCGTTAAAGTAGGGCACCGTGTATTTCTCGTACTGGGCCAGATGCATGTCAGCGTTTTGCCATCTTCTCGCATGGTCACCACCCAAGGCGTCTTACAGACGAGTCTGAGCTCTGTGATACAGAGCCGTTGGCATGCTCCATGAAAGTGTCTTGCTCGCCGTAGCTGCCGGCGTCGTCGTACATGAAGCCGAAAGAGGACTGCGTCGGCGACAAGTCCTCGTACTTGGTGGCAGCCATGGTCATGCCAAAGGAGGGAGAGGCAATAGGCACAGGACTATGCAGGGGAGAGAAGCTGTGCATGTTTTGCGGCAAGTAGCACAAGTAACCAGGCAGGAAAGGGCAATGTCAAAGAACAAGGGCTTCCAGCTTGACTTGGGGACACGGACAAACAAAGCGTGAGGCAGAGTGTAGGTGACAGGATACGAGTATGATATATAAAAAACGAGGTGAACAGGACACAGACTTATTCATGTAATTGGCCTGTTATGTAAAGGTAGAGCGGAGATGCCAAGAGCTCGTAGGGCGGAAAAGAACATGCAGATGGGAGGGGAGGTGTGGGAAGAAGGGGGGTGTAGATAAGGGAATAAGCTTATGAGGGCGATGGAAATTGTTGGACATGTCTAGGCCCCATTGACTGCGAGCATGCTCGATTCAAAAAAGACGGGTATTTTTGTAGAATCGGTCACAACCTGCTTCGGGCCTCCCTTTGCCGACATGTTTGCAATTAGACAGTCATAACTGAGCAGTCTCGACTGACGTCCTATTGCCAAAGCGCAGGGCAATGTCTGCGTGCAGCAATGGGATCCCCACGAACAAAGGAGAGCTTCTTGACAGGAAAACCTTTTGGCGAGTGCACTGGAATGCTGTGCTGTTCGCAGTACGCAAAAGGAGTGGAGCTTATGGCAAGAAGGGAGGGGGTGTGCCGGAGAAAGAAATAAGAGGATTGGGAGAGAGGGGGGGGCAACTCTACATCCGCAAAGTAGTCTACACCTGCACGCTAATATAGACGCTGTGGACCCATGATGATCTAGTAGCTACAGATAACTCGACGGCTTGCTCCTCCGTCTCTTTCTTCTTCGAGACCAAGCGAGCCGTCAAGTACAACGGCCCACATAAAAGACCGAGTGTACTTTGTTTTGCCAGAGATACAGAGAAAGGCAGCAGTTGGCGGGCTAGAAGCTGAAAGTAGTGGCAGAAATAACAAGCCAACGGCAGAGCAAATCAACGACGTAATTTAGAGCGGTTCGGGGCCTTCCAGCTCGCTCCCAGGCCTTCAGGGCAGGTATTCGGAGTGGTAAGAGAGCTTGCAGCAGCTACGCTGCGGGCGAGGGCAGCGTGGTTGCGTCATTGTGGCCATAGTGGCGGGTGGTGCAGGCAATGATGTGGTTAGTGTGGCGCGTATGCGTATGCGTGTGCGTATGCAGTTGCGGTTGCGGTTGCGGCAGCGGAGATGCGAATGGCACGGTCGAGGCCATCAAGGACGACCGGACGGTGGAGCGCTGTCGAGCCGTCTGCAGCAAATGAAAACGGAAAGCGTGTTTCAGACAATGTCTGTAAACGATGAGGAGTGGTGTCGGCGCCGGCGACAGAAAACGGAGTGAGACATGGAGCAGACAAAGAATGCAATCTTGTCCGGTCGACTAGCTCCAGTGCGCCATCCCTGGGAAGAAGAGAAGCCGTCTCGACGGAGAAGCCAAGACGAAGAAAAATGGAAGCCACCACGAGAACAATGCCGCCGCATTATTGGCCCGTCTAGGGAGCTTCTTCTTTGTACGTCTGGCGAGACAAGCGAGACAGGCAAGACATTGACAGGCGGGAAACATGCAAGAAAGCATGACAAGCTACACTAGACAACAATGCAGACATCAAAGCAGACAAGGCAAGCTGCAAGCTGCAGCAACAAAGACGGTCCAGTCATTTTCCGGCTTTGTCTGTGTCGAAAATGACGTCAACGAAGCTCAAGCTTGACGGCCAACAGAACGGCCAAAGAAGCAGGAGAACAGGGGGAGAAAGGGGAGAAGCAGAAACGAAGCCCTGCCGTTGCTGTCCATGTTAAACGAGCTCTGTAGCGGCCGACGCTTGCCGGTAGTGAGCCAGAGCAACCCTACTGTCACGACGGCGACTCCGTTGGCTCTTCTCGGTTAGCTTGATTACATACGTCGGCCTACACAAGGCTGTCGGCGGGTATGGCAATAAGACGGGAATAGGAGGGGAAGAGGCGGAATTGGTGACAAGACCATCAGTCAAAATCATTCGGAAAATCGCCAGATAAAATCAGTTATTCACAACAACAAAAGCCAGACACTACCTAGCAAGGGACAGAAGCGGCGACAATGTATACCAAAAAGGCAAGATTCAGACACACAATAAAGCTTGTGCGCTTCCCGTCGGCTTGACTCCCCCAGATGCTGTCCCAATGTTTGAACTGGATTGATAAGTGCATCCACAACTTCTCGTACGTATATGCACCTGCGCGGACCGAATCCGCATTGCAAGGATCTGTGCAACGGCCATCGCATGGCTTTGACATCTCTCACTACACCGCTGATCTAGCGACGTGCATATCCGACGTCCTGACTGTGTGCTTTGCTGCTCGCCTATAGTTTGTCCCCATCTCGATCGAGATGGGATATGCTCCATTGCTATTATAAGCTGCTAATTCTGTGGAATCCTCTGATATTCTGACCTCGCCTAGAGAGTCAGGCCGCTATTCCCCGTCGTTTGTTCATGTCCTCCTCTATTTATTTCCGTCCTATTGTTTCTCCCTTTGCCATTATCGTATACTCCCCTAGGCCTAGGTGCTATTTCTACTTTGTTTTCAGGACAAGACCGACTTACGGGCCGGTCTATTTTTCCGGCAGTAGTGTACACTCACTTGCCTGTAAATGCTGAGCCACTCCAAGATTGGCCCATTGCAAATACACGACATCACTTGGTCGCCGCCGTGCTTTTGTTTCTCTCCAGTGCAGCATACTTTGTCTTCAACTCAATACTGCCGCATACTCTTCAAGCAAGCAGTCCCTCAGTGCTACGTCGATTTCTTCTTCTTTGGGGGGAGGGGGTAGTTTTTCCATTTGTTTTAAAAACGCATGCTTCATAAACAAAGGCTAAAAAGCCACTTGGATGGCCGGTTTATCCCTCGTCGTCTACTTTGTTGGGCAGCATTCGACTAATGATATGAGATATTCATCTGTTTGAGCAATGCCGACGCCTTGTAAACAGAATTCTCTGCTGTGCCTCAGTCATGACGACTCGAAGCACGATGAAATACAAATAACACAACCTTTTCTTCTCACAATTGGCGTTGGCCTATTATTACCTGGGGAATCCTCGCGAGCCGAGGCCATCTGCACAAGCAAGCATATCCCCTGCTGTTGCTCCGCACACGGCCCTTTTCCGCCCAATGACCATGTGGGCTGTATGAATTGGTCCAGGCCAGCTTCTTCATTTGTAGTCGTAAATCAGGAGTGGGCCCCTGTCTTTTCTTGAGGAAAGCAACGGCCTTAGTGTACATTCATATCCTTGATCTCGTACGGACTCGGTCTACTTTTGTCCGATCAAACGAGAGAACTGCACGTCTAGCGAGCGTGCAGAATAGTTGGGGCTCATTGCGTGAAAATCTTTCACATCGAGTCCTCTAAACGTCTTTTCCGTTACGCTAGATCAATGTTTTTTATATTGCCGTGTATAATTTCCTTTTTCAGTGGGAAAGTCAAAAGATGGATTGATCGCTTGTGACGCCCAATAATAGACAAAGTGACTTGCAAGAGCTCACCATCAGGGCATAGTACTTCCACACCTAGCAAGCGAGATACATTCGAGCACACTGCACTACTACTCACAACAGGTATATATAGATCAATTAGGTTAAATGAATAGAAACGGGCCGTTTGTTTGTTTAATGTGAAGGCCTTGCCCTCCCATTGTGTACTCGCATGGGGTTTTTTCAACTTGGGAAAAAGGGGGAGCTGGTCAGTGTTGCTGGGAAAATAGAAAAACTCGTTAATCCCTCTGTGCCATGGCGTATTCCGTATTCAGTCTGCTCCCACACTGGCTGATCCGCGGGCTCGCCAAATAGTGTAAACGAATGGATGGCCTCGACGCTCGGCCAATGAACCAAATCACTTGAGGCATAAGAGGAGGAGGTCGGGCAAAACGGCGGCTCCGCCTACCGTTTTTTGGCGGGGAAGCTTTGGCCTTCAGTACAGCCCACAATAAAGATCATGGAAGCGCCCAAAACGGTTTCCGGCCGTAGCACACATACTTGCAGGGCCAGTCAATACGACGTAGTGTAAAGGCCCCATCAGCTCATTCGTATACGACGTAGATTACCAGCTCCTTTCATTGTCACCGTTGCATGGCTTCTCGGTGTAACTATGCTCAAATGTGTCGAGTTTGTTGCTGTTCTCTCCTACGTGAAGAAATAATGTAAACTGGCTAGGCCAAGCTGGATGTGTTCCGCATAACGAGGATAAAGTGGATTGGGGAGACAGCACACGTCCTTGGACAAAAAATACGGAAAGAGTGGGCTCTGCATGCATACGACGTACGTTTCATGCGAGCGCGCCTGCATTGCATGGCTTACTCCGTACAATGTAGTTGGTGTGCTTTTCTGTTCAACAGCCTCGACTCCAGCCCAGCCGCGCGACAAGGCAATAAAGCGTAGCAGCAAAAGTGGAAAGTTGGCCCTAGAGATTCTGGAAAAGAGCATCTTCTATCGCAGCATAATTATGGGTACGTTGGTTTGCCCGTTTGTAAAAATAACTTCTGAGAAAAACAGGAGTGCTCTCTAACAGGAGAAATTTAAATGGAAGCGGGAAAGTGGACAAACGGGTGGAAGAAAATTCTGCCTGTTAGTGGCAGAAACGATTCAATTACCCGATCCGGAAAGTTGCACAGTCGGACAGTCAATACAGCTCGATTGGTAAACAATGCACCCCATGCCTTTGAAAGATTTCCTTCATCCCATATGGGCACCACGTTTACAATGATATTCTCAGGAAGCATAAAGATACACGGAAGCCCGGAAAAAGCACCCACAAAGTAAAAGTACTCCGTAAAAGCCCAAACATTTTATGGCGTCTTCCACGAGCCATCCTTTAAGCTTATTCCAGTGCCAAGACAGCCTTATTTCTCTTGGAAGCTGCCAACCATGAGCAGCATTGTGTACGCCCATATGATAGATTCCGATTTTGCCGCCATGGTCCGCATTCTCATGTAGAATTAGTTTTCGTGTGGTAGGACGCGGCAGGCTAGTAATTTGACGCCATCTTTCTTTTCTTTTCTATTTCCTCAACACATCTTGACGCTACTCACGTTGACACGCGTACCACCCCGTAGCTGCCCATATCCTTGCCGACGTGGTAAAATACTACATGCGTTGCTTATCGTGTGCGTCTTGACGAAATTCAATCTTTTGCCACTGGTCTGGTACGCTCAGACAAGATAACCAAAATCTGCAGGCGAAGTAAAAAGAACGAGAGAGAAACAAGCGAATAAGCGCACATTGAGGATAAAGGCCCCTGTATGCACCATGCCTAGGCCTTAGGGAGCTTATGCAGCTTGACCTTCCCGACATGGGAGCCGGCATACCAAGGAGAGTCGATCAGCAAGTTCACTAGAGCATGTAGAGGCTGACGCATACACACGGAGAAAAAGAGCCATCTCGAGAAGAACAAAAGGCTGCTTCTTTTTCCATGCAGCTCCGTTTTGAATTGACAGATGCTCGCCATGTCGTTTGTTATCTCGGCTACACGCTGCTCGGCTGCATCGCTAGTTCTTTGGACTCAAGTTCTCTGTCGCCAGTCCATTGTGATCGGCCCAGCTATGTTTTCTTTTCTGGTAGCTTCGAGTCTTGTGGTGGTACTATCAGATAAGACAACTCACAAACACCAAGCCAAGGGATAACGCCTAAACGGTCCAACAAAGAAAGATTGCCTACAATACCACTGGAAATCACGACAGGGCGAACCGTTAAAGGTGGGGGACCTATTGTTGATAACTAGTAACTTCACGTCCACTAATGCAGCACTACTGAGCCATTGTTCAGACTTTACAATGCACAATGCCATAGGCCCAATACTCGGACAGTATTCCTTGAGCGGCTCTCGTACCAAACCTCGTTATCTTAGCAGGGCCCAGATCCAGGGTTCAGGGACTTTCTGCTCCGGCTCTTTTCTGAGGCAGGGAAGAGGGCCCGATGAATGCGTTGATGCTAGCGAGAAAACCCATCTTTGCTAAAATTTCCTTTATTTCCCTCTGGCCGCCCCCGCTGCAAAAGGCTCTGTGACTCGGATGCCGACAGACCTTTCCGGCCGCATGGCGGAATCACCAAGTATGGTAGTCTGCGTTTTCGGCGGGCCGGGGTCGTCCCTTTATCGGCAGGCAATGCTCATGTCCAAACCTCTTTCACCCCCCTCCCAACGCTTACAGAGGAGGAAATGGCTCAGACGAACAGTCATGGAAACCGACTGAAGAGACCAAAAAGTACCAATGGTACATGGTAGTATTGCTTTACGTGCCGATGATGAAAAGGATATTCTGCCAGTGTCTTTGTCAGAATAATCAGAAGAGATGGGAGATTCATGCAAGCCTATCTGGCACCCGCCACGTCACATATCAGGTGTATTCCTACTTATCCGTGTTGATGTTAGTCATCCCGCCTCTTTGGCAAGTGTTTTGCGGAAGCACACTCAAAAAGAGAGCATATCGGCGGTGAGCCTAACAATCACGGCCCCTCTTTTCTTTCTTGGTGTATTTGTTTCTCACCCCCCATCATGTCGGGGCAGGATGCGACAAGGGGGGACCTGTCCCCCGCGTGGATGAGCACCCTGGTACAGAAGCTATGCCGAAGCCGGTAAGCATTCAACAAGCGGCATGAGGCTAACCCAGATTATGGCAAGCGTTTTCAAAGCTATCACGGCTCACGTGACGGTGATAGGCTCGATGCTGCTCGTCTATCTGCTGGGCCTGGTACTACGATTGCGCCATGCCGTCTTTGCGCTGGTCTAGCACTTCAACCCTGCCTTGTTCGAACAAGGCACAGGCCGGCGGCGGCTCTCACGGCGCAACAGCAATATCAGGCTAGGCAGGTCCTCTTGGATGGGATACGAGGGACAACTGTAAAAAGTCTGAAAGAAGCAAAGGAAGAAAGTCTGATTGAGAATGATGTCAAAGTACAACATGGCGAAACCGCGAAACCGCGAGAACGCGAGAGAGATATGCTGATCCACTTTCTGCTCTGTGAAAAGAAAAACGCCGAGGTAGCCAAAGACGGTATCAGGATCGTGGCCCGCTTCGACAGCCAAGCGAAGATTAGAAGCAGACAGGGCAGCCTGTCCACGCGATGGCTTTTTGGGACGTCTGTGCTCAGTCCTTGGCAGCATAAATGAAGGGGCCTTACAAGTACCGTTCCTGACTATGTCCATCTTCCCATTGCGTATTTGCTAAATAGCATCTGCCGAAGACTGAATAAAAAGTAGAAAAACAAAAAAACTCACCTTGGGTAATAACGGTGACGTTGATTGATGACCTTGACTTGCACAGCAACGACGTTGTAGAAGGCATGGCTGGATATATTCTGTTATTCACTTGCCGTTGTCTACCATTTATCTCGACTAACAGGCAAAGCATCAGATCTCGTTCCAAAGTCAGTCATCTCACATCACCATCCAGGACACTCCCTTCAGGGAATCTCGCCGTACAAATGGCTTCCTATTCGTTTCAACAGGGCTAAATGGCTCAAATGGGCTGCTGCAAAAACTGCAGAACCGACGTCTGTTTAGGCAGGCAGGCACAGAATTTTCGTGTAATAACAACACATGGCAATATGGCTAATGGAGAAACTATCAGGGGTCTGTAAAGGTCCCAGATTTCAAAAGTAGTGAGTAGTGTACAGAGACAAGACGACTAGTTGACTGTTTATGACATCAGAGCGGATACATGCATTGATGAAAGGATGGAGACTATGAGGGTCCATGGGGGCACCAGCTTTAGAGTATGCAATGACTGCAGATTCTTGCGTCGCCCACTTGGCGCTGTAGAGTATCCTCTCTCGTCTTCTCAACTCCCAACACAGTGACTGCCACCCCCCCTCGTCTGCTTCGTTTAAAGTTGCCATGTCTTTTATTGGCAGCCCGTTGTTCTTCATCGAGATTGCAGTCTGAGGAGTCCGTCCTCGGCTTGCTGGATACCAGGAGCAAACTCTGTCTTCTCGCTTATGGCCCGTCCTTCCCGGAACCACCGCCTGGCTGCATCTACGTCACCCATCATGGCCGAAAAATCGCCTAGATTGCAAAGTGCCACGGCACAAGCCGAGTCGCATTCCGGAGTCCGCGCCTCTCCTGATGTATCGACCGCGTGAGTCCGAGCATTGAGCGCCCACCGCTGTGCGGTCTCGATATAGGCCTTGCGTGCTTCCTCCTGTGTCGGTGGCGTCTTCTTACCAGACGCCTCAAGCACACTTCCCACCAACGTCTCGTATGGTGGCTGGAGGGGGTGTTGTGCAAAGCAAACAGCCAGGTTGTTCACTGCGAGGAGTGTAAGCAGAGCTGACTAGTCAGACAAAAGTTTGGTGCTGCAGGTAACATACTGATAACCGCACTGTGGCATGGATCGTTGCAAAGGCGCAACGCCTGAAAGAAGAGGGGAAGCGCCAATTGAAACTGTGATCGAGATTCGTAGCTGTGGCCCAAAGCTTCCAGACGTTAGTCCCAGACGAGAGTGGGAAAACTATGAAAAAACAGAAAAAAAACCTGAAAAAGGCCCTTGAACACTGTCAAATCAAAGCAAACTCACATTCTAAAGCAGCACCCATTTCTTTGGGGCTCATCCACTCGCCCTCGCCGTCCTTGAGGCCATCCTTGCTACGGCGCTGAAACTCGCCTAACGCGGTGTCGACGGCCCATACAAGGCGCTCGTGGGCCAGGTCGACGTTGAGCACATGCTCATCAGCGTACAGCTCGCCCAGTTTGACGCTGAGCCCAATTGCTTTCTTGAGGATCCGCGACCGTCGGCCCCACAGAGTTTCTGAGAAGTCGGTTTCGTTGTCGCTGACGGCGTCATCTTGGCCGTTGCCAGCCGCCCTTTCACCACTTGCGGCACCAGAACCTGCGGCGCTGCCAGATTGCTCCTGGCCTTTCTGGTCGGCCTCACGCCGGAGTGGTGTCGGGAGCCGTGACAAGTAAAGCCCGGCCGATGCCGAGCGCTCTTCTCCCTTGGCGACGCTTTTTTCCATGTGCTCAACCCACTCCCGGCAGTCGCCCAGGACTAGCTCGAGGATCTTGATGGCTGTGCCATAGTTCTCCACCTTCTCCAGCCAGGCGGCCAGCTGGATGCGAATGCCTATAACATCGTCAGAGAAAGGGTCGAGCCGCAGCTCGGCACACTTCTCCAGGGCCTCGCGATAGTACCGCAGCGCACGCTTCGGGTCGGGCGAGTAGTTGCTGTAGTACAAGGCACGGCGTAGAGCTTTGGCTACCGGCGGGGGGTAGCGCGTAAACTGTTGCGAGTTGAAGTAGGTAAAGTAGATGCGGACAACGTAGACGAGAACGCCAGCCGAGACAACAAGTCTGAGGAACAGGTTTGTCAGAAAGGTCTCTAGTCGCCTTCTTTCTAGCCCCCAGCAAAAAATAAAGAGAAACTCACACCGCCAGTGCAAGCACGAGCTCCTCCGGATTCTGTCGATAGAGTGTTCGTAGTGTATGGCCCCTGAACGGCATAAAAAGAGCCCGTATGCTTCCGGCAAAAGCCCGCAGTAGAATCCGGGAAAATGCCGGCTTGCCCGGAGGTGGCGGCCGTTGGCCCTGCGGACGCCAAGAGCCGCTCCGGGCATCTCCGCTGCTGTTTCTGCTGCCTGGAACTGCAAGAAAATGACGCTCTAGAGCAGCCCCAACACTTATTCGAGACGCCGCGTGTTGGCTCCTATAAGGCAGCGTCCTGCGCCATGACTGCTGGTGGGAGAGGCGGACATGGAGAAGACAGTCCGATCGGGGACGCCATCGGAACGTTGACCGGGGGAGCACTGACAAGGGCTCCGCGAGAAATTGCGATTGTGCGTGGCCTGGCTTCGCTGTCGCAATAGCCTTTAACATGGCCGTAGCTGTGGCGAAATATGTTCGAAAAGTTGAATTTGTCGCAAGAAGGAACGAGATGACGTTTGAAAAAGTCGCTTTAGACATTGGCTTATCGAATTGCGATTAAGTGGGCCGAGTGACAGCTCTAGTGTAACAGCGCTCTCAATGCCTCAGGCACCAAAGAACTCACCAGCTTACTTGCGCACCTTCCTATTCGCTTCCGCTTTACCCCACACGCGCCTCCCCGGCTCTGTCACAAGCCTAGGCTCTCCGCAACGTCCTTGGGGACCCAGTGTTGTCATTGCAAAAAAAAGAAAAAATCTGGACTCTATTTTGCCGTAAACAGTACACAACTTCTCTAAACAAGTGTCTCATTGGAAACCGAAATAGATCTGCGTCTGAACGATACACTAGACGAAAAAGAAACATACACACTATCGGTTCTCAGCCATGGCTTCAAAGTTCGAGCCTAAAACACCGGTGCAGCTCAACCCTCCAAAAAGTGATCCGATATCTCTGGAGGAGCTTTCCAAAGCAAATGGTATGGGCCCCGTTTGGTGTTTGGCTACTGATAGAGGCTTGGCTGACGGCTTGCAGGTGTCGATGGAGGAAAGTGTTACGTTGCCATCAAGGTAAGGGAAACGGCGCTGCAGAGGATCTCGTCGCATTACGACAAGTATACAGACATCCTGACAGAGTTGCTTTGGTTCTAGGGAAAAGTCTATGATGTGACTGGTAACAAGTCGTACCAACCAGGTGGTTCTTATCATGGTAAGTGGCAACTCACAGCCGTTTTGGCCAACAGTTTTTATTTCACTCCCCGTCTCCCTTTTTTATTTATATTTCTTCCTAGCTTTTCTATTGACGCGCGTTGTGCAGTATTTGCGGGAAAAGATGCTTCCAGGGCATTGGCCAAGTCGTCTACATCCCCTGCCGACGTGCAGGCCGAGTGGAAGGACCTGGACGACAAGGAAAAGGGTGTGCTGAATGACTGGATCACTTTCTTTTCCAAGCGCTACAACGTTATTGGCGAGGTCGAAGGTGCCACCAACAAGGAGTGACAGTATCGTTGTAGACTCTTATATTCTTGACGTGAATTGAAATGTATACCTGACCGCGTTAAACCCTTTCAATATCAGTTCGAGGCGTAGGCAGAGCTGCTAGAATAAACGTGCGTTTTGCAGTCTCAATGACACAGAAACAAATGGCGAAGAAATGCTTTTTGTAAAGTCTCAGAGGCCATTGGCGTATGTGATAAACGGATGGACGCCATGGACACCAGGACGATGTGAGGGTTTTCGACCTTTTTCATGTCGCAATTTCCTGCTCTTGTTGCTTTACATCGTCAACGTTGATCAGTTCTAGAAATTGTACTAATGAACAAAGGTGGCTACGATTCAATAAATTATGATTTACATATTTCGCAATTGGCTGTGAGGTGAAGCACCCATACAATCGATCTCAGTATATGTCGTCTTCTTGCCCACTACGACTCATTCAATTTACTTTTACCAACGTGCAGAAAGATCCAAGTCAAATCACTAATAAATGCAGAGAACACGACAAGGATCAGAGGGCGACGAAGGGAAGCTGTTGAGGTACATTTTTAAAATTTAGATAATAGTATCGTGTTTAGGTGATCTTTCTTTCTAGTTGTCAATTATGGGTTTAAGACGCCTCATATGTCTACTCTGATAGCCTTTCATTACACCTTTAGCAGTTCATTGGCTCAGAATTTGCCACGACAGAAAGTGAGGCAGCCTCTGCTAGCACGTCGACAACTTGGACTTAGCTTGCATATCACGTTCAGTAATATTGTGGCTGAGCTTTTTCATGAATACTGTCTAGTTTCCCACGTCCAGAATAACCAAAGGTTTGCCATATTTTCAGTCTCATACACCTAGCTGGGGACGATGGGCCATGTTTCGCTTTCTACCGGATCCCCAAATCACGGAGCAATTGCGTCTGGCAAGAGACTTCTTTCCAGAATGGCATGTCCTGTGCTTTCTCGACTAGCCAACCACTTACACCTAGGAGCTCGGTTGCACCGTTTAGTGTGCGAGGTGACGCTCTCGGCGTGGATATGGGAGCCAATGAAGCCTTTGCATCAACGACAGCAGCACTGGTTGGATGGCGACCGTTGATGTCTGCCGCATGTAGTGTATGCAATACGTCACACTATGCGTAGGCACGATTACGAGCGTGCGGCACATAATAAATCTGCTGCGAGTGTCTGCTGGTCTGCAGCCCCGATAATTAACTTGGCCCACTCTATTTTCGCGAGGCCCAGCTGAAGCGCTTGGACGACAGATTTTGCAACGATACTCTGTAGCTTGTCCATCGCGGCATATCCGTCCTTCGTATTTTGGCAGCGACTTTCTCCTCTTCGCTTTTTAGGGTGCGGCTGTACACTACACGACGCGGTTCTCGCTGAACTCGGGGCTGCCTAGACCGAATAGCGTCTACTGTCCTGGGCTGTCCGGTTAGTAGAAGTCCCGCGTAGCGCGCAAGCCCAAACATACTAACAGGTAGTTCAGCTGTTTTGCCGTGTGAATAGTAAATTTCAGCAACGGCCAACGCTCGTGTGTCACTGTCACTCTGTTCCAGCCACGTGTACCTCGCCGATAAATGCTTCCTTCTACTTCGGTGTCGTATGTGCATGGCGTCAAATACGTCGTATTGGTCTCCCTACGTGTACGTCTCCCTTGCCGTCGGAACGCAGCTTAAAAAGGCGCCTAGCGCAACGGCTGCCCTAATAAAAACACCATCTTACCGTCCCGCCTTGGGGGTCTCCACCATCGTGTGGTATTTTAAAGGCCCAGCCTCGATCCTGAGCGCCGCCGTCGCCGCAATGCACCGCAACACACCCCGATCCATTCTGCTTGCGTCGGTGAGACAGCCGTGGCTACAGCAGACTCGACATATCTGCCGCCAGATCCCACCACCTCCAGCTGCCGGTGCACCTGTCGTGCTACCATAGTGCTCTCGCAAAGGGCTGTACCCTGTCCTCTCATTTTACTGCTGCAGCCTGTAGGCACGTCGTACTTCACTACTATCTTAGACTCGCACCATCAACACCCGCTTTGGTCTTCAGCTTTCTGCAGCCCAGCCGTATGCGCCACAGCGCAAAGCTCAAGCTACAGCGTCTGCTCGTAGCCTTACTTGAGTATTATATTGTCGCCAACGTGGGCTGGTCAAGAAAGTCCCATGCAGAGAAGTTAATTGCAGCCTTTCTTTGTCTGTCGGACACTAGGGCTGTCTTGAGAAATTTACGCTTGAAGGCCGTTCCTGGCGCCAATTTTAATTAAAGTGCTGGGAGCACCACACTATTACCTACTGTCTATCGATCTGTCGCGTTTTGCGCTTCCTTTTTGCTTCCTTTTTCCATTTCGACTCATTTCTGCTTTCTGCTTCCTACAATTCCATCGCACGTGGCTGCACCCTGACGTCGTCTCGCCATAGCCCAAGCAATGCCCAAGCTTGTCCTGCTGCAAAGGCTTGAACTGTCCTTGAAAATGGCATCGCAAGACTGATATTTACCTCTTTGACGCAGTGTCTGGCACGACATTATTACAGTGCACTACGGAGTACATCATAGCGCAGATACCAACGCCCCTCTGTTGCTCCGTGCACACCTCCGCCCCTTTTTTGGTCCACCCCCCCTCCCCAAGACCATACCCTGGCCCCTCCTCTTGCGTTCCCCATTCAGGCCTTGCCTTTTCGTCTTTGGCTCCCCTCCGCCCCTGAATCATGGGCAAGCCTAGGACGACAACTGCAGCCACAAAGAGGGAAAGAGCGACGGATAGGAAAGTGAAGGGTCCGTCGTCTCGTTTCGTCTGGGCCTTTTCCCTTCTTGTTCCTGCCCTTTTTCTCTTTGTCCCCTGATGGCAAGCCAGTCTACCATCTTGTCTTCTTCGTCTCTTTTTTTCGCTTCATTATCGAAAGCTTCAGCTTCGTTCTTTGCCGTTCCGTTCGACCAGCCTCTGCGTATCTGTACGCCCACCGTATTGCTCCTCTTCGCTTCCTACCGTGTTTGCACGTTCGATACCCTTAAATCTTCTATTATGGTTTTATATTATTAGTACTATTACTGGTTTATGCCTTTCAGTTTTCTCGCTCTTTTGACTTTTTTGCCCGGGCTTCAACCGCGCCTCTAATATTACAACGACAATCGTTCCCTACCACTTTCCTCACGCTCTACCAGCTTTACTTCTCAACCCGGCCCATGAGCTAGCATCACCGCGTCTCTTTTGCACTTCCTTTCCAGTCGCCTGGGTCCCAGTCAGGGCTGCTACCTTACCTTGAATAACCCCAGCATATTTATTCCCTATTATCAATTCCACTCTCGCGCCATACATTGCTATCTCAACCGCAGAGGTAGATAAGGTATGGATCTATCTGTTTTCACCGCCAAGCATCTTGCGCCGAAGAAGCCAAACGCAAAACCATGCATCCATGATCTGTTACCCTATGCGGCCTTCTCTTCCCCTCTAATCAGTTCCCCCATTCCTTCTTACACTGCGTATGCCCGTCTGCCTCTGTCTGATTCCGGGCATACCTCTTATGACATCCCGCCTTTCCTGTTTTGATCTAACAGCAACCGAACAGCGTCCAGTCGCCCCTCCCAAGACAAACAAGACAAACAAGACAACAAACGCGCCACGACGGGCAGCAGCCATTCCACGACAAGAGGCACAAAGATGCCCAGCATTTTTTCCCGTTTCAAGGGCAAGGATGGCTCCGCCAAGGCCAAGAGCAAAAAGTTTGGTGCCACGCACGAGTTCCCCGAACACTTGACGGCGAAGCCAACATGGGACGACGCATACACACGCAAAACCGTCGATCCTGAAGAGATCCAGGTGCTCGTCAAGCTCTGCACCGAGGAACTCAAGGCTCGAGGTACGCCCATTTGCTTGCTCTAGCCCATTTGGCGTGTGTCAGGTCGCTAATCGTGAATGCTTCTTTAGCTCTCGACATCCCTTTCCTTCTGCTCCCTTTCCGCCCCACGTCGGACCCTAGTGCTGTCCGGACCTTTATCCGTCATTTCTTCGACCCCCAAGCTGGTCTGTCAGACGAAGCCTTGGCGCAGGAGTTGCGCATGACGGAGCCCATGGTCAGCTATTCCCGCCAAACTCTCAACGTCCTTTTACTAGCTTACTGACATCTGGCCGATCTGCAGGTCTTGTCTGGTGTGATTAAGTGGTGCTGGAGTCGTCTTGCCGGCGGTGTTGTCGGCTGGGATGCATATGAGCTGTTCAAGATTGGAGAACAAGGTACATCCACTGCTGTTTTGTTTTGTACCGTCCTTTGTACAACGTGCTAACCAAGTTTGAATCCCAGATTCGAATGGTGCTCGCAACTCGTTCCAGACCTTCATCCCCATCAGTGTCGACAATGTCGCCCGGACCAACATTATCTTCAACTTTTTCGATCTCATGTCTGCTATTGCAGCCCACGGCAAGGTCAATGGATTTGGCGGCCGCAAACTTTCGCGCATGGCCTCATGGTGGGCCTTTGAGATCCAGGACATTTCCAATGGCTTTGAGGGAGGCTACAAGGAATGGCTACGGGCGGCCGATGCCACCAGTCACCTCTTCTTCGCCTATCTTCGCTCTCTGTCACCCGAACAAAGCTTGGGCGGCTTTGCCATGCTGCCCATGTCCTTGCAGAAGCTCTTACAGGAGACGGAATATCCTCCCCAACGTCCATCCCTGCTGCAGTCGTCCACCAACAAAGTCGTCATGATTGTCGAATCGGTATCCCCAACACCTTTTGCTCTCTTGCGTCGGGGAAGCCATTTCGAGTACCGCGATGAGGACCGTGCTCTGCGCGAGTTCTCCGACTACGAAGATCCGGTGCAGGCCTTGACAGATGAGTGCCGCAGAGTTCTAAAGGCGATCTCGGCAGCAAATCAGACCCAGGCAGTGTCGAGTTCAAAGCACTCCACCAGTCTCCGTGACGCTTCCTGGTCCCGGTTTGAGGACATTGGTTTTGGCAGCGTGCTGGAAGAAGACGATGATGATGACGAGGCTGCACAACTTGCGGCCGCTAAGCGCAACCGGCTGAGGGCAACGCCAGCCTCTGGCGGCAACGGCATGGCGCGGCCGACCACACCATCTTGGGCCGACTTTCTTTCGTCTGGCTTTGTTGACGAAGGACTTCCCGGGCCCACAAACATGCTTCTCCCTCCCGACAAGATCTTGCCGCCCATTGATATCAATATACGTCAGCGCAGCTCGCAGTCCCATCGCCCCCGCCTCGAGACAGAACGTGAGCTGGAGCCTGGTGAGCTGGCAAGCATCAGCCGTTTCGACCTCGACGATGCCTTTTGGTGGGTCTGGATAAGCAGTTTGGCACCCGAGGAAACGCCAGAACACAAGTCGGCGTTTGGGCGCTGTGCCGTCATTGAAACGCGCATCCGAACTGGTCGGTGGCTCGTCATGGAGGAGATTGTGAAAGGCGCAGCGTCAGCTCCGGACCCCGGTGCCTACATTGCCGAAAAGAAGGGTTTCTTCAGCTGGACTCGCCGTGGCCGGGGAGTTTCACGCAGCAAATCTACCAGCAAGCAGGCCCTGGACCGGGGCCAAAATGCCTCTAATCTGGGCCTTGCACCTGGTGCCAATATGGGTGCTAGTAAAACTAGCATAGCTCCTGACCAGCAAGCCAAAATCCAAGCTGCCGCACAGCGGCTCCAGGCTCAGCAGAAGATGCTGGAACGCGAGAAGCAAAATGAAGCTACTGCTGTGGCCAGACGGGGGCGGCTTGAGAGCGAGTCGGCGGAAAAGACTACCAGCGTCTTCACATTGCAGCCTGTCATTGCATCAGAAGCCTCCCCAGCGTTGAAGTGGGCTAGCAAATACGACAAGGAAGCGATTCGGGAGGCCTATCTTACCAGCACCGCTGCTGGTCGCGGGCAGCCGTCTGTACCACCCCCAACTGTTTACTCAAACGGGATACAGTCCGAATCGACCATTGCAGTCAACAAGGAGGCCCAGCCCGTCCCAAGCATCGTACAGCAGCCCACGGGAGGTACCGCCAGTGCTTCTGCTCCTGTGGTCACCAGCCAACCCACTGCTACCAAGGCAACAGAAGCAGTGCAGAGCCCTCTCGTGTCTCCGCCACCACCACCCAAAGACACTGTGAAATCCTCGCCCTCGGCGCCTGCGGTAAACTCTAGCCCCGACAGTAAGAAAGCGGGAAAGAAACTGCACAAGGAGGTCAAAGACTTGACGGAAACCAAGGAGCCGGACGAGGAGCTGGAGAAGCTCACTCCTGGGACGCCAACATCTGGTCCTCTTCGGAAGCTTTTTAACCGGAAGAATCGCCAGTCTAAGCTACCAGAGAATGCTGCTTCCGAGGTCAACAACATGCTGGCGACAAAGGCTGCGGCGCCGTCAGCCATTCCTATCGCGGCTGCGGAGCCAGCCACTCCCACCACTCCGAAGGCTACTCCCGCAGCGCCTATTGTGGCCCCGACGCCTCCCATTGCTTCCAAGGCCGCTGCGCCGTCGCCTATCGTGAAAAGAACAATTGCCCCAACTGTGGCTCCTGTTGCAGCTCCGGTTCCGCACCCAGCCGTGCCCGCTGTTGACCAGACCATTTCCGAGCCGCTCGCTGAGCCGCCTAAAACTCCCATGGCTGGTCCCAACGATGCCGCCTCTGAAAACTCTCTGTCGCGTGTTGACACTACCGAGGCTCAGGATGCGGCCAAGGAGTTTTCGCGTTTCGACCAGGGCCCTCTAACTGATCAGCCGGCTTTCGTTCCCAACGACGATGACGACGATGATGACGCCACTCCTCCCCCGATCGCTCGGAAGCGCTCTTCGCTTTCGCCTCTCCCGATTGCCCTTCCAGTTTCGCCCAATGTGCCACAAACCACGGGTGTGCCTGCCTTGGATCGCTGGGCGCAGATCCGCAAGAATGCGGCTGAGCGTGCTGCTAAAAGAGTTGAAGAGCCCCCTCGCCCTGCGTACAAAAGGGCGACTGACGGCGAAGAAGATACCAGCGGAGAAGAAAGTGCGTATATCGTGGTACGATGTGTTTTTGGAACTCACTGGCTAACGACCATTTCTAGCTATTGAATCTCGTGTTGCTCGCATCAAGGCCCGGGTGGCCGAGCTGACGGGTAACATGGAGGGCGTGACAGGCCCTGATAGTCGACCTCTACCTGTCAGACGCCAAGTTTGAAGCGTCCACTCATTTTGATATCCCTTTCCATGAATTGTGTTGCGTTGCCCTGTTGTAGAGGCCTGTCTACAATCTTGCTTTCTTCTACATATACCGTCATACTTTGCTTTGGTTAAAGTCTTGTTTCCTGGATCTTTCTACTCTAAGCTGTTGTATTGGCTGTGGTAATTTCTGTCTTGTTTACTGGGTTTTTCTGCTCATCTATCCCCCATCTGTTTTGAGCACTCTGCCTATATCTTTCAAACCAAAAAGGTATATCCTAATTCTAAAAATGTATGATACCATAGTTACTCTACCTTTGCGGTCTTTCCAGATATGCTTTTATTTTCTGGCTCCTTTCTGGCTTGCGCATTGTGTTTCTCTTGTCTGCCCAAGATGTCAGTAGTCGAGAGCGGCTTTAAGGAACGTGGTGCTTTACTTTTGTGGCGCCAGCGCCCAACACCGGCATAGACGATTTCGGTAAACTCGATGACGGTCCCTGGACTGCCAGTCTTTAACTTATTCATACTTTACATTTTCACTTGGAGCCTGTGCGTGACCTCCTTACATTTGTGTAGCTAGAGTGTGCCTCGTACATGATGCCACGGGCCTACCAAGAGCTTATAGAAACGCCATAGAGACAAAGGAAAAAAGCCCAGGGTAGATGGGTAGCACAAACGATTCAAGCCTGTTGAAAGTTGACAAAAGTGGAAAACAATGAAACGCAAACGCCGCATATGTGTACATGGTGGGCGGAACCCAAGAACCAGAGCGAAAGAAAGAAAAACAAAACAAAGGAATGGTAAAACGTGGCCGTGACGGGCAAGCCATAAAAGAAAAAAAACGTAAGGCGCTTAGTGCGAATGGCCATTGTGGTCGTGATGGCCGGGCGGAGAGCCGGTCCGCGAGCCGTTGCGAGAGGTGACTTGGCAGCATCCCCGGCCGACGCAGTTGTCGACGCAGTCCAGCAGGCAGCCGGCGCCGTCTGTCAGGTCGGCCGATGGCGTGGTGGTTAGGAGAGTTGAAAAGCCGGACAAGGCGGCGGCTGCTGCTACGGTAGCAGGAGAAGTGGAGCCGGTGCCAGGCACGGGCGAGGAGATGCCGGCCGAGGCGGTGGGAGAGGCCGGGACCGGGCGTCCGCGGCCGTCGGCGTCGGCGATGTGGGCGGCGACAAGACGGAACTCGGGCTGGATGGTGGCGCTGTGGATGCTATAGGCATGCAGGCACTTGCGCACTCGCTTGGCCAGGGCCATGTACTTTTCGCCGCCGTACTCGGAAATGGGAAAGGACACCTCAATGTGCATGGAGGCGACGATCTGGGAGTCGGACAGCTGCCAGACGTGAATGTGGTGGCAGCTGAGCACGCCGTCAAGGTCCTGAATGTCCTCGCGAATGTCGTTAATGTCAATGTGGTCGGGCGTGGCCTGCAGCAAAATCTTGGACGTGGCCTTGGTCAGCGGAATGGCCGTCTTGAGAATGATCATGGTGATGAGCAGCGAGACCAGCGGGTCGGCGTAGAAGCGGTACGGCGATGTCGTCTTCCAGATAATGAGTGCCGTCACAATGACGCCCACGTTGCCGAGCGCGTCGCCAATGACGTGCAGGACCATGGCGTTCATGCCCATGTCGCCGTGGCTGTGGCCGTGGCCGTGGCCATTGCTGGCGTCCCGGGGCGCGTTGTGGTGGTGGCCGCCGTGCGAGTCGCGGCGCGGCCGCGCAAGGAGCGTCTGCGCCGTCTGCGCGTGGTCGTGGTGCTGGCTGCCGTGGTGGTCGTGCGGGTTGTGGCCGGCGCCGTTGGCCTTGCTGGCTGTTTGGGCGGCCGGGGCCCCCCCATACTGTGCCTTTGTATTGCCTATCAGGGGAGTGGTCTCGGTGGCGTCGGCCGCATTGGTGACGGCAACCGTCGAGGCGTCCGAGTCACCCCTATCCTCGTCAGCGTCCTCCTCCTCCTCGTCTTCTTCTTCTTCAATGTTTGACGACTCCCGGGCGGCCGTGAGAATTTCCTGGCGAAGTCTGGACGGGTGGATGCTGAAGTCGTCGATGGAGGCAGGCACACGGCGGCCGCTGTTGGCACGGCTGCGCAGACCGGCCGACGCCCTAGACCGCGCCGAGGCTCGGCTCGTGGAGCGCTCTTCAAAGGAGATGTGGCGGCCGGTATCGCAGCTGTCTGGGCGCCGAGCAAGACCCTGCTCGGCCGCGCTCGCTTCATCAGCAGCGGGCGTGGGCACGACAGTGTTCTCTTCGTCGTAGCAATCATGGTCATCCTCCTCATCGTCCGACCCGTTGCCGTGAACGCTGCCGCCGTGGCCGGGGTCATGGCTATGGCTATGGCCGTGACTGTGGCTTTCTCCGTGGCCGTGTTGGTGGTTATGGCCTTCTGCCGATTCCATGTCCCCGGGTCCGTGAGAGTGTCCATGGCCGCCTAGAACCCAAAAGCCCACCAGGTTGGAGGCGAGACCAAATACGCCGACGATCAGAATGACCTGGGGGTTCGTAATCACCGGGGGGTCGAAAAAGCGTTGAATGGCTTCGAGAACAATTGTGAGGCACAGGCCGATCAGAAAGGTCGCGTTGAAAAAGGCACCGAGAATCTCGGCACGTAGCCACTACACACCGGCGCAAAGTCAGTCATCTGCCGGAAAAGGGGGGGAAGTAAACATACACCATAAGAATACCGATCGGTGGACTCCTTGCGAGCGAGATTCACGGCCCAGAGGCCAACAGCCAAGGAGATGATGTCATTAAGCTGGGGATATGTTAGCTGTCATGGATCCATGGACAACCTGAACCAAAACGCGCACCATGTGGAAAGCATCAGCAACGAGAGCAAGACTTTGCACCCAATAGCCAACACCAAGTTCAATAGCCAGGAAGACGGTATCAAGAGCCATCATGACGCAGATGCGCGTCGTCTTTGACCAAGCCATAGTGTCGGATGGTCGGGCGTGTGGCCGTTCAAGTGGAAAAGAAACAGGCTCGATAGTCGAATCTCGGGAATCGGCAGCGGCCTATCAAGTCAATCTATTCGGTGAAAGACTCCAAGATGTGGAACGGCTGAAATAGGAGGACAGACGCAAAGACAAAGACTAAAAGCGAGACGTAAGAAGAATAGAGAAACGGGAAATAAACAAAGGAATCCTCCAAAATTGCGCAATGAAGGGATCGAGAAGCTGCGCGCTCGCAAACGTAGTAAACTTTTAAGCCGTTGAAAAAGACTGTTATGAAAAAGAAAGAATGCGATTTCAAAAGAGATGCCAAGGTAGCTGTAGCGCAATCGGCGCGAAGAATCCCGAGAGGCGAATTCGGAGACGCTGGTGGCTTGTAAAAGTGAAGTCATGCACTAAACTCCGTGGTGCCATGGCAAACAAATCCGAGCATTCTTTCATCTTATCGTTGATCGCAGTTTAATTAGCGCTGTTTACCTAATCGGGCAATGGCGCTACGTCCTTGAGTACATGAACAACGCGGCAACACAGCCAATTAAGGTACGGCTCTCTTGTATAAAAGTGCTGTTAAGTCGGCCGTAACTAGGAAGAAATAGATTGATGATAAAGACCACCCAAAGCTTGTAAATAAATCGAGCGTGTGCTTCAAATTAGGATAGAAAGATACCTGTAATTTCGCTGTTATTTGGCGACGAACTGCCCGATTAGGTACTCATTAGTTAGGCACCTAAAATGGAAGCTTTAAGGCTTTTTAGGCACTTGTACCTCCCATCATATATCGCCGGAAGGAAGTAATATTCAAAACGGAGTCGGAGCTGGAGCTAACCACTGCGATTTGGCCAGGGGCATGCTTTCAACAAATATTCTAGGATCGAGGAGATGGAAAAATCAGCCTTCCCCGCCATTTGTGTAGTTATGTAGTGTATTACAGTACCTGAATGGAGTAGTGCATAATATTATTGGGATTAACGTGACGCCTTGTCTTGCGAAAAACGTCGTAGAGGCCGTATGGGTTGCCATTTGAGTTTCGATATCGACCCGACTACCCAACCTGTATGCAGTCATGCATGCTCATCTATCCGGCATATGCTTCTTTGCTGCCGAAGTGCCTCTGGTCATTTTGCCCTTTTGAAATTCAATATAAATACCATTGATAGATAGCACGGGACTACAAAGCAAGAGTCCAACACCGAGCCAACTGAAACTCCCACTGAGAAAATGACGTCTGGAATAACCTTGCAACGCCTCGTCACGGCTGTCATCTGAACAAGAAACATTCGTTCCACATGGAAGCCAAGAAAAAACAAGCTCCTTGGCTCCCGATACAATGCAAAGAACCCAATCTCGAGCGCCTTACGCCAAAACCCCGTCATTGCCCTCGGCCGCCTCTTGGACCGCTTCAAGCTTGGCGGCCGTCTTGGGCTCGTCCTTGTTGTTTTCCTTGTTGGCCTCCGCCTCGTCCTTGCATTCTATAGCCTTGATTCGGGTCTTTTCAAGAGCCTTGTCAGCGGCCGTCTTGTCGGCAATCTCTTCCTTGACCTTGGCTGTGGCTTTGCCTTGTGCCGGCTCCTCCCCCTTCTCGGCCTCCCCCTTCTTCTTGGCCTCCTCCTCTACCGCCTTCTCCTTCGAGCTCACCCCAGCGACGGGCACTTCGACCCCGGCTGCCGGCCGGGCCTCAATCGTCGACGTTCCCTCCTGCAGACTCCAGTCAATCTCGCCGTCCGGGCCGTACTGCTTGATCAGCCATTCGTTGGCTGTGCGAAAGTGTCGGCACTCAAAGAAGCCGCGGTGGGCGCTCAACGGGCTCGGGTGCACGCTGCGCAGCACCAGGTGGCGTTTGCCGTCAATCTTGGCCACGCGCTTGGCCGCGGGCGAGCCCCAGGCCATGAAGACGACGCCGCGGGTGCGCCGTTGCGCCACCAGCTCGAGGACGCGCTGCGTGAAACGTTCCCAACCATGGTTGGCGTGCGAGTTGGCCTCGTGTGCACGCACCGTCAGGCATGTGTTGAGCATCAGCACGCCGCGCTGCGCCCACGGCGTCAGCAAGCCGCCCTTGCTGGCCGGGGGCGCCACAAACGTGCCGGGGTAGTCGCGCCGTAGCGCCTGGTACATGTTGCGCAGCGACGGCGGCGGCGCCACCGGCGGCTTGACCGAAAACGCCAGCCCGTGGGCCTGTCCGTCGTTGTGGTACGGGTCCTGCCCGACAATGACGACCTTGACGCTGTTTAGCGGTGTATACCGAGACCTGCCGGTTAGCTCTTGTTTCTCTCCACGCCTACGCCCGCATTCTCGGCCCATCATACCAGGAGTAAACATCCTCTGGTGGCGGAAAGATTTTGCGCTTGGCATTGTGCTCGCGCTCCAGGAACCGCTTCAGCTCCAGGAAAGATGGCGACACAAGATCGTCCTTGAGCGCCGCCAGCCAGCTCTCCTCCAACGTGTCGATTTCGAGCGACAGCAGGTCCTTTTGCTCCTGCGTCAGCCGGGCCACCCACTTGGCCTTGTCAAACTTGGGCCCCGCTGGTGCGCTGCTGGTGGCCTTGGTCCCCGTGGCCGCCGTGAAGGCGGCTGATTTTGGTGCCGCGAAAAAGTTCATCAGGGAGCTCTGCGACTGTGCCTTGGCCTTTTTGAGGTCCACGGCCGCCGCCAACTCGGCTCCCGCCTTGCGCTTGAGAGAGGCCATGTCGAGACGAGGTCGCAGTCGCAAGCCGCTGGTACAACGTTTGTAGAAAAGGCTGCAAAGATCGTCGCCGGCAGAGAAGAGAGAAAGGAAGACAATGACGACAGGAGAGGCGCAAGAGGTTGGAGTGAAATGGAGGAAGAAGACGCGGCCGTGCTGTCGACTATGCAATCTGCGGCGGGCGGTATGGTCGCGTCTGGTGCAGGAAACGATTGTTTTATGCTGCCTTCGAGACTAGTCTGTTTGATTGCCGGACCTTGCAAGGACGGAGCATAAAGAGGAAAAAACAGGGCCTGCAGGGGCTCACCCCCTGTGGCAGGCGCGCGTCAGCCGTGAATTTTCGCGTTCCCGCAGTGTCGGCTTAATGGGCGCTGCGTATTGGACAGCAAAGTCGCCATATCTGTGGTGCTTGGGTAGCGCTACCACCTTGCTTAGCGCGTCTGTGGGCTTCAGCTGCCCGCAAAGCCACAGCCGCATGCAACTCACTCACAGGTCACGGCATATTCGTCCGGCCCAGAGCCAGTACGGAGTAAAAAAACCGTGGCATTTATTAGCTCTTGTGAGTGCTTTTAAGCCATGAAAAGTACAAAATCCATCAAAACAAATCGCCTGCCTCGTCCGGTTGTTCCGGCTCCCAATGCTACAAGACGCCAAATGTAAAAACAATGTAACCCGGAGAGATGGGTGGGGGTAAGATACAATGGACATGATGTCGGGTCCGGGCTACTCAACCCTGACGTTGCTGCTGCCGCCGCTGCTGCTTTGGAGCTCTCGCTGGGCGGCCCTCTCGTTGATACCATGAAACACCTTTTTGCCGACCTCGTAGCTACTAATCATAATGGCACAGGCCGGCGCCACCTTGAGAGTCCGGGGGATCCAGCCCTTGAAGAGGCCAGAAACCCCCTCGGTTCGGAAGATATGCAAGAGCAGGCGAGCCATGCTTTGCTCTTCGGGCATGGCCGATCTGGCCGCGGCAGAAGCAGCAGCACGGCCGCTCGTCCGGGTATCCTGAAACACTTGTGTGCGCGTCTTGCCCACGTCGAACGGCATCGTGGCGATGGATGCGGCCGCACCGGACACGGCGCCGGCCACGAAGCTGTCGATAAACGTGTTGCGGTGGTTGTCACTCCGGCTTGTGGTCGCGTTACGCCACTGAGTCCTGGAGCCTTTGGCCGTCTCGCTGTTGCCGCCGCCTTGCAAATCCGGTAGTCGCCCGCTGCGCCGTTCCCGCGCCTCGGCCAGCTGGCCACGCATAGTCTCGTACCCCCACCAGTACATGCCGGAAAAGGGCACGTCACGCCAGAGCGTCAATGTGAGGCCACGCCAGAGCGATCGCAGGCCGTGTGTGCGCACCGTGGCACGCAGGTCCTGAAAAATCACGCCCAGGCGCCCAGCGGCCGGGCCGCCCTGGGCCGCCTGCATTCGTGTGCGGAAGAGCTCAATGGGGCTGACGGCGGCCACGGCCAGCACGCGCGCCGTCGAGCCGGCCACGAGGGGTGCGTAGTCGTCGCTAGAGGCCACGTGCTGCACCGGACTGCGCGCGTCGTAGCGCAGCCATTCATAGGCCGTAAAGTAAATGACATTGGCCGGAATCGACATGATTAGCGTCGGCGACAGCCCGCGCCACAGCGTCCAGACGCCCTCGTTGCGCGCAATCTTGCGCAGCCCGTCCATGGTGGAATGGAAGGTGCGCTGCTGCGTGTGCTCGACGGCACAGTCGCGCATCGCGCCAGACGACGCCGCCGATGCCGCCGCCGCTTCTCTAATCGGCCCTGCCACGCACATCTCCGAGGCCGCATGGGAGAAGAATACTTCGCGGCAGCACGCCGTCACGCCGAGATCGGCCGCGCGGAAGGCGTTGGGCGACGCGCTCAAAATCTTTTGAAAGTTGGCCGGCAGCTTTTCAAAGTCGATTACCGGCTGCGATACCTTTTGGGACTGCCAGCGGATGCGCACCACATCCAACGGGGTGACTGTGTTGCCTTGTTAGCGGCGAGTAGAAAGAGGAGAGAGAGATGGACGAGCCGACGCACCTAATAAGCCCGTGAGCAGACTGCCTGTCGTGGCCGACAGCATCCGCTGGAACACTGTAATCTCTGGGGTTCCGCCGCCGGCCTGGCCGCCGATCGAGGGCGGTGTCATTGGCAAGATCTCGGCCCCTTCGTCTTGTGGCCGCACATGGTGAAATCTGTCATGGGCCTGCCCATCCGGGCTGTGTAAAGACGTGGCCGCCATTCAACTTGATCGGGGCAGGGCTGGGGTGGACAGAGGAATGCCAAATGGCACCTCGAATGTCTTTTGATTTGTCTCCCAAACGTGGGGTAGAGTGGAAACGTCGAATGCGTGTGACAACTGTAAAAAGTCGAGCCGCTTGACCATTCTACGTCAACAATTGGGCGTCGAGCATGAGAGGGATATATGTATGGCTTGGAGTCCGAAACCGCCGACCTCTTACGGCGTAGGCTCCGGAGGCAAATGGGGTAGAAAATTTCCAGCGCAAAGCCCGCTAAAGCCGAGCGATAGGAATTTGGCGCCGCCGCCGCCACCCAATGACGTCGGCCCACCCATTTTCTGCATCTGATAAGATCTGCACAAGCGCGAACGTCACGTGCAACTGAGCTTCAGAAAAAAACGGGCAGCAGCATCACGAGCCTGATTCAACACGCTGACGGCACGAGAAACGCGAAAGCGGCACTACCTCCACGACACCCGACCATCTCGAAGTAATAGAGCGTCTGGTCTCTTTTTGTATCGAACTTTCAAAGTACTTTTTGAACCGACAAAACTCACGAGACGCGACCTCCCTGCTGCCATGTCCTCGGCGCAGGAGAGACTAGCCGCGCTCAAAGCGCGCGTGGCTGCAGCGACCTCTGCCAAGGCGGGAGGCAGCAACCGACCCAGCCATGGCTCCAGCAGCGGCCGCGACGGCAATAGCGGGTTCGGGGGCACAAGCTCGACGGGCCTTGTTGGCAGCAGAGACAGCACGATTTTGCCAACGGGCGGTCTAAACGTCCCTCTGCATCCGGCGCTCGAGAACCTCGGGGCCCTGACATATACGAGCCGGTCAACAGCAAACAAAGGGGGAAAAGACCGTGATCGGCGGCGCGGAAATGTCTCTGCGCCCGCAGTCAATCCCTACCTCGAGAGCGACAATGCCCCCGTAGTGGCGGCGGCCGGTGTGGATGCAGAGGCCATAGAGGCGGCAGCCGCGGCAGCAGCAACGGCCGCTGCGCCGCCCGTCAAGCGGCGGCAGCCGCGGCAGCTCATGTTCAACGAAAAGGGCAAATACGTGCAGCAGGGCAACGCGATGCGGCGGCAGGCGGCCCTCGAGGCGATGAAGATGCGCATTGCAGAACAGGCGCGCAAAGCCAGCGCCGACGACGTGCCGGGCGACAAGAACTACATTGTGGAAGAGCCTCCTGAGGTGGAGTGGGTCGACCAGGGCTATTTTGTCGAGGGCAAGACGTACGCCGACCTGCTGGATGCCAAGGGGAACGAGGCCAACGTCGGCGGCAGCGTGCTCGTCTTGTTTGGCGACGAGAGCATCATTACAGACCTGGTGCAGCACCCGATCCCGATTGAGCCGCCACAGGACAAGCTGGTGCCGCCGCCCAAGCCCATGTATCTGACCAAGCTGGAACAGAAAAAGATGCGGCGGCAGCGGCGGCTGGCCGAGCAAAAAGAGCGGCAGGCCAAGATCCGACTGGGGCTGATGCCGGCGCCGGCGCCCAAGGTCAAGCGGTCGAACCTGATGCGGGTGCTGGGCGAGGAGGCCGTGCAGG
The DNA here is from genome assembly GCA_019925625.1 of Graphilbum ipis-grandicollis. Lineage (NCBI taxonomy): Eukaryota > Fungi > Ascomycota > Sordariomycetes > Ophiostomatales > Ophiostomataceae > Graphilbum > Graphilbum ipis-grandicollis. The sequence continues at coordinate 958,517 of JADHKH010000002.1, read as the reverse complement.
ACCCGACGGCGGTGGAGACGCGGGTCAACCGCGAGATCGAGGCACGGCGGCTGCAGCACTTGGGCACCAACGAGGCGCGGCAGCTGACGGCGGAGCAGCGGCACGAGAAACTGGCGGCCAACCAGGCCAAGGACGCGGCCAAGGGCATCCACATGCTCATCTTTCGCATCCCGTCTCTGACCAATGGCCAGCACCGCTTCAAGATTTGGAAGAACGCCGACCAGCTGGCGCTGACGGGCGTCTGCATCATGCACCCCAAGATGAACCTGGTCGTTGTCGAGGGCGGCCAGTACAGCATCAACAAGTACCGCAAGCTGATGCTGAACCGCATCGACTGGACGGCCAATACGCCCGCCGTAGCCACGCTGGCCCCCGACACTACCGGCAGTGCCATTGGCGCGGCGCCAACGCTGCTCGACACGGCCGCCAAGGGGCCAACGCGTGAGTGGCTGGCCAGCCAGAGCGAGGTGCAGCCACACAACCGTGTCGAGCTGCTCTTTGACGGCGAGACCAAGGGCCGCGCATTCCGCAAGTGGTCCAGCAAAATCTGTGACACCGACCGGGATGCGTACGACTTTCTGGCCCGCTCCAAGCTCGAGAGCTTCTGGACTGAGGCCAGGAAAGACACCTAAACGATGGGGACTAGCAAGAGTAGAGAGCAGGGCAGAGAGAAAGCTGCCGACAAGGCGGAGCAGTGACAAGAATTCTGCCGAGCAGGCTTCAAGGAAAAGCAGGAATCGGATGGAGCACGGCGTTTGGATTTGGTTGCTATAAAAGCGCGAGGACTTTATTCTGCCATGTTGGTTAATACAGCTACACATTGACGCTTGGCGAGAATCATTGAATATATGCCGATTAGTTGCTTTTCAGAATGGCGGCGTTTAAAGCATTGTGAGTGAACAAAACTTAATGACGCTTTTGCTTCTCATGCTTTTAAGAGCTACCCCGACTGTGGAAGACAAGGTGGTAATGCCGGACGATCTCACCGCATAACCTAGCAAGTAAAAATGGCCCCTCCGGCGATTCGGATGCGCTAGTTCCCCGGATGACTAGACAGGCAGCACAGCCGGCATAAAATACAGCCTATCCTTATCGGCACCCCTTTGCCCATTTGGCTGGAACAGCCATTGAATAACTTGTATCCTTTTACCAATATGCCCATGTCGCGGCGGAAGGAGCACACACCGTTATTATCCGTCCGTTCCCATCGCCGGCGTTGCTGAGTGGGTTTGCGGGTGAACAAGAGGTTCTTGCTCCGAAAACCATCTCGACCATGGCCCCCGCTCCAAAGCAGCCCGCAAAGGGTGGTGCCAATGGCGACATCACGTCGGAGCTCGAGTCGTTTCGGCAGCAGTGGCGCGCAGAAGTACAGGCTCGGGCGACAGGACCGCCACCGGCTGCTCGAAGCGGTGCTGCCGGGAACCCAACGAGCAGTACCGGCACTGGCAGTCAAGATGCCAGGGCCGACAACACCAGTTCTGCCTCGGCCCCGGTGGCAGCAGCTTCGGCAGCGGCTGTGCTGCCCCGTTCTGGGGCGCCAGCCACTCCCGGCAAGTTCTTCTCGTCTGGCAAGAAAATCGCCGTACAGGACAACGAGGCCGATTTTGTGCTGTCACGCGCCTTTGACGAAGACGTCGTCGACAAGGACGGCGGTGAAGAGCTCGAGGCCGAGCCCGGCGAGCGAGCCAGTCTGGACGGTGATGGTGACGGTCGGCCTGCCTGGCAGTCGAGAGAGCCCGTGTCGGCGCTGGAGTACTACGAAAAGGCGGTAGAGCGGGAGACCGAAGGCAGTTTGGGCGACAGCCTGCAGCTCTACCGGAGGGCGTTTCGTGTACGTTCAAAGGTTTCATCACTGCAAAGCGTACGGGGCTAACGATTTATTAGATGGACCCTGCCGTCGACAAGAAATACAAAAACAAGCACTTCCCGGCCGCGGCAACCGGCTCTTCGCGGGCAGCGGTGGCTGCCGAGCAGCCACCGCCTGAGCCGCCGGAGCCGGTTGCTGACGTGAAAAAGACGGCGAAAGCGGCCGGGCTGGCGATCAACGACCTGATTGCCTCCTTTGCTGGCCTCGGCATAGAAACGGCCCCGCCTCCGGTCGAGGGTATGCCGCCGCTGCCGTGCCTGCTGGCCCAACTGCCGGAAGAGATTCTTGTGCACATTTTGCGCGACGTGGCCGTGGACGACGCGGGCGACTACGTGCGGCTGTCGCGCGTATGCAAGAAGCTGGCCTATTTGGTAGCAACCGAGGACAGCATGTGGCGCGACGTCTGCATGGACGACCGCTTTGGCTTTCTGTGCATGCACCGCGAGTGGCAGACTGCCGTTGCCTGGGAGCCACTAGAGGAAAAGGCCGAAGACGAGGCGACCGGGGAGCCGACCGAGGACGCCTCGACGCCCACCACCAAGGACCGTCGCCTTCCTCCCGCGCAACAGGCGGCCGAGAGTCGGGCGATGACGGCGGCGCTGCGGGCCAGCGTGTACCCGACATGGAAGCACATGTTCCGGGCCCGGCCGCGCATTCGGTTCAACGGCTGCTACATTAGCACGGTCAACTATATCCGGCCCGGCCAGGGGTCGGCCAATCTGGTGACGTGGAACAGCCCGATCCACATTGTGACCTACTTCCGGTACCTGCGCTTCTTCCGCGACGGTACCGCCATCAGTCTGTTGTCAACGTCGGAGCCGGCCGACGTGGTCCACCATCTGACCAAGGATCTGGTCGGTCTGCACCGCGACGGCGCCATGGCGCACCTGCCCTCCTTTGTCATGAAGGGTGCTCTGCGCGGACGCTGGCGGCTCTCGGGCCTGACAGCAGCCGACAGTGAAAGTACTGTTGCTGCAGGAGGCACTGCCGCTGCGGATCCGAGAGACCCCTTTTCATCCCTGGCAGCCGCTACGGAAGCCGAGAGCAATGTCATGGTGGAAACCGAGGGCGTCAACCACTACTACTACCGCATGGAGCTGGCCTTGCGCTCGGGAAAAGTGGCCCGGAACAATAGGTTGCAGTGGCGAGGCTTTTACAGCTACAACCGGCTTACCGACGACTGGGCCGAGTTTGGGCTGAAGAATGACCGTCCGTTCTTCTTTAGTCGCGTGAAGAGCTATGGGATGGGCGAGTGATGGCAGAAGTAGAAGCAATGTATCACCAGAATCGAAAAATGCATCACATGCCCTTGTTACCCAAACGAGCGATGCTGGCTCTAGCGCTTCTTTTTGTAGAACTTGGTAGCCAAGCATCCACTAATTTTCAGGGGAAGATGTGCTCTTGCCCCGCGCTGATTGGGCCCTGTCGGGGTTGCTAAATTACTACAACACGTTGACGTACTCGTAGTCGTTGCTGTACTTTTTTCCCTTTTTGAGCTGTCTTCTGCCACGTCTGTCTCCCACTTCTTGACGACCTTTGTCGCGAAAACTGTCGAGCACCGCCTCTGTGCATCATGTGGTGCCAAGTCTAATAAATTGGCATTTTTCTTTGCTATCCTTTCGTTCTAGTTGACTTTTTGCTATCTCGCACAGTCTCCTTTTCTCCCCTCTCGATCTCTACCGCCATCGCCATGGCTATTCTGGCCTTTCTACAGAGTCTGTACGACGTCGACACACTAGATACCCGCTTCACAACCCCGTCCAATGTCTCGTACAAGGTGTTTGTGGAGAGCCAGAACAAGGGCCGGTCAGGCAAGGGTGAAGGTGCCTACAGCATCAACAGCGAAGTCAGCAAACGAGCCGAGCCGTCCAAATGGCGTTCGCCCGAGTTTTTTTTATACTATCTGGTCTTTATTGTGGTGGTTCCCCAAATGTTCTGGACGGCCTACGATGTGTCGAGACGTACGTGAGCGCAGTGGTTTGGTGGATGGGTGGCAGGCTCGCGTTGCGAGGCGTTGACTGACAATGCTTCTTTTCCAACAGCTTCGGATCCCCGCTACTCCAAATACGAAAGCCGGCTTTCTCCCGGCTGGATTCCCGGTCGGAAAATAGTAGGCCGAAAGCTTGTTTCATGGCAATGCCGCCTTGCCTGCCGTAGCTAACAGTCGGCCTAGGACGTATCCGACTCCCAATATGACACCTTCCGCTCCAACCTGCCGTACATGGTTCTGTTGCTGGTGCTGCATCCTCTGCTACGACGGGCATGGAACGCCTGGCGCCCTCTACGGGGCGGGCTGTCGTCGACGCCAACGCCCGAGCAGGCCGACGCGCGGCTAGAGCAGCGGCTCAGTTTCGATTTCCTCTTTGCGCTCGTGTTCCTGGTGGCCATCAATGGCGTGTCGGCGGCCAAAGTGCTGCTGATTCTCTGGACGAACTACCGCATTGCCAAAAAGTTGCCGCGGAGTTATGTACCGGTGGCAACGTGGGTCTTTAACATTGGCATGCTTTTCCTCAATGAGCTCAGCGAGGGCTATAAGCTGGCCAACGTGGCGTCGTTGCTGACATCTGGGTCGTGGAAGGCAAGGCAAATGGGCCAGGACAGCCCCGAGTCGGTGCTGGTGCACTGGGGCCGCTGGCTGGACGGTTGGGGCGGCATCATGCCCCGATGGGAGATCTTGTTCAATTTGACCGTGCTGCGGCTCATCAGCTTCAATATGGACTACTACTGGAGCCGCGGCGAGCACAGCGCCAGCCCGATCGAGGTGAGCGAGAACGAGGGGCCGACAGACAGACCGAGACAACTGACGGATGCTAGAAGAAACAGCTGGATCCGTCCAATCTTTCGGAGCGGGAACGGGTGACCATGCCGGCAGCGCCGGGTGACTACTCGTTCCGCAACTACCTAGCCTACGCGGTATATGCGCCCCTGTTTCTGACAGGCCCGATCATGACGTTCAACGACTTTATCAGCCAGGCGCGCTACCGGTCGTCCACCATTGAGAGCGCGCGCACGTTGCGGTACGGCGTGCGATTCCTGCTGTGCCTGCTGGCAATGGAGGTGATTTTGCACTTTGACTATGTGGGCGCCATCTCGCAAACGGGGCCCAACTGGGCGTCGTACTCGTCGTCGCAGCTGTCGCTGCTCTCCTACTTCAACCTGCACCTAATCTGGCTCAAGCTACTGCTGCCGTGGCGCATGTCGCGGCTGTGGGCGCTGCTCGACGGCATCGACCCGCCGGAGAACATGCTGCGCTGCGTCAGCAACAACTACAGCACGCTGTCGTTTTGGCGCGGCTGGCACCGCTCCTACAACCGCTGGCTGGTGCGGTATCTCTGGATCCCGCTGGGCGGCTCCAACTGGCAGACGTGGTTCGGCATTGCGCGCTCGCTCGGCACCTACGTTGTCGTCTTCACCTTTGTGGCGCTGTGGCACGACATCCAACTGCGCCTGCTCATTTGGGGCTGGCTCATTGTGCTCTTCTTCATCCCCGAGGTTCTGGCCGGCATGCTGTTCCCGCGCCGCCGCTGGGAGAAGCGCCCGACGGCATACCGCATGCTCTGCTGTGCGGGCGCCGTGCTCAACATTCTGCTCATGATGAGCGCCAACCTGGTCGGCTTTGCCGTTGGCCTCGACGGGCTGCAGAGCATTGTCCAGGGCATCTTGCACGACTGGTCGGGTGTCATGTTCATGATCACGGCCTGCGGCGCTCTCTTTGTTGGCGTGCAGGTCATGTTTGAGATTCGCCAGGCCGAGATGCGCAAGGGCATCTCGCTCAAGTGCTAATCGGCCTCGTGTCTCTCCCTGTCGTTTGGTGTTTTGTTGGGATCGGTTTACAGGAATATTCGGTTGATACGAATTAGCATGTGCATAGGAGGGCGGCATCTTTCATCAGCCCGAGCAGGTACCAAGTGTTTGTAATCTATTTCTAGACGTCCTGCTTCTTCACGCACGTCCCAAGCACAGCTTGCCTCGAGTACAAGCAGAGTACGATGCCGTGCCGATCCGGAGTAGAGGTACCCTACGCCACACGCAATGCAGTGTACGTGCTTTGCAAAGTACGTGCTTGCTGAAAGTATGGAGTAGACCCTGGTCGTCACTGTCTTTGGCTGGAGCACCCCTGCTGTTGATCGGCGAAACAACCGCCAGCTGGAGCCAGCTGAAGGCCATAGGCCATGAAACATGCTATTTGTAGCTGCGAAGCGGCCTGGAGATAGGCAAGGTAACATTTGAGAATATTGGACAAAGTTGAGATGAAAACGTCAGGATTCTCAATAACAATCAAAAAGAAAAAACCAAAAAAAACCAAAAAACTAAAACCTGTACCTAACCCACCGTTTGTACAAGTCGCACAAATGCAATTGATCCCCCGTACAACAGACTCCTTGTACAGCAAATAAAGTTTAGCGTCCATGCCTTTGCACATCGCGACAAAGGGGGGCCACGCCTGTTGTGACAGCCGCGAGAAGCAGGGGAACCGTCGAGATCGCCTGGTCCAGCCTAGCGTACGACGTACTTTGTACACTACAGAGTGGTCTGTTCCAGACCAGGATGTGCCCAAAAAGGCGAGAGGCTTGGCCACGCGGCAGGCTTTCTTCCATGCCTCGCATCCATGATTTTTCTGCATGCTTCTCCTTCGGCCAGCCTGGCTCAGGAGGCCGAAACACCGGCGCCGTGCCCTTGTTTAAATACACGGACCGGGCGGGTGGATCTCCCATATCTTCTTTCCTGGTGCATATCGTGGGATGTGGGCGGCGGCGAGATTCCCTTTGCCAGTCGTTTTGCCGTTGGCCATTCTCCCGGCCATTTTCCCTCTTCTTGGCCTGTCGTCAACGCAATGACCAGTCGGCTCCCGCCGAGCCGAAACTCCTTGCGAAACAGGGCTGTTGCTGTTTCCGGGAGGTGCTCTATCGAGCCTGGTATCGGCCCGTCCTCTTGATGATACGAGGATTCAACTCCTAGTTTCTGTCCCGTGCCTTTACGCACAACCGTCGAGGCCAGCGTCTACACCTCCGTCGTACAGATGTGGTCTGTCTTCGAGTCGACCAGTGCACTCGTACTTTGCACAATCACGGGAGACACTGCGTTCCGTGAATACTAATACGGCCCGTGCATAGTCCAGTGCCAAATCCAACACCCCTTTTCTGGGCCCATCCGCCGTTACATTCTCCTCGTCCGACATCACCAAGGACTGGCTGTCTTTTCTGTGCCGGGACCTGATTTTGCACCAAACTAGATTGCCTCCAATGTAAATACGAACAATATGCGATATTCTCTCCCTATATTCGCACTTTGCATTTATTATTGACGACACAAATCTCTTGAAGCGGTCTAGCGTACAAGAACCATGACATCTTCTCTTCTATTAGCAACCACAGGATGGAGAACGGATTGCACTAGAACGTAGCGCAGCGCCTTTCAATCGTGCCTGAGCCATGCCAATACAGCGCACTAGAAATAATAACGCTGCCGTCAATAACCTAAACGTACACGTATAAAGTCACGATAAAAGCGCACTAAAAGGGCGCTGGCCCGGGGAGGCCCTTGTGCTGTTGGCGCTTGTATTGGCCAACGGCTAGTGCGCACTAGATCGCGTTTGACTATCTGGAAAAGTTCTCTTCGCGGCCGTTGGCATGGTCGTTGCAGACTATTTCGGTGCATGTGCATCTCCAGGCGTGGCCATTCCATAGTGTCTAGACGATCGCGTACGTCGTCCAGGCACCAAGTTACGGCCGCCGCCCAAGGTACGGACGGTTCCTCTTGCCAATCCACCCCTTCCCTTACCCCACCTGGCGCTCTCCATCGGCCACAACGGCGAAAGCTCCAACGCCGCCTGGAAGATCCCGGAAAGGCGAGGCACTGCCCTGAAGGCCATGTGCGCGACTCGCTAGTGCAGTGTGCTGCACTACACAGGGAGTCGCGCTTCGCATGCAACTTGCACTTTCCCAAGCAAAATTGCGGAGCGGGCAGCCGCCATGCTGCTCCGAGGTTCTGCATCGAGGCCCGCCGCACCCTGTTGAGCCATCGCTCCTTCTCGTACAATAAGCTTCAAGCATCAGGGGCGACGATCACCGCGGGCAGGAGCCACGCCGTTTCTGCCGTCAGCCGCGCTCCTGAGCCGCCTTGTTTCTTTCCCTGTTGGACGAGTCCATACAAAGCACCCTACGTCGTACATGAATGAGCAATCTGCACTGCGCTTGTACGGCTCCGTCCACTCCTTACCGAATCTCTTGACGACCCATTTCGCACCAACAAAAGAGTTCTGGCCTCTCCCAGCCTCCACTGCATCTCCACTCGCTCCTTGTCTATCGGTTTTCTGCCCTTGGGACACCCGCACTATTTCGGACCCCTGCAAGAGCAACAGAACTGAGAATGGTGGGCACCAGCGTCCCCAAAATCAGACTATCTCTCGCCTACACTACATACGGAGTACATTATCACTCTGCACTATTCTGCTCTGAACGTTGTATTTTTCTTCCTTCTCCTTTTCTCCCTTTTGTCGCTTCAGCCTATCATTTAGAGCTACTGCCATTCTCTGAATTTCTTTGTCCTTTTACGTCTCGTCTTCTCCTTGCGTCCTTTTCCCACCCTTGGCTGGATTGTCTGCAGAATTCCATCTCTCCATCTTCGCCGTGGCCGTTGTTTTCGGGCTCTTTTTACTTCGGTCCAGCAAGAGCCGGCGAGTACACCATTTTGTGTTTTCTTTTGTTTTTCCTTGTCACGTCCTCGAGCCCGGCCCGTCTCCTCCTGCTTCGCCTTTCGCTTTGTTCCGACGGCCTCCTTGACCGCGACTGCTCGCGCCCCTCCTCTTTCATCAGACTCGCCGTCGCCCAATGCCCGCGGGGTTTGCGCTGTGAAAGGGTCGCCATCCGTCTGTTTTGCTCCTCTCTTTGACTGCGTCCGTCGACTTGCCGGGGCTGCTACCGCCATGTCCGTTGTCCCTTGCTCCTAAGGCCGTTCTTTCTGGGTTCCATGCGTTTCCAGTCGCCTCGGCCACGATCACCGCGTCTGCCCCGAGATCTGTGTTCCTCTCCTCCACGCCTGATTCGCTCCCCAGATCGGCGGGATCAGCCTCTTAAGTAAGACAGGCAGGCCAGTGCTGTGGTACGCTGTGCTACAGCATCTTCTATCTTGGCCTAGTAGCCTGTAGTTGCAGCCACTGTCGGCAACACTTACGACAACAACACGAACAACGACAATTCCTCGAGGAGAGCATCAGTCATCATACAGTACTCGGTCGAGCAGTGAATCAGAGCTGGAACTTGCATTAATATCTTTGGGAGCTTCTCCGGAGCTGGGGTCTTTGGACTGTTGGTCGTCTTTATCAATACTCCCACTCCATCACTGCCATGTCTTCGACAACAACAAAGGCCGCCCCGGCCGTGGTCCACAGCGGCGAGCTTGCTGTTCGCTTGGCCCCGGCACAGCCAAGCACTTCGACCACCCCGAACACATCCTCTGGCCAACCGGCCGCCCGCACAAGGCAACGACCACCACCGCCACAACACCCGGTTCCGTCCATGCAGGAGGCCTTTGAGGAATCTCTAGCCGAAGTCACGGCCGGCACTCTTGCTATGAAACCCGTTCTGCGAGACGGCGATGCCAAGGCCCGTCGTGAACGGCTGATTGAAGAAGACACGACCGAGGGGCCGCCTGCAGCGCTATGGCGCTATCGCCCTGACCAGCGCTGCCATGAACTGCAAAGGCTGCTGGCTCAGATTGCCTTTGGCGTCTACCTTCTCCTCAAGGGCATGGCCAATAGCAATGCCCATGTTGTGGCCATCCTGCAGAGCCACATTGACGAGGTCGACGAGTTCCTCAAAGTTGCGCTGGAGGACGTCGATCTTGCCGCACAGGATCTCCAGACCCGCCTCGAATGCCTTCAACTGCCGCTCCAGAATCGGGCTGCCTTTGAGAAGATGCTGGAAGACAGGGACTTCCGTCTCCACATTGTCGAGGGCAACTTGCGCATCGAACACATCCTCGCGCGCACCAATACTTTTCTCGCCCAGGCTGAGCAGGACGTCATCCATGGACAAATGGCAACTACCGAATTCTCGACTTACCTCGAAAACGAAGAGGACGGTTCCTGGCGTACTCAGCGCCCTGACATGGAGGATATTTACGAGCTCATGTACGGCAACGCAGAGAGCTGGCTCCTTGCCTTTAATGATCTCGATCGCAAAAACAAGGAAATCGACGTTCTCAGTTCCAAGCTGGCCGACATGGTTACTGAGATGGACAAGTGTGCCGGCGAAGTCAGCCGTCGGACAAGGGTAGGCAGACACTGTCCTTGTCTCAATCTTTTACTTGCGTGCTAACAGACCTCTGTCCTACAGTTCAGTGTCAAGCCCTACTCTTCGCCAAAAGTGTCACGAAAATCACCACATGCATCCCTGGAGTCCAACGTTTTGCTGCCGCAGGAAGGCACGCCTCCAATGTCACCAATCGTCCAGGTTCCCCAATCACCGCCTCGGCTATCGCTGCGATTTAGTGCTATCGGCGGATTGTCCCCCAACTTCCTGGACCTCGGTTCGGAAGGGACCTTTCTGGGCGCCGACTCGTTACTCTCATCTTTCCAGTACACCCCTCCGACTCCTCAACCCGTGGCCGGTGAAAGCCAGGCAGAAACACGAGACACCGGGCTGGAGACGCATGCTTTGGTCGAAGGCGGTGCAAGCAGCTCGAAAGAAATGCCCCCCCCGTCCGGGAGCGAGCCGGAGTCGCAGTCGCAGCCCCAAGCAGAGGCTTTGGTTGGAAAAGAGCGTGCCGTCTCTGCGGGTACTGCACCCCAGAAGCACACAGCTGAGGTCGTTTCTGTTTCCCGACCAGAGTCCCTTGATTTACTAAAGAGAGCTGTATACGACCCAGGAAATGTCTCCAATACTAAGAGCACAATGGAAGGGGAGAAGACCGAGAGTAGGGTCATCGGTGCGAAATCTCTTGCGACTGTTGTTTCTGCTGAAGAGATTATCGACTTTGATGACGATATCGATGGTGATAGCGATCTTGATGACGATTTCGACGGCGGTCTTGACGACGGTCTTGGCGACGACGAAAGCGTGGAGGCTGATATTGTCGAAATACCTCTTCGTATCGAAGTGGCGCGCCCGGAACCTGTGCCTACGCCGGAAGCGGAGCAGAACCCCGAGGCCGAAAGTGCTAAAGAGGAGACATTATACCTTCTTCAACCACGAACATACACTCCGCAACCATCTCCGTCACCGTCCCCCCGCATGGCCGAAAGGTCGCAATCGCCGACATTGCCGGCACCACAAATCCGGCCACCAGAGCGGTCGGACCCGCCGCTGCTTGTTGTATCCCACTCCGAAGAGCGGCTGAACTATCAGAGTGCGACGTCACCTGCCCTTCATGGCCAAGCTCAAGCACTGCATCTACGCTCATCGTCATCCCAGTATCGGGACAGCAATCACGGACCGTCCACCCGACAGTCTCACCAGGCCTCGATGGCCTCGCCGCCAATTTCGGAATCATCCACCGTGACGGTGGAAATGGAGAGTTCAAAACCACGGAAGCGAGCCTCGATCAGAGATCGCGTTTCCCTGCGCACCAATCCTCCCGATGCCATTCATGTTCCACCTCCGAGCGCGACGCAATTGCAGCGGCCGGTATTTGCATCCCCAAGCATGTACCAAAACTACCAGACCTTCACCGGCCCCGACCCATACACGCCCGAGGTGGTGCAGCAGTCCTATTCAGACTTGTCTGTACCAAATATGGGCAACAATGGGCTCGGCTTTTCTGCACCCATGATGCCTGCGATAATCCCTTCGCCGCAATCCGACAAGCAGTATTTCCGGCCAGTTCAAGCCAGCCCACATTCTCCTCTGCAGCAACGTCCGCACACGGCTGGTCTCCCGTCCCGGCCGTATCATTTACGCAACGCACCATCCACCATGGGGATGAGCATGCTCAGCAGTGTCACCACCATGACGCAAGACTCAACGACTGGTCGTACCGTGAAGAAGAAGCGCAGCGCGTTTGGATGGCTAAAGAAAGCCTTCACACTTGACGAAGAGGAACGTGCTGTATTCGACCAGCGCAAACAAGCACAGGAGAGAAACCTTTACTATGACGGCAAGAGCCCAAAATACCTCGACGGAAAACGCATGCACTAGCGAGAGCAAAGCCAGCGGTAATATGTTCAAAGGCACATACTTGCCCTTGTACTAATCTAATTTGTATACCAGCACATTGTCGAAATACGACGACCCCTTTTGCTTTTTGGATACTCACATCTTCGCAAGCGTGATGGCGCGGAATTTCGCAAGGTCTCCATAATGCATTTCATGAAAGCATAGCGCATCCGGCCGGAATTTGTCTATTTTTAGTCTTTTAGGGTTGTAAGGCTGATTGTTTGTACGAGTATAATTTTGCTTCGGATGGTGTCTTTTGTTGCCAAAGCTATCTGCTCTAATATATAAGGAAAAAGAGGCCAGCTTATGCCTGTGAAGAAATGCGTTGTTGTGGTGCGCGAAAGGTAATTTGCGTTGATGCGGAACGGAGATGCTGCCGCCGCTTACAGTCTCTCTCGTAGTGCCACGAAGAGGGCCTCGGCCTTGGCCAGTTGTTCCGAGTTCTCATTCCAGATGCTGCCCTCCACGTAAAACTTGCGCTGGCCCTCTAAGCGTTTAAATCGCGCCGTGATCAAGACAGTTGCCGGTATGCGGACCGGCTTGAGGTAGGTAGTGTTCAGATAGGCCGTGACAAAGCCCTGGTTGACCGTGACAGAGGCAGCTGCGGCCGCTTCCGGCGCTGTCCACGGAACGGGCTGCGTGAGAGACGACTGTGCCGTTTGTGGAGGTGGCTGTGTCGCTTGTTCCTGCAGTAGCTTCTCCTGGAATTGCTGCTGCCGCTGCTGCTGCCGTTCTCGCATCTCCTGCCGAGCCTGGCCCCGGTTCAGCGGGATCAGCAGACCCAGCACCTCGTCCAGCACGGCCGCCACCAGTCCCCCATGCAAGACGCCCACGTGGCCACTGAGTCCCGGGCCCAGCGTGAGCAATGCCTTGAGCTCGACAATCGGATGCTCCAAGAATAATCCGCCGCTTCTGCTGCTCTCTGCCCGATCCAAGCGGGGCGAGACCGCCACCGACGGCGAGGGCGGCTCTTCAAAGAAGACGATAAATGCCCCAATGGTGTCGGGCGTGTTGAGGGTAATGGCAAACGCATTGTCCAGCGCCTCGGCATGGCTCAGGTAGACGGGCGCCTCTGCCGCCGGCGTCGGGCGCGCGACGACCTGCTGGGATGGCGGCAGCGTTGGCTGGCCGATGCGCCGGCCCGGCCGCCGGGTCTCGGGCAGCACAATTCGGGTGCGGCCGTGTGGCGGCTTCAGGTGTGTGCGACACCAGGGAACGGCCATAAAGGCGGCGACATCACGGGCGAGTGTCTGCTGGATCTTGTCCTTGTCGGTGTCGGGGATGCGGGCGCCACTGACGTCACGGGCGGCCGTGGCGCTGCTACTGCCAAGGCTCCCATCAAGGCCCATTTCCGTTTCGGGAACGATGACGGTGGAGATGGTGGTAGGGCAAAAGGATACCGTTTCCCGGTTGGAGTGGGGGTTCTCGTTCGGCGTGGTCTCCGAGCCAGAGCCGCGGGAGACCTTTGCCGGACTCATGACAGAAATGACGCAGAGGATCTACGTCGCGGGCAAGGTGTTTTTATCCGCGATAAATATTCCCAGGCCAAGAGAGGGAGAAGACCATTTAACGGTTCATGGTGAGTGATTGTTTTCATGGCGTTGATGGCATTTGTTGCCTCTAAGCCGAGGAGTGGAGTCATAAATGGGCCGCGGCTCTACTTTCTCAGTATGATACTTACACGACTGATACCTCTGCTTAACAGCGCAGAACTGCCTATAGATGCACGCGCTTCTACACAATGTATCTCAGAATACCTCAGTCAACGGAGCTAATTGGAGTCATCAAAAGCTCAACTTCTTCTTGGGAGTCATTATCTGCAGTGACCGGGCACTGTATCGCGTGCATTACAGAGAAATAAAATCAAGAGCAAGCATATATTGTTATCCACGCTGGGGAGATATGTTTACGGGCTTCGTGACATCGTCGCACGAATCACTGATTCAAGTAGGGCAGAGCGGACGGGACCCCGATCAATACTGATGGTCGTTCTATGACGAGGACGAGCTCTTATCTAAGTGTATGTTACATAATCATCACGTGCTAAATGAACCAACTTTTTCTCTCATTATCAAAAAGGTTCTGGATCGAAACCGAACCTGCTGGAATTGTCTTTTGGTTTCTTATCCCACAATGGCTGCTACGCCGGCGACCAAGGATGGCGTTGGTGAAGTGGCACGCCACGCCGACTCTTTGGAGGAAAACTTGATAAAACTCACAAAAGCGCTCGAGTACTGGCGCTTGCTGGAGGCCGAATATGAGGCCCTCTATGAAGAAGTCAATGGCGTGGTCAAGGACGACTGCTCAGAGCAAAAGGCGGCCGCAGAGCTGGCGCGTATTCGCCGCGACTTTGACGGCCAGCTGGTGGAGCGGCAGACAGTCTGCGAGGTGTTTGGCTCCCGCCTCGGCACACCCATAACGAAGACGGCTGTGCAGATCAAAGGCGTCGTTGGCCGCCGTCTCGACTATGTGCGCCAAAATGCAGCAACTATGCAGAAGCAGGTGGAGGCCATGATCGTAACGGTGCAGGAAGCCCGTGCTGCTAGGCTTGCTGAAGGAGAAGACGCCCATGGTGGCGGCGGCAGCGGCAGTGTCAGCAACGAAATCGTGACGGACATTATCGAAGAGCTTGATGACGACGATAACGTTGTGTCTGTGCGGCTACAAACGCCTTCCGATGCACACTCAAAGATTTTGGAGACGCTGAAAAAGGCCGGGATTGACGACATCCCAGAGGGAGGGCCGGACGAAGAGACGGAAGCACAGGCGCAGCCGCCAGCGCAGGCAACTTTACAAGCACCTCCGACATCAAAAACACAACCACCACTGCCGTCACAGCCAAAGCCTCTGTCAAGCGCACCCACCCTTCCGACGCCTCCTAGCCCCAGCAAGGCTAAATCAACAAAGCCGCCAGTGACACGGAAGAAGGGCGTGTCATTTTCTGAGGATACCAAGCCCGGCCACAATGACTGGACCGAGTCCGCGTCCTCTTTGCCAGACTCTGATGACGGGCCATCACAAGCAGCGCGGCGGTTGGAACAAATCATTCGCACGGCAAAGGAGCAAGAAGATATCCTCAAGGAAGGGTCCTACGTGACACCGGAAGACGAAGACATGGACGATGCAGCCCTGCGTCGCGAAATGCTCGAGTACAGTATGTCAGAAATCGGCCCTATTGTGGCGCAGCTGGATCTCGAAGAGGGCTCTGACGACGACTATGACGACGACGACGACGACTACGATGACGAGGAGGACGACGATGACGAGGAAGACGAACATGGGCGGTCAAAGTACGGATACATTGACGACAAGTACCGGAAGCGAATGCAAGAGCTGGAAAAGAAACTCGGCGTTGGGCCCACCGTACTATCCAGCTCCGCCGCTCCATTCCCAGTTTCCTCCTCTACTTTACCTGGCGATGATGCTGCCATGGCGGGAGCCTCCACGTCTGGCATATCTACACGGCAGATTGCAGAGAGCGTGTTCCAGGAGCGTATTGGGCAGATTGTCGTTTCTGACGCAAAAACAGGAGGAGCAGTACAGCCCAAGCAGGCGACCTCATCTTCAGCAGCGATCATGGCACCTTCATCTGCCAAATCCGCGGCAACCACCCCATCCGAGAAGATGTCGTCAAGCGGCGAGAAGAAAAAGGTGTCTTTCGCCGGCGCTCTAGACATTGCTCCTTTGGATGCTCAGCCAGCCGTGTCTCTGCCAGGGCAGAAGAAAGACAAGACGTCAGAGGTTCGTGTGGATCCCATGAAAGCGGTCATTGTCGAGCGCGGGAGCAACAAACTGGGGCAGAGCGAGCCCGCAGCACAAGTGCCCAAGCCGGTAAAAAAGCCATCTCGTTTCAAGATGGCACGTGGCGATACTGGCTCTCCAAAGTGGACCGGAGCTGCAGCCGAGAGCGGCACAGCCTCTTCTGCGCCGTCACAGCTTCCCAAGGGGCCTCACCAAGCACCGGTCCGATTCCTAGATATGGACCGTGACGTGGCACCTGCTGGGCCAGAGGGACGAACCATGGCGCCCGCCATTGTCGAACGCCCAATGCCGACAGAGACCAAAGGCCCAGACGAGCTAGACGGTTCTTTGTTGCTGCAGGAAGCAGCCACGGAATACCACCGCGCCCGCAACCGGCTTATCCAGAAACAGGGAGGCTTTCTCAAGGCAGACGAGTCGCCTGTCAAGCAGCTAGACGAAGAGGAAGGAGGTCCGAAGCGGATGAGCAAGTTCAAAGCTGCCCGTTTGGCAAAGGAATTCTAACAAGGTGTTCCTTGCTCAAGTCTCCGGCCTCTTTACCATAACAGATGCCATAATACAATATGCTATCGAGTAATCTACTTACTTGCGTCACAAAGTGGCACAGCCAATATGGCTGCAGCCCGGCTTGGGCGACAAAAGAAACGCCGTGAACGATATCCATGGTAGGTGCTATACGACGAAGCTTATTCTACTCAACTTTTTCAGCCAGAGGTGGACAGGACCTATATGGGCGTAATTTCAGCCTCTGCTGTGCCTGGTTTCTTGTGGTTCCGACCTGGATAAGAAGCTTGATGGCAAAATGATTCGGAACGCTCATTCTGACAATTGATGTGTTGCGGCTATATCATCCGTCTGCTATCACATTACTAGCGATTCCAAGAACAATCGTTTGAAAAGGGGCTCTCTGACACCTCGACTATCATTCCTGCAGTCCTGGCGATTCGTTTCACCCCTTACATACTGAGGCGTTTCCTCATTTTCTTTTCTCTCTTGTTTTTCTTGCCACATTGTGTATAGCATGTTGTATGGTAGGCTTCGTTTTGAAAATAAAGGATAATTAATGCTCGGAAACTACAGTTCTCAGTAAACGCCACGCCCCTTTCTTCTTGTCCCAGGCGCCGCTCGCCTTTAGCTGATCTTTGCGTTGCTGAAATCCATCTCTGGGTGCTGTGCCTGGAACTTTTTGAGAATGTCCAGCTTCTTCTGCTCCTCGGACGTGGGCAGTCCCATTTCCTTTTGGCGCTGGTCGTACATCATCTTCTCCACCATGCCGCGCGTGGCTCCGTCCAGGTCGGACAGCTTGGACGACTCTGGCGTGATGCGCGAAACGTCAATCTTGGGCGCCGTCGTCACCACGTGTGGCCACCACTCCATCTTGTTGCTCTTGTCCAGGTGCACCTCGATCAGCTTGGTGCCGTCGGGGTTGGGCGACAGCGTCCAGGTCGAGTCCTCGGTGACGACAGCGTGCGGCAGGGTACCCTCGATCAGCGGCGGCGTCTGGCCCTTGACCTGCACCAGTATAGAGTTGCGCTTAATGTCGACAATCAGGTCGCGGCCCTTGAGATGGCCCGGGATCGAAATGGAAATGTCCAGGTCGCCAATGGTCTGCGTCCACTTGTAAGGCAGTGCGGCCTGCTCGGCTTCCTCCTTGGCCCGCGCAGCAGCAATCTCTTCCGGGGTGAGTTCTATTGGACAACCGTTAACTCATCTTCAAATAGCTGTGAAATAACTAGCAAGAAAAAAGAAACCATCCGTTTCAGCCATAAAGTCTCACCTTTGTCCGCCATATTGGTCGTGATGCCTAGTTACGATCAGAATCACAATGGGCAAGTTTGCTAGCGAAAAGAAACAAGCGGAAAAGGGAAGCTTTTCAAGATGTCATTAGCTTTTCCGACCGCATACGACGTAGAAGGCCGTCGAAAGGCTGCCGGCAGAAAAGCGGCATGAACCCCCCGCCATAGAAGCTCCCAGAATTCTGACCAATGAAAGCCGGCAGATACTGCTCTGGTGGGCCGGCTCGCCGTAGTGTAGTGGGGAAGAGCCCATCCCTGACTAATACGAATTAGTGCTTAGCCACTCTTTCTGCTGTCGTTCTTGCTTTCTGACAGACATCGCCAACGACGAGAGCGCTTTGAATGGGCTGAAAGCGCCACGTATTTTTAAATCAACGAGCCCTTTATCGAATGGGAAGATAATTTTTATCATAACGTCAATGGAATGACGCGCCATTCTTTCGTGCCTTTTACCTCTCTTGTCGACAGCCTGGTTACTTGACTAAAGTCGTCTTGATCTTGCTTCTCTTTTCTCGACACCATACATTGGATCTCTGCGAGAGGAGGAAGGGAAGCCGGAAGGCATTAGGAAAGGAGAATGTCCCGGAAATCCTTTAGCCGGCCCTCGGGCGCGTCGGCGATGGGGGGCTTGGCGCCCGTGGTTTTCGGCGAGGAGATTTCGACCAATGGATCGGCCGAGGACATTTGCCCCGTGTGCAAGACCATTCGGTACCTGAACAAGGATATGATTTTTTTGATCAATCCGGAATGCTACCACCCCATGTGCTCCAACTGCGTCTCGCGGTTGTTTGCCGGGCCCAACCAGTGCCCGTACGCGGGCTGCCACAAGACGCTGCGCCGCAAAGACTTTCGGCGTGCCTTTTTTGACGATCTCGGCGTCGAGCGCGAGGTCGACATTCGGCGCCGCGTCGCCGCCGTCTTTAACCAGTCCGAAGACGACTTTGAGTCGCTCGACGCCTACAATGAGCACCTGGAAAAGGTCGAGATATTGACCATGGACCTGGTCTCGGGCCAACCGGCCGCGCGGCGTGCGGCCGAGGCTGAGCTGGCTCGCTGGGAGGCCGAGCATCGCGCCGAGATTGAGCGCAACCGCCGTCGCGGCGAGCGCGCCGACGAGCTGAGCAAGTCCCGCCTGGTCGCCGAGAAGGAGGCCGTGCGCGCCCGCCGCCTTGAAGCCCTGCGCCAGGACGAGGAGGAGCGCCGCGCCAAGCTCATCGCCCACGAGGCCGACCTCGACAGCCTCGCGCGCGCCCCAGACGACGACGGCGGCCGTGCCGCCTCGCGCATCATGCTCAAGCGGCGCGGCCAGCACCAGCGCGAGAGTCTCTTGGCGGCCGAAGAGCAAACGCTCCTGGGCAGCGACGCCGCCGCTGGCGGTGCTGGCAGCACGGGCGGGACTGGCAGCGGCGTCGATGGCGACTCCAAAGACCTCACCATTCGCGGCCTCAAGGACCGCCGCAAGGGCGCTGCCGCTGCCGCCGAACGGCCCTACGACCCGTTTGAGGGCCTCGACGCTCCGCCCTCGCGCTTCCGCGTGCTGCCGGGCGAGTACCGCAACCCGTGGCTGCAGGGCGCTCGCGAGCACCCCAGCCACGTGGTGGGCGGCTACGACGTGCACGACTATTGCGCACGCGCGCTCTTTGACGCCTTCTCGGGCCTGGCCGTTTTCATTGCAGACGAAAAGGAAACGGGCCAGAACACGTCGCTGGCGGCGGTGGCGACACTAGGTGCCGCCATGGCGGCTTCGTCTGGCTTGCCGACGCAAATGGAAGTCGATGTGGCGTAAAGGGCAAAGCAAGGACAAGGACGTGCGACGCGTTTACCATTTTGCATTGGAATGGCGTTTATTGGTTTAGTACTCGGCGGTTCTGGCCGTCCCGTTTGTGTACTCTTGGCTTGTATGGCTACATTGGGTAGATTATGAATTGAAATGACTATGCAAAAGATATAGAATTGTCAATCACAGGATACACGAACAGCAAAGATGAAGAGCACGGTACCAAGACAGAACAACGGATGGGGAGATTATAGAAAAAGGGGACAAAAAAAGGAAGCGAAAAGAAAAAATCAACGCCACGCTGAATCTTTGGCTGATAGATGTATAGCCAAGGGCCAAACTTTTATCCATCTTGGCTTCTTCTAATGAACCATCACCCGCCCCCCCTTCCTCCTGCCTACTGCCACGGTGTTTGCTGAGCCGGCCGTGGGAAGACAGGAACGGTGCTGATTTGGTCCAGCAAGGTGCCGGTGGGTTGACTGTGCTGCCAGCCCATGCCCGTTTGCTGGTTGATGAAAGCCGTCTGCCGGAATGGGTTTGTGCTTCCGGTCGGCTGCGGTGCCAGCGCGGCCGCCGGCGCCGAGCTGACCGCACCGGCCGTGACAGGCCGCTGCTGCTGCTCTGTAGAGGGGATGAGTGAGCCATAGTCCCTGGAAAAGGGATTGGTGCCCGTTTTCATGGCCACAAGAGGAGCCGGAGTAGCCGCCGCGCCACCTGCATTGACGGGCGAGGCATGGGCAAAGGGATTGGTCGACGTGTGCTGGGCCACAAGGGGGTTGGGCGGTTGCGAAAGAGGGACGCCCATGGCTGTCGTGTTGACGGGACTTTGCCCTGTTCCCTGGGGCATCATCGACTGCCTAAAAGGATTGGTATTTTGCTGGCCCGTTGGCTGGGGCGCCAACGATGCGCCCAAAGTCTGTTGCTGTTGTTGCTGCTGCTGCATTTGCTGTTGCTGTTGAAGTAGTTGTTGCTGCTGTTGCTGCTGCTGCTGCTGCTGCTGTTGAAACGTAGCCATGGCCGAGTCTTGTGGTATGGATCCCAGAGCACCAGGCTGGAAGGACGACGGCTGAGGCGTAAAGCCCCCAAAGCCCATACCAGTATAGGCCGGCTGCAGCTGGGGTTGACTGAAAGCTCCCGTGGTCTGCATCTGGAAAGGATTGGTAGACTGAAAGCCGGTGGGCTGGGCGACAAAGCCAGTCTGTTGCGGCATCATGCCCGTAGGCTGTGGTGCAAACATGGCTCCGCCCGCGGCCGGATTTCCCCACGGCGTCATACCCGCCTGCATAGGCTGGCCGTTCGGGACAGCCATTGTGGTCTGCTTCTGATCGATGAACTCGAAAAAGTCAATCAAATCCGGAGCGGGGGTCTTGTCTGCTGGTTGTGCCGGCTTGGATGACGACGACGACGCTGCAGCTGTTGTTGATGTCTTGTTAGAAGCTGCTTCATTCCGGCTTGAAGTAGCAGCTTTTGACGTCGACTTGGACGAAGAGCCACCGCCAGCTTTTTTGGCCTCAAGTTCAGCGAGGTACTGCCGCCGATGCACCTCGAAATCGGAGTCTTTGAGGTACTCCTCCAGCTGTCGGCCCAGGTTCACGGGAGCATGCTTGAGCTTGGGCACTTCCACCCGCGTGTGCGGCTCAAACTGGCGAGCGACGCTGAGGTACTGCACGACGTAATCGGTCTGGCGAGTAAAATTCAGGTAGATCTCCATGGCCCGCTCGGCATCGACCTTGGACATTTCGAAAAAGTGACCTGCACAGGTTAGCAAATGGAATACATGGCACCACGTCAACTGAGGCTTCAGCGCACCGAGAATGTTTATCATGGCCTGGTTAAGCACCTGGAACAGAGCTAGTAGATCGAGGACTAGAAGGCGAAAGACGAAGATGGTGATTTCATTGCCGTTGTCGATATCCACAACCTTGATTGTTAGCCCTAGCAGAAAAGAAGGAAAATAAAAGAAAAAGAAAAGAAAAACGTGGCAGTCTTACATCGCATTTTAGCAATGCCGTCAGCTGGTGCTGGACAACCTCCGTCTCGCGCAACAGGCCCTTCTCAACGGACAGCTTCTCGAGCCGGCTCTCCCGTACACGGACCCAGTCGACTTTTGTATCGTGATAGGCGCGCGACCGTTCCGACAAGTATGTCGCATAGTGGCGAATATTCCGTCCTTGTGTTTGCCCTGCAAAACGTCAGCTTGTGCCGGATCTATAGTTCGGTCCGACAGCGATCAGACGAAAACACTGACCGTCTGTGATGGATGTGGGAACCAGCATGTTGCGGTGCTTGGCAAGGTAGGCAAGGGTCACATCCGGAGACCCTTCGCGGATCATCAGATGGACTGTTGTCAGGCTCTTGAAGACTGTGGTCCACGCCGTGTCCCGAAGGCGGTATTGCAGTGCACGGAAGACCTCTCCCACGCCAGCCTCGCCGGCATGTGTCGCGATGAGGATGTGCTCAATGTATTTGGTTTTGGGCGGCGCAAGCTGCATAGGGATTCAATCAGCCCAGATGCTTTGTCTTTTGACAAGACAGTACAGAAAAACACAGGGGAAGAACCGTACCTTGATCTTTGTAGCGCCCTTGACGGACTTTTCAAAAGAGCTCGCCATGGCCAAGACGAGATGCTGTCCCCGACGGCAAAACCTCGGCTAATGTGTTCTTTGAAGCTGTGATCTCGGCGGTGAGAATGGCCGACACAAGATACCACCGGATGTCAATGATATGGATAGACCTGCGGCAGGTTCCCTTGATGGCACAGCCGGCAAGAAACAAACTGTATCGCTAAAGGTGTTGATACCGGAGCTGAGGCCCGTGGCCGGCGACGGTTGGCGTATCCCTTGACGAACCAAAGCCGAAGCGTCGATAGAAGAAGGGGGCGGTTCGCGGGATCAGCAGACGACGAACATTGCTCGCAGCGATGCCATAGCACAATAAAAAGAAGCAGGATATGATGGACGATGGGCGCTGGACAGACAACGGTCGCGGAAACGGAAGCAGGTCGATGAGGCTTTGAGCGAAATCAAACGAGAAAAAAGGGCGGATTTCGGTGGCAGCGGATCTGGGCTGTCGGACAGGAATCGACAGTCTGGCGGGCCAGTATCAAGGTTCACAAAAGACAGAACACAGGCGCAAGCAGCACAGTTCGGGAAACGTTGGGAGAGCGCCGTGCAGCAGAAGCAATGCGACGAGGAGGTTGCGGCACAACAGGCTCGAATGGCTGGTGGATGAAGGAGATTGCAGTATAATAAAGTACGACTACGGCTCGTTTGAGATGACCGCATAAAGCGCACTACAGGGATTCAGGGAGCTGGCGGCTTGCCCATTACAGCAGCTACAGCGGGTACAAGGCGGTGTTGGGCAGCTGCTGTCTCCTGTTACATTGCTCTCGGGCTAGCTGGCATGTCAGGAGGGGTTTTAGTTAAGCCACTTCTGCTTCAGTGGAGCCTGCGCAAGCATTCGATTGGACACGGCAGACAGCAGCGATAGAGACAGTAGCGATAAATTATTCTAATGCTTCATTGTGGCTATTTGTGAGGAAGCTAAATACACGGCTCACTAAGAAATTGAAGCAAGGTCGGAAAAAAATGGCAATGACGGATTACATAATCAAACATATGAAAAAAAGCAAAGACAGGCCACTCGGCTGCCGTGAATTCAAAAACATAAACAGGGTGAAGGGAAGTAAATTGCAGTGGCAGCGTCAAGGAGGTGCAAACAGGAGGGAAAACGTCGTGATTTTGGTACATGCAAACTGGATAAGCAAATAATGCGGCAAGTGCAACAAGAGAAATGCAATGAATGCGATAAAACGTGTCCCAACTGCCTTGCAGCCGGCCAATGTGAAACGCAGCAGCATAGCCGCGCTTCCAATTCAAACTGGGTCAGAGTACTGGTGGCGTCCGTATTTAACAAGGTCTGTGTGCCGAACGCTGATTTCACGCTTCCTGGTCCCTTCGTCCACAGAAGACCGCTTAAGCCCCAGAGGGGAGAGTCCGCTGCGGCGAAGGGGGAAAGCATCATGGATACACGCAGTTTTCATCATCTGAGGAAAAGCATTATTAGTAAAGATTAAGATGGCAGCGGTCATGATGGAAAACATGGTACTCACATTGTATTGAATTGGAAGGATGAAGAAAAAGAAGGGAAGAAAAAAACATCGGAGCAAGGAGCTGTGTTTGATATAGATAATTTTTTCAGTGGGGCTATCACTGGCGCTCATTGGCCAGAATATTAGCTTTGTCAAATACTGCCGTACAGTGCCCTTTCATTACATCAATTAGCACGGTGCTGGATCTTTTCTCACCACACCACAAAGACTTCACACCTACCTCTTATGCAGCTGCTATGATGTCGCTGCGCCTACTGTCTAGCTGCTGAAGCTCATGATTCAGCTTATAGGTCTCTAGAGCTTGTATCTGGACGCCATGTCTGCTGCAAGAGCATTGTCAATTGCCCGCCGGCAGCCCACGGCAGCTCTTCTTCGAGCTGGCCGGCTGAACCGGCCAAGTCAAGACATTCTTTTGACGGGAGCACTTGGGGTCCAGCGCCGGTGCCGTTCGGTGGGAAAACCTCCCAAGCCCCCAGTCGTATACAAAGAACGCCCGCAGCAGATTATCGTGACCCGTATGGTGCACGAGTATCAGACAAACTGTTAGTATATAGATGTGGTCCCAAAGATGAGCTGGTACAGAGGAGGTCAATGTGACTGACACGAGGGGAAACAGTCGACTTCCCTGCGGCCACACCGGACGAGGAGTTTGAGCTGGGCAAGACTGTCACCATTCACGGCTTCTTGGGACGTCGCAGGGACATGTCCAAGAATATCAGCTTTGCGGATATTTTCCGCCCCGGGCAGGAAAGGCCTGTTCAAGTCCGCTCTGCCTGGATCGGCTCTGAAAGCGAAAAGTACGAGGCGCACACAAAGCTAAAGGCGATTCGCATGCAAAGCGCCGTGGCCGTGACAGGCAAGGTGGCCGAGCTCTTCTACAAAGGCGAGGGTGGCCAGGCCAAGAGAAAAAGGAAGGAGATTGGTGTAGAGGCGGAGCCAATAGAAGAAGCATCGACCGACTCGGATGGGTTCACACAAGTTTTAGGCTCCTTGGAACCGTCTGAACCGACAAAAGAGGAAAAGCCGGTTGGGACTCGAAAACCGACGGCGGCAGACTTTATCATTTACCTCGAAAAGATCCAGACGCTCAATGCTTTCCCGGAAGACATAATCATTTCCAGAGACGTCGTTTTCAAGCCCTCGGTGCGCCATTTGCAGATGCGCTTTACGGAGCATCTGAAGCGGCGTCTTCGCTTCCGCAGCGACGTGGCCGCCTTTTCGCGCAAGTTTATGCTCAAGGCCAACATGCATGAGTTTGAGACGCCGCTACTCTTCAAGTCGACACCCGAGGGCGCCCGCGAGTTTATTGTGCCGACACGCCGCCGTGGCCGCGCTTATGCGTTGCCGCAGAGCCCACAGCAGTTCAAGCAGATGATCATGGCGGGCGGCGTTTCGAGCGGCTACTTTCAGCTGGCGCGGTGCTTCCGCGACGAGGACCTCCGCGCGGACCGCCAGCCCGAGTTTACGCAGCTCGACATTGAGCTGGCCTTTGCACGGGGCGAAGACGTCATGCAGCTGGTCGAGAGGTACATCCGGGAGCTGTATGCTTACATTCGTACAAACTACGACCTGGCCGGTCTCTTCCGGCAGATCATTCCGGTAACGAGGCATGATGCCTACACCTACGGCCACCGCTTCCGCTATCCCAAGCTGCCAGATGCACCCTTTCGGCGCATAACCTATCAGCAAGCCATGGAAGACTACGGGTCGGATAAGCCTGACCTGCGCGTACCTGGCATAGTAAGCAAGGCCCAAGCAGAGAGCTTAACCTGAAAGAACCAGCTGACAGATTAGATCCAAAGCGTCGAGGGTGCGGTGCCAGAGGCCTTTGTCCACATGATCTCGACACTGCCAAACCCGACCGTGGACGCTTGGCGGCTTAGGTTGAGGGATCGAGACCCGATGCAGAGCCGAGACTTTTTGCGAGACTTTTTCTTGCAGTTGTCCGACACGTTTATGAAGAATCCTGACGGCATGCCGGCCGTGATGGTGTTCGACTCGAGCCAGCCGGCCAAGGGGCTGGCAGCCATTGGCCACGAGGGCCTATCCAATCTGACCAGAGGCAAGTATGTCATGTACAAAAAGTCTCCGTGGGACGAGCACTTGCCGGGCCCGGACGACCACCTGACGGCCGACGACAAGGTGGGCCATCTTGAGGACGGCGACATTCTCTTTTTCCAGGCACGCAAGGCAGAGCCGTTGAGCGGCGGCTCGACCATTATGGGCCAGCTGCGCCTCGAGGCCTACCGGTTTGCGCAGAAGCAAGGCCTGCTGCCCAAATTTGACTTTCATCCGCACTTTCTCTGGATTACGCACTTCCCCTTGTTTACCAAACGCGACGAGAATGACGCGACAGCCGATCCGGGCCAGGGCGGCCACGCGGGCTTTGAGGCGACGCACCATCCGTTCACGGCGCCTTTGACTTCGGACGACTTTGCACTGCTGGAAATAGACCCGTTGGCTGCCAAGGCCGACCACTACGACCTGGTGCTCAACGGCGTCGAGCTCGGCGGTGGCAGCCGGCGAATCCACGTGGCAAAGACGCAGGAATACATTATGCGCAATATCATCAAGATGGACGATGCCGGCGTGGCGCAGTTCCGACATTTGCTCGAGGCACTCCGGGCCGGCTGTCCGCCACACGCCGGTATGGCGTTGGGCTTTGACCGACTGGTGGCCATGTTGAGCGGCACCAGCTCTGTGCGCGACGTGATTGCCTTTCCCAAGAGCATGAACGGCGATGACTTGACGGTCAAGAGCCCCGGCAGGTTGACCCGCGAGCAGCTCGACACGTACCACCTCGAGTTGAAAAAGTTTATCAAGGAGGAACCTAAACAAGAAGGGACTGTGGAAACAGAGGAGTGAAGGGATGACAGAACGTTAAATGTACAAAAAAGATTTGACTGTAAAATAGATTCTCTACTGATTTTTGAGGTTGAGGCTCTGCTATGCTCACGTGAGAATATCACCTGACTTTCGCAAACCCCGGCGCAAATGTTACTAGGAGTAATAATCCGTAGCGTAAAAAAGACAAAGCTATTGCTTTCTTTGCGACAATCTCCAGCAAAAACAGCTACCGACGACTCGGCTTGTGCGAACTCTCACCACCTGAATCCGGGCGCTGCAGCTTTTGTTGTCTCTGGGACGTTTTTATCGTTGCGAGTAAAGTGCGATCAAAGCGGCTGCATTTCTTCTAATTGTTTTGCGCATCGCAGCTCATTTCTTCCGCCGGATTTCATTCGCCCTACGCCTTTGCCCGACGAAGCCATTGCTTTCTCTATTTGCGCCTGGCAGAAGAAGACTGGAAGCACCGGTTCTCGAGCCACTGCGAAAAATCACCTCTATCGATAGGGTTCAGCAACTCGTGGACTTGAGCCCGAACGCGTATTTTCCGTCACTTCTGGCTAGAGCGTTTAGCCGGATACGTTTCTCTTTTTGTCACCTTCTCTTTTCTATCATCCTCCTCCGAAACACCCATCATGTCCGACAAAAGCGTGGAGCGGGAGCTCACGATGCGCATCAAGGCGTTGACCAAGGCGGTCGCATCCAACGAACCGGCGCCGAGCATCATTGCCATAATGGAGACACTGAAGAAGGGCGCGGCGCCAACAGAAGATGTGCTACGGGTAGGCATTAAACTCGGAGATTCGTCTTTTCTCGCCGAGGGCTAATACGCTTGCAGTCAACGCGAGCCGGCCACACGGTTGGCAAGTTGCGGGCACACTCCAACGCCGAGGTCAAGTCGCTGGCGGCCGAGATTGTGAGCAAGTGGAAGAAGGCGGTGGAGCTGGAGAAGAAGCGAAACGGCAGCGGCAACGCCCACATACGGGCGGCCGGCAACGGCAACAGCAACAACAGAGCAAGTAGCACGCCGCAGAGCAAGACGGCGTCGCCGGCGCCGGCGCCCAAGGAACCCGCGAGCGGAGGATCGGGCGCGGCACCGGCCAAGTACAAGGGCGACCCCGACAAGCGAAAGTTTGACGTGGACGGCGTCGACGTGAACCGGACAGGAGTGGCCACGCGGGACAATTGCATCGGCCTCATGTACAACGGGCTGGCCTATCGGTCCAAGGAGCTGTCGGAGCGGGTGCTGGCGCGGGCGATCGAGGTGGAAAAGGAGGCTTTCAAGGCGTACAAGGGCGAGACGGCCGAGTACCGGGCGAAGCTGCGGTCGCTTTTCCAGAACCTCAAGAACCGGTCGAATCCGGCGCTGGCGCAGCGGGTGTTGACGGGGGAGATCTCGGCGTCGTCGTTTGTGCTCATGTCGTCGGACGAGCTCAAGTCGGCACAGCTCAAGCAGCTGGAGCAGGGCCTGCAAAAGGAGAATATGAAAAAGGCACAGGTGCCCATGGCGGAAAAGTCTATCAGCGACGCGCTGACCTGCAGCAAGTGCAAGCAGAAAAAGGTCAGCTACACGCAGGCACAGACGCGCAGTGCCGACGAGCCGATGACAACGTTTTGCGAGTGTACCGTGTGCGGGCATCGCTGGAAGGCAAGTTTGGCTCTCTTGTCCTTGTTCTAGTTGTGCAAACTAACGACGACAGTTTTCGTAAACGGTACCACATTGTTTGATTGCAATCGACAAGATGGCGTGCCGAGCTTTTCTTTGACTCCTGTTTTTATGCTTCTGCCAAATCTGATATGCCGAGGAATACGTAGAGCAAGAGGCTACTTTTTGTCTCTCCATTTAATATTTAACTATTTAACCGCTCCATCGTGAGGAAAAAGAAAATATAACGCCTGAATGGAATGTGGCCGGGCGTTTGACAGTGTTATCTGTACTTTTAGCCTTTTCTTTCTTTTTTCATTCTTTTCTTTTTCTTTTGCTTCGTTTACTAGAAGCCCACCATGAATTAAATTCAGAACTGAAACGCCCATTTCCCCAGTTTCCCACCCAGTCTAATGCAGTGATGGCCTTTGTACCCGTTTTTTATCTGTTTACACTCCAAGCGGCTTTTTCTATGCCTCTCTCGGTGATAGTCCCAGCAGCTCCAGCAAGTCCTTTGGCTGGTCGTCTGCCTTGGTGTCCTCGGCCTCGCGGTCGACAAGCTTGTAGAACTTGCTGAGGTGGCGCATGCCCGAGTCGCAGAGGATGGTGACGACGCGGCTGCCGGGCGGGAGGGAGAGGGCGGTCATGACGGCAGCGGTGCAGTTGACGGCGGTGGAACTGCCGGCAAAGATGCCCTCGTGGTCGACGAGCCAGCGGGCCATGCGGCAGGCCTGCTGGTCGGTGACGCGGACGGCCGAGTCGATGAGGTGCAGGCCAGCCTCGAGCGTGGCGGTCATGCGATTCATGCCGATGCCCTCGACGACGGAGTCGACCTGGGACCGACGGCGGGTGCCCTCCTTCTCGGTCGTGGAGTAGAGCACGCCGCTGCGGACGAGGTGGAAGAGGCCGGAGCCCTGGGGGTCGGCGGCCACGACGCGCACGCCGTGCAGGCCGGCGTCCTCCTTGATGTGGCGGGCCACGCCGGTCAGGGTGCCGGCGGTGCCAGCGCCGCAGACAAAGGCGTCCAGGCCGCGGCGGCCGCACTGGCTGACAATCTCGGGCCCGGTAGTGCAGCGATGGGCCTCGGCGTTGGCCGGGGTCTCAAACTGGTCGCTAAAGTAGCCGCGGCTGGGCGAGGTGCCGGCGCAAAAAGCGGCATCGTGCTCGGCGGCGCGGCGACGGGCCAGGTTGACGTAGTGGCCCGGGTCGATGATGGGCGCCACGGGCACGCGCTCGACGGCGGCGCCCATTTCGAGCAGCAGCTGCGACTTTTCGGCGCTCTGGTCGTCAGGCATGCAAATGTGGGCGCGGTAGCCGAGGGCGCGCGCCAGTGTGGCAATGGAGATGCCGGTGCTGCCGACTGTGCCCTCGTAAATGGTGTCGCCGCGATGAGGCACCAGCAGGCCGCTGGCCTCGGCCGTCCGGATCATGGCAAGAGCCACACGGTCCTTGGGACTGCCGCCCGGGTTGAGCAGCTCGGCCTTGGCCAGGATCTCGCAGCCCGTGGCGGCCGACAGGCTGGGGATCCGCAGCAGCGGCGTGTTGCCAATGCAGGCAGCCAGTCCGTCGGCCATGCCGCTGTGCCGGCCCGGGCTGCCGGCGTCGGGGTCCAGGTCCGAATCCGCTGCTTCATGGTCGGCCAACTGCACCCCGCCATCAGCCAACGGCAAGGACGAGTCTTGCGCTGCCCTTTCGTCTTTTCCGCCGTCGGGGCCCCTCTGGCCTGCCCGGCCTTGGCTCCGGCGCAAGGCTTTTCGCAGACGGTTGCGCGCAAGGCCCTCCTGGTACCGCCGCTCCAGGTCGGGATACAGGTCTTTGAATCCCAGTATCACCAGGGCCCCTGCGGCAAAGGCAACCGCCACAGCGGCCGCGCCATAGACGCGTGGGTGGTCTTGCAACGACATGCTGGTGGCCGTTGTGGCTAGGATGGAAGAGTGCACGTTTTGCCCAGTGGGGCTGTCTCTGTGCCAGCATGGCCGACCCGGCCGCTAAAGTGGGTCCAGTCAGGCCCTGTGCAAAATAAATCGGCGGCGAAATCTGGCCAGCTGAAAAAGCATCAACCCATGTCTGACAGCGTCGTCCCCTGACCTTATGGACTCGCCGGTTGTTTCGCGCCTGCTGAGGCGGCTGTTTCGGCACCCGGCCTGCCAGCCACGGCGAAACTTTGCGCGGCTGGCGTCGTCGCTGCAATGGGCACGGCGGCGGCACAATGCGAAATCTCTGTGGCCGGGAAACGAGATGGCGGCACAGGTGCGAGCCATGGCGTCGGGGGGCCGCCAACCGCTGCGGAAACGGGCGGGCGGGCGGAGTGACGAGAGCGAATGGCAGCAGCGGTCGGATCTCTTTCCGGCCGACATGTCGGCCGAGTATGCCGAGTACCCCATGGTGACGGCCGTGGAGTTGCGGCAACGACGAGAGCGGCCGCGGCGCGTCAAGATGCTGATGCGGGACTTTATCGAGGGTAGGCGTGCAGCGATGACGGGCGATGTGAGCGCGGCTAACTGTGGTGCTTTTCTTTCTCGCTAGACAGCTTGTACAACCCGCATTACGGCTACTTTTCCAAGCAGGTCGTCATCTTCTCACCGGGCGAGGCCTTTTGCTTCCGCGAGATGCGTGACGAGCCCGAGTTCCAGGCCGAGCTGGGCCGGCGGTACACGGCTTTCGAGGACGCCCTGGACGAGGCCGCCATTGCGCAGGGCGGCTACGCCTCCGACACGCGCCAGCTGTGGTACACGCCGACAGAGCTGTTCCGGCCGCACTATGGCGAGGCCGTCGCGCGGTACCTCGTGGCCAACTATATGCTGACGAGCTTCCCATACCACGACCTCATCATTTACGAAATGGGCGCCGGCCGCGGCACGCTGATGCTCAACATTCTCGACTACCTGCGCGAGGCCGAGCCGGCCGTGTATGCCCGCACGCGCTACAAGATTATCGAGATTTCCTCGGCCCTGGCGGCGTTGCAGCGACGACAGCTGTACGGCGGCAGCGGCGGCGGCGGAGGAGCCAAGGAAACGGCCGGGGCTGTGGCCTCGGCGGCCGCCGCCCGCGGTCACGCCGACCACGTCGAGATTATCAACCGCAGCATCTTTGACTGGACGGAACGCGAGCCGGCGCCGTGTTTTTTTCTGGCCTTTGAAGTCTTTGACAATTTTGCCCATGACTGCCTGCGTTACGACCTGGCCACCGAGCAGCCGCTGCAGGGCGTTGTGCTCGTGGCCGCAGACGGCAATTTTTACGAGTTTTACGAGCCGGCCGTCGACCACGACATTGCCCGTTTTCTGCGTGTGCGCGACGCCGCCACCGAGGGCCGCTACCCCCGGCCCTACCCGGCCAGCCCGCTGGTGCGCTCGTTGCGCTCGTGGCTGCTGCCGTTTGGCCCCAACCTGAGCGCGCCCGAGTACCTGCCGACGCGTCTGCTGGCCTTTTTCAGCATCCTCGAGCGCTATTTCCCGGCTCACCGGCTGCTCACCAGCGACTTCCACACGCTGCCGGACCCTGTGCCGGGCCTCAACGCACCGATTGTGCAGACCCGCTACCGCCGCCGCCCCGTGCCGGTGTCGACGCCGCTGGTGCACCAGGGCTACTTTGACATTATGTTTCCCACCGACTTTGGTGTCGTCGAGGCCCTCTACCGGGCCGTCACCGGCAAGCTTTCGCGCGTGGACTCGCACGAGCAGTTTATGCGCCACTGGGCCAACACGGCCGACACGGAACTGCGTAGCGGCGAGAACCCGCTGCTGAGCTGGTACTCGAATGCCAGTGTTTTGGCCACGGTATAGGAGCAGTTGGAGCGTGCGGAGGTGGACGTTGCGTTCGGCGTGTCGTTTGGGCTGAGGTTGCTTGCTGAGACAGTAGAAGCAAAAGTCAAGATCACAGAAACGACTTGGAAACGAGGTGTCGAAGCGGCCTTGTCGAGCATCAATAGGCAGGATGTTGTCACAATGAAGAGGAGTCTGGAAGAGTCTCTGTGGGCCAATGGACGGCGTAGGCGATGTCTCTGCAAGTTTGCGCTAACAAATCAGACGTACATTGCTTTATACATTTATGCATATTTTCGCTTCTAGTGTTTATCTCATGCACGCTTAGATCAACACAGGACGTCATAGTAGAAGGCGATACTTGCCCTGAGGGTTTCGTTGGAGTGGTTACCGAATGGTTGTCGGACCAGTAAAGCCTTTGCGGGTCATTCATATCGCAAACTGCCTCAACCCAGCACGTACGGCCATAGTACCTGGCAGTACTTTGGTGTAGCCTTTCAGGGCGCGAGTGAGGCATGAAGCCGTCCTGACTGATGAACGTGATGCAATTTCGGCACCCCTTTCAACCTTGTCCGAAAGAGCTTCGACACCGTGCAGCCCTCTTTGTGCAATTTTCAAGGGGCTGTGATTTGAGGTATACTAACGCTTTATTTGAATCACCTTCTTGCCTTTAATCGATAAGGAAAGCGAGGAAAGAAAGTAAGAAAAGTCTGCTTGTTTAATTAAGCACCATATTTTTTTTCTTTTTTCACCTTGATATACCTCGATACCTATAAATAATCTTTTACCTTTATATAGCCCCGTATAATACTAACGATCTGAACTATTGAATAAAAACTCGAGTGATCCAACAAAGACCATTAACAACGATGTAGATATTGACAAGTTTACGTTAAATTACCGACTTATTACACGCCAACCCGTTAAGCCTATAAACTACGGGTCTTGAAGACGCAGCTCCCATTCTGTAAACATTTTTAACCCATGACTCGAGCCCGGAGCTTGTAAAGCAGATACGAAAATGACAGCTCCACTAAGAAGAGCAACACAGCTCAGCCAAAGCTTAGTTAACGCAGAGAGGAGAGGAATACAATGAGAATGATTTGCACACAATTGAAAGCTACAATCCGATAGCAACTCCGCCTTCATTGCGAGGGTTCTCTTTTGTTTTTTGTTTTTTCACAACCTCTGGCATTCCGAGGATTGGCTTTCGTTTTTTGCTTTTCCTCAACGTTGTCTTTTCTACCTCCGGCCCTCCGAGGTTTTCTTTTGTTCTTTCAACTCCTCTGGCCATCCGAGGATTGTCTTGTCTTTCCCTTTCAACTTTCCGGCATTCCGAAAGTTGTTCCGTTGTTGGCGAACGTCTGCGCAACATTCGCCTACTGCGATGACATCAATGTCGCAGATCACACCTTTGAAGGGCACATGACCAGCCTTTGGCAAGTCTTGTCTGTTTTCCGCCTACACAACATCAACATCGCAGCAAGCAAAACATACGTTGCATTTCCTAACGTCCAGCTCCTCGGCCGTTTGGTCGACGGCTTTTTTTGTCGACAGCACCGGAAAAGCTAAAGGCTTTGGCAAAACTCGCGTTCCCTCGCAATCTCACCGACTTGGAACACTTTTTCGAACTTACGGGTTATTTACGCGACAACGTACTTGTATACGCCGCACTGGTGGAACCCTTTAAAGTCCGTAAGACGCTTTTGTTAAAGCAGCTTCGCAAGCCAAATCTAAATCTGGACGACGGCGTTGGACAACTTCCACAGCCATTTGGGACCCCTTTCCAGCCGAGCTTAATGTTTTTCACTTCGTTAAGAAGCTTCTGGCTTGAAACGTTACCTTTTACATTTACAACCTGTCGAGGCAGTTGTTTTTTAATGACGGAGGCCTAGAAAGCGTTGGCAACCGCTTACGACGGCCTTGGGCCATCGCACACCGCTGAGGGCAGCGGCCATTTGTTGGCCGGGCAGGTTGTGACAGACGGCACGTGACTGATGACTAGTGGGTACACGGAACGCGGGCCTATAACATTTGGTGCACGAGTGAGTGACAGGCCCGTTTATAGATCGTTTCTACACTACAAGGTACGGGTGATCGCGTAGCAAGAAATAGTGCATGGTATTTGGAAACTAGCACTCGCAGTCAAAGGGGGGATGTAATAGACAATCTCGATGAGAACATGAGCCGCGTAACCATTCTTAACTCTTGTCCTTTAAACAGTAGCTCGCAGTTGTGGCTCAATGTCGATCTAGCTCCCATTACCCGCACAAGATGGCTATATAAGGTGTAAAATGCGCCAGTAGTAAGTCTATAATATACTCGATAAAGAGGAGAATCAGAAAGACGGGAGAAGAGAAAGCTAAGAAGAAAAAGGTTCGAAAACGACAGGGATTAGGAGGTTTCTAATCATATATAGATGGTCGTGCTGTCCTGCGCTTACGTATTAAAGCGATGCGACAAACATTCAGGCTTACTTTTGACAGTCTCAAGAAAAAGTCTTGGACTGCAGCTTTTGCCAGCCCATACCAAAAGCAGCACCAAAAGCAATGACACCAGCGCCAGTCTGGAGATAAAACGCACGATCCAAACTTTTGGCAAATACCTCTACTACCGCTGAAATGTACTCTGCAGGCACAACCTTGCGGAACCCAGTGGCACCAGTCGCAATGACCAGATCCGCCTTCACGGCCGGTTCTAGTGAGGCCAACAGTTTCTGCAGACTATTGTCGAATATCGTGTTGTATAGCGTGATGAATATCGTGGGCCCAATATACTGGCACCACACGGCAAATGCCATTGCCTGCGACATCTCTTCCGGCGACGCAGCTGCTTGGATAGCTATGAGCGGCATCTGTAGGGCCATACCACGGCCAAGTCCGGCCATGATGCAGAAGCCAACCCATTCGCCTGTCGGCGTAGTAGCCGATAAAATCGAAAACAATCCGCTGCCAATAGCCCCGAGAGCCCCTCCGACCAGAGCAAACGGAGGCACGCGGCCGACTTTGGATACTATCTCCACGTCAGTACTTTGCATGGCCCAACATGCTTCGACATGCTTACCGAGAGAGCCCCCCAAGACTGCTGACAAGAGCTGGGGCAAGACAATGGCCATAAAGTACACCCCGCTCATAATGGCACTGACGTCTTTCACGGCCTGAAAGTAAAGCGGAAGGAAGTACGTGGTCCCAAAAACGGTGGCCATCATGAACGCATAGTTCACGCCGCTCGCCCAGACTCGAGTGCGCCTGATGATGGAAAAGGGGATCAGAGCATCGTCTCCCTTGTAGTGATTCCAAAGAATCCAGACGATAGTGGTGGCACCCGACCCGCAGAACAGGCCAATAACCTGCGAGGAGTTCCACGCATATTGCTGACCCCCATATTGTAGGGCAAGGAGGAGCT
The DNA here is from genome assembly GCA_019925625.1 of Graphilbum ipis-grandicollis. NCBI lineage: Eukaryota > Fungi > Ascomycota > Sordariomycetes > Ophiostomatales > Ophiostomataceae > Graphilbum > Graphilbum ipis-grandicollis. The sequence continues at coordinate 923,398 of JADHKH010000002.1, read as the reverse complement.
GGATGATGGCCGGGGCAAGGAGAGCAAAGCCAACCAGGTCGAGGTAGTGAAAGAGTCTAGGCAAGATGTCCGACACGGGCTCCTTTATACGCTGGTCGGGGATGCGGACGAGAAGCAGAGGCACGCCCACGACGGCAGCAAATGGAAGGTTGATGTAAAAGCCTGGCACTGTCATCAGCATGTTTCTTGCATGTCGACATTGCTCTTGTTCTTACACCATCGCCAAGTGTAACCCGTGGTGAAGGCACCCCCCACGATAGGCCCGCATATAGTGCCCAGCTGGGCGATTCCCATGAGCATTCCCAGCGTGGCCGGTCGCTTCTCAAGCGGCACCGTAGCCGACAATACGGTCATGGCGCTGCTCGTGATACCAGACGCCCCAACACCGGCAATGGCCCGACCGATGATTAGCATCTTGGATGACTGTGCCGCACCACACAGCACAGAGCCCAGCTCAAACACGGCGAAAAAAGTGACATAACACCACTTGAGGCTAAAGTGATGGAGAATTCTTCCCGACAGCGGACCAAAGACAGAACTGAAATGGGTCAGCATAATGTTGCCGTACGTAATTGCCGGCTTTATCGCCCTGCTTGCCTTCCAAGCTGGTATGCGCTGCCATACCAGCCAACATCGCTGAGGGAGTGAAATTCTTCCGTGATTTTCGGGGCGGCCTGTCATCGTAAATGTGTTAGCAGCCTCGATTTCGTCATGGGCAGACATTACGCACCGTGGAGACAACAGAGGTATCTAGGAAAACAAGGAGCGATGCACAGGTCAGACTAAGCAGCAAAGCATTCAACTTCATGCCAGTAATGGGCTCCGTATTGTCTGCCAGACGCGAGTCTGAGACCTTGGGCCCATCATTAGTAGGAGCGGTTTCCTTATCATCCATGGCGGCTACTTTTATTTTCGTGGCCAGTTTGTATAAGATGATCTCTGGCCATCGTGAAAGACTGTACTTATATATATACGCGAAAGTACGGCTGTGCCAACGGCTTCAATGATTAGGAGCCGGAACCGGAACCGAATTTTATTATCCGCCGCCGCTACGTTTCCTGAACACTGCCAATACAACGGCCATCTCCATCATGGAGAAATCTCCGTCCAAGGTAGAGCAGATCACCGCGTCCCGATAAGTACTTTAGCTTGATGGGATATTTGTCTAAGATAGACACGCAGTTCCCACCACACTCTGAAGCTTAGACGAGAACGACCCGATATTCTAGGCGAACTTGTCGGAACGACGAAATTTTGTAGGGAGCCACAATCTCTCGCCGAGATGCTCTACAGGGAGTTGGGGTGAAGCAGCGGTAAAAAGCGCAGCTGGAGATTCAGAACGTCGATGGTGATGACCTCCTTTTCCGGCGAAGTGAACTTGGGGATAGCCCGGCCCGTTTAGCCCGCTGGGACTGCGTGATGGGGTCTAGGCTGCCACACGGGATGTAACTCTAGCCAGGGTCGAAATCTCAGCTTCTGATCAAGTGCAGCTCTGTTTCTGCGCTACAAGTGAGCGTCAATCAACGCGCCGTGCCACATTGTGTTGGAGACGCTGACCTGTGATGAGTTCAAAGACAAGACAGCCGAAGCTCCAGCCTCTGGTTGATCTCTCTGCAAAAACAAACTCGGGAGCGCAAAGTCCAGCCAGAGTGTCGATCGAGACAGGTGATTGTTCTGGAGCTTGGGGTTCCCCATATCTGGTAAAATCCTGAGCTCTCCTTGAGCACGATCTGACTGTCAAAAACGCGCGTTTTCTGCGTATACACCATAGTGCGCTGACTGAAGCAGAACTGCCCTCCAGGGAGATGGAGGGACATGTGCTCTTGGGCTGAAGCTCCCCACAGGCCAGAAACATCGCCACGGCCACACATGACTCTGTCAACACTAGCGGCTTCGGCAACAATGCCGTGGTTCGTTGCGTGTCTTGGATTTCGAATTGGGCGTTTCAAAAATGTCGGCAGCTCTTTTACGACCAATCTTCTCGTTTACCGCTTGTGTTGACCAAAACCACCGCATTAGACTCGATCACTTCGCCCTTGGGAGAAACAGTCAGGCTTTTTGGAGATCGAATACGGAGAGGCAACGGGTGCAGCGCAGAACGAGCCAGTCAAGAGATACTATCTTTGGTACGTTCCAGTGCAAGATCCGCATCATTATGATTTTCTCTCATTGCTATTCTCTCGAGGTTGATCTTCAAGTAGCAGCTTGGCTATCATTATCGAGTAAAAAGGCGAGAACATGCAGGAAATTGGGTGAACTGCCTATTTGCTTGTTCGTTTCCGCTCTTATTTGACAATGATGGCCAAGTTGATACCTGAACTCTCACAAAGCCTGGAATACCACACATTCTGGACAGCAACGATTAGCATCTTGTCTGGTCGGCTGGGCTTTTGTCAAGAGAGCTTACGGTTTACGTAAGCGCCGTCGTCTGATACGGTAGTGCGTAAAGGAACGTGACTGCCAGTATATATCCCTTGGGGTTTGGGACCTGATAAAAGAACAGTCATCACACTATACGCCATCGTCCAAGGTGCGAAACGTCGCAAGCATCAACAACCAGACAAGAACCATAACTCGGAAAAGGAGAATGCTCCGGACCCAGCAGAACTCGTCGATCAACTTTGACTACACTCGGGGCGCTTCGTACATTTTTATGCTACCACCACATTTTTACACTCCCCAATTGTATCACGGTAGACAGTGCATTTCGACAAGTTATTTTATTAAATTCGGGAGCGTCTACACCTATTTTTAAGCAGCCATTATATTTCTTATGTCAAGTCTTTACCTCGCGGCCAAGCCAACATTACCACCGAATCTAAACCGCTTCAAGCTCAAAGGCACGTCACGGCGAAACTCACTACAATGTTTCAACATCAATAACAAAATTTCATAATACAACACTTTGTTTTACCTTACGGTGCCGTATCATATTGTGTCTGTCAGTCGGCTGGAAGATGCTGGCGTACTTTGGGATACGAAAGCCCATTTCCTCCACTTGCATGGCTCTCCGTTAGCCACAGTTGTGCGAGAAGACAACTTGTTTTCATACGTCCCCCGTCCAGTCATGAGGCTATACCCGCATGCTCCTATTTGACGGCAACGTCAAGACGGAAGACACGTGCGGAGAGAACGGTGTGGCATATGGAGAATACAACCCATTTCTCACAGGTAGTGTCACAAATGTCACTCGTGACGCACAAAATGTTTGGTAATGTCGATGGTTCATTTACTAATCTATGTTGGGCCTCGCCTTTTGAAAGATATTTATGATGCTAGTCACGTACCAGCCCACCACCCTCACAACCTGCTTGGCCACGGACAAGGTACCAACCCAAGCTCAACCACTCTTGGCCAGGCTCAAAGTCTCCGATGCACTCGCCTATGCCGCCATTCTACAAAAACATTACTACGACAAGCAACACCAGCCTAATTTTTTCCGGCCAGGAGACCAAATGTTGCTTCGTCTTTAAAAAGGGTACGCTGTACCCCAAACCTCGCTTTTGGTAAATTTCGACCTACGTTCGCCGGTCCCTTCCGCGTTTTACACCGTGTTGGCCGATCGGCCTACCGTTTACAGTTGCCGAAGCATATGCGAATTCACGACTTTATCGCCGTTAAGTAACTCGAGCCCGCCCCTATAAATCATTACGGGCGCCAGCTGCCCCAGATCGGCCCGGTATATGCAACCGCCGAACAACGAGTCGTCACCCACAGCGACCACCAAGGCTCTTCACCAGCGCGCAAGCCGGTCTAAAAATGGACCGATGGCTGACAAAGCCATATATGACCGAGCCTCGCCACGAGGCACCGTTGAGGACAGCGGTTTTAAGGCCGGGCAGGTTGTGACGGTGGCGGGTGGCACGTGACTAGTATTGTTAGATATGCCTCGAGATGCGGGGCCCAATTTAAATTAGTTCCTACATTATCGACTTTACCAACAACTTTGTGCGTCATTTGTAACAGGTAGTCACTCTCCCTAGTCACTTTCCCGGTTTCGCAGCTTTGAGCGCTTTTGTCTGCTTCTTCTAATACTGCTATCTACGGAGCTTTATCCATCGGAAGAAGCCGTTATCATCGCTGACGTGTCTCGCAGATCTGCTGAGAGTAATTCAACTTCACTATTTGGAGCTAGAGTGCAGATCATGAGCGTTTGCCCCACTCACCCCGCCTTTTATATTGGCTAAAAAGGCGGAAAGCCCGGCACCTATTGATTGCTTTCCAAATCAGGGTCAAAGTCTAGACTGGTGCCGTTGTCTCGGCTAGAGCTCCCTCATTTATGATGCTGCCAAGACGTTGAGGCTCTTAGTACAGCTTGCGGCAGGATTCGGTAGCTGTTGCATATCGGGGATTCAGGGCTAACAGAGTACAGCTAGAAAGGCAATTGATTCAGAGCTGACAGAGTACAGCTAGAAAGGCCTATCTTAGTTTGTAGATAACCGACAAAGGGAAGAGATCAAAGGAAGGCGACTTGGCACTTTAATTCAGAATATTTGGTGGGCGCGAGACATGTTCCGAAGCTACAGGTAGCCTGTCGGTGTGCAATGGGGCTTGAGGGCTTGGCAGAGACATTTTTGAGTGTTACGTACAGGAAAGTAGAAAGCTCTAGGACTGATAGCAGCAGAGCTGCTCTTCTAGCGCTGCGGCCCATGTTTCTCGAAACACCTTCCTGAAGGAGAGAACAAGTCGCTTGGCATGCAGAGAAAATGCACGAGCCAGACAATGGGTGCCGGATGCAGCTCGTTTACTCCGGCACCAATACAGCTCCAAGACAGCAGCTGACTCTCCGATCCGATCGGCGGCCTATAAAGATTGGCCTGGAAGAGGTGTTTTTCTCGGTCTGGGAACGCTTCATTCCCTCCTGTCGATTCCAACAAACATGCAGGCCTTTGCGCTGCTTCTTCTCGCCGGACAGGCCGTCGCGGCTGCCCCGGCTCTCCCGGTCAAGCTGGAGACCCGGGCGGCCCTGGACTCGCGCCTGGCCAACGTGCACGTTTCCTTTGCCCGCACCTTTGAGGGCCTGGTCCGCTACACCTACGGGCCCTGCTCGTCGCGGTCCGAGCACGAGGCACACCATGTCGTTGGCCGAGGACACAGCGGCGCCGACCGGCTGGTTTGGCGCATCCCCGACGACGTCGCCTCGGGCGGCTGCCTCTCGGCCTGGAGCGAAGAGGGTGTGCTGCTGGGCCGCAGCGAGCCGCAGCAGATGCAGCGACGCAATGCCTTTAAGCGCGGACTGAACAGCATCCCCATGACCAACGCCTCGGGCATCAACCCCTGGGGTCCCTGGTTTGACGGCGTCGAGCTGCTCAAGGGCAAGAACCTGAGTGCCGTGGACGTCAAGGCCGCCAAGAAGAAACATGTCACCATTGTCGGCGCCGGCATGTCCGGACTGATGACCTACCTGGCCCTGACCCAGGCCGGCATGACCAATGTCGAGCTGATTGAGGCCGGCGAGCGCCTCGGCGGCCGTGTCCACACCGTCTACCTCACCGGCGGGCCGTTTGATTACTCCTACCAGGTTAGTTGTCTCCTTTTTTTTCGGCCTTTCCCTTTCCTCTTCCTCTTACCAACGGACTTCCAGGAAATGGGACCCATGCGCTTCCCTTATACGTATACGTCGTCAACGACCAACAAGACGGTCAACATCACCGACCACCAGCTCGTCTTCCAGCTGGCGGCAGAGATGAACACGCTCAACAAGCACGACAAGAACCTGAGTGTCGACTTTATCCCCTGGCACCAGTCCAGCCCCAACGGCCTCTACTACCACAACGGCATCAAGCTGGCCAACGGGCTCCCCCCGACAACGTCGCAGGTCGCCGCCAACTCGTCGCTCAAGGTGGCTTCCGTCTACGACGCCTCGACGGCCTCGCTCGACGACAAGATCTCTGCCCTGACTGATAAAGACTCGGTCTACGTCAAGATGGCGGAAAACATGTTTGAGGCCCACGCCGCATTTCTCAAGGACGGACTGGACGGCCTGCCCGGCGACCAGTGGTCCGAGTTTGCCTACATGGCCAACTACCTCAAGGCCAACCTCAACGACACCGACATTGTGAGCGGCGGCGACTTTAGCAGCAGCTTCTGGGACTCGCTCTACGAGGGCATGTACTTTAGTGCGGCCACCTGGCGCACCATTGACGGCGGTACGTATCTTGTAAAGGCTTGTTGATGCCTGCAGTCTTGCTGACTAAGCAGGCCTGAACCGGTTGCCATTGTCTTTCCACCCGCTCGTGGACAAGAAGACGACTATGAACCGCAAGATTGAGCGCGTGCTGTGGGACGAAAAGTCGCAAAAGCTCAACCTGCAGTGGCGCAAGAGCTACAGCAGCAGCAAGTTTTACAACGCCTCTACCGACTACGCCATCATCTCTGTGCCGTTTTCCGTCCTCAAGCACTGGCGGTTCTCTCCCGGAAGTGTGTTTTCTCTCTCTCGCGTGCTTTCCATCTTTTGCTAACGATCAGTTCTGCCCACTACCATTAGCAATGCCATCAAGCACGTCCCCTACACGGCGGCCTGCAAGGTGGCGCTCGAGTTCCGCACGCGCTTCTGGGAGCACCTCGACAACCCCATTTACGGCTCGTGCTCGACCTCTAGCGATATCCCGGGCATCGGGTCCATCTGCTACCCCTCCTACAATATCAACGGCACCGGCCCGGCCACGATGCTGGGCAGCTACATTTCCGGAGGCGACTGGGGCCAGTACTGGGTGTCCGCGTCGGAGGACGAGCATGTCCAGTACGTGCTCGATGCCATGATCGAGATCCACGGAGAGGTGGCCCGCAAGCAGTACACTGGCAAATTCAACCGCCGCTGCTGGATGGAGGACCCCCTAGAAAAGGCCAGCTGGGCCAGCCCCATTGTTGGCCAGCACGAGCTGTATCTGCCCGAGTACTTTAAGACGTACAGCAATGTGAGTTTGGTCTTTTGTTTCTGCCGTCCTTGGTCTAACGGAACAGATGATCTTTGTCGGCGAGCATACCTCGTACACGCACGCATGGATTGCCTCGGCCCTCGAGTCGGGCATTCGCGGCAGCGTGCAGCTTCTGCTCGGTACGTGAATTCTGAGCATAACAATAAAAAGAAGGCGACTAACAGACAGAACTGGGACTGGTCGACGAGGCCAAAGCGACCGTCACAAAGTGGATGGCGCGGTGGATCGACATTGTAAGTGCGACATCATTATTACTGGAACCGATGCTAACTATGCCAGTGATGTACTTCTTACTGTTGCTATATCGATGACGGTCATCAGGTCTATTGTCATGCGGTGTATACGAATGTAATGCTGTACCATGGGAACCGAAAAGAAATGAAACCATAAAAAGTAGTCTAAAATATGCTGATAATGAAAAGTCGTGCTCCAAACATGAACCTACCAACGGCTACGTCTAATCTCACGGCACGTGCACCGCTCTTCTCTACTCGCCAACAGACGTAGCGGGGCGTTTGCTCAGCTGCATTCAAGGCAGACAGCGGCAGAGATTTCCGTACAAAACCATTTGAACAACAAACCAACTTTTCTCATCACGATAACTTTAAAAAACACCATGTACTCTAGCAGAGTCAGTTCAGGCGGAGTTCCGAACAGCGAGGTATACCATAGCAGTGAAACTTTGACCGTATGTTCAGCCACTGAGGGACAAGCAACTCCCACCGAGTCAACCTTTGAAGGGATGGATTTTGAAAAAAGCAGACAAGAAGTCGTCCCCTGGCCCGGATCGACATTTATCATCAGAAATTACGAGAGAGATGAGGTCATTGCGGTGAAAAACGGAACCCTAAAGCTAATCCAAGGCTTTCCAGCCCAAGGCGGCCATCATTGGGACTGCTTCGAGAACAAGGGCTGGCTGGGGTTCCGCAACAGCGTCTCGGGAGCATTATTGGGTCACAACAACAATGGCGTCATGATTGCTCAAGCTCGTGACCACTGTAGCCAAGAGTTTATTTTGGCGCACAGACACCCCAACGGCGGGTATATTTTGATGACATGGCACGGAAAAAAACTAGAGAAGCTGACCGTGGGAGAAAACGGTGTGCTCAAGGATGGAGCTAATCAAGGCACTCGCTGGGAGTTTATCAAATGTTAGTGCTACACATCTGGTCACAGTCTTTATATAGTCGCGCAAATACAATTTGTCTCTGGGATTGCTTCAGCAGGAATATAAAATATGGGTACGTTGTGATACGCCTACCACCCCTCCAACACCGAGACGTGGACGTACAGCCCGTTCAAGGGTCGTGCCGTGATAATGCTCCGAAACTTGATGCTGGCCTCGTCCAGGTCGGCATCGTCGCGCAGGCGGAACGAGAAGCGCCCGACCCAGGCGGCCAGCAAGCAGGCAAACTCGGCGCGCGCAAATCCCATGCCGATGCAGCTGCGGGGGCCGTGCAGAAAGGTCAGGAAGCCGTAGTTGGACGGCCATGATGCAGTTCCGTTTTTTTGCTGCTGCTGGCTACTATCAGAGGTTTTGCCACGCAGCCAGCGCTCCGGGTCGAACTTGCCGGCGTCACTGCCCCAGAGCTCTTCGCTCCGGTTGATGGCCCAGGGCGATATCATGATGGTCGTGCCCCGGGGCACAGCGTGGCCCAGGATGGAGGTGTCGACAGCGGCCTCGCGCAGTGTCAGCGGCACGGGCGGATAACAGCGCAGCACTTCGCTGCAGACGGCGCCGAGGTAGGGCAAATGGTCAATGTCGGTCGAGGTGACGTCGCGCAAGCTGCTGACAAGGCCGTCGTCGCCCAGCGGCGGCAGGTGGGCACGAATCTCGGCTCGCAGACGGTCCTGGACGTCGGGGTTCACGGACAAGAGGTAGACGGCCCAGGTCATGGCGGTGGCGGTGGTCTCGTGGCCGGCAGCCAAAAAGGTCATGAGCTGGTCGACCACGTTGGCGTCGGAGAAGCCGCCGGACTGGAGAGCAATGGTGAGAATGTCGATATCGGCGGGAGCAGTGCCGTGGTCGGCGAGCCTGGCCTTTTTTTCCTGCACTAAGGCGGCACAGGTACTGCGAATGAAGCGGCCAGCCTCGGCCAGAGTGTTGTTGCGCTGCATCGGCAGGGCAAGGAGCAGCCGGCGCGGCAGCAGTTCGGCCAGCACGCGCACCACAAGGCTGGGCTTGCTCTTGGGGCCGACCATGGCGTGGTAGGTGGCCGAGAGCTTGTTGTCGGGGTCGTGCAGCGAGCCAAAGTCGCGGCCCATGCCGGCGACGCCGATAATGTCGAGCGTCGCGCGCGAGGCGATGCCGCCAATCTCTACGGCGCCCGAGCCGGCCGCCGTGTCGTGCCGCAGCACCTGGGCGCTCTGGCGGGCTTTGCGCCAAAAGACGGGGTAAAGGTCCTTGACGTGGCGAAAGGAAAAGGCCGGCGTCAGCAGCTTACGCTGGAACCGGTGCTCCTCGCCCTCGACCACCAGCAGACCGGTGCCCAGCAGCCGCGACAGGTGCTTGGTCGCCCACGGCGGCTTGCCAAAGTCGTAGGCCTTGGTCACCAGCACCTCGGCCAGCGCCTTGGGCTTGGTGATGAGCAGCCGCTCCTGGTGGAAGGCGCCCAGGTACCGGATGATGCCGTCGTTGGGAATCGTGTTGGCCCTGCTTCGTCAGTCAGGATGGGGGGGGGAGACACGGCCTGCATACCATTCCAAGGCTGGCGCGCCGGCCCTCTCAAACATGATGCGCAAATCCTGTCCCATCAGAAATACATGGCCGCTGGGCCGGGGGAGATGGCGCAGCGGAGACAGGAAAAAGGGATACAGAAAGACGGTGTAGAGCGCCCAGACGGCAGCCAGAAGCGCCCAGACCGCGGAGAAGGCGTATAAAAAGAGGTACGAGGCTGCGGCCGACGGTGCGGCGGCCTCGCCGTCTTGGACCGCACGCCGACGCCACCACGCCGTTGCCACATAGGCGGTCACCAGCGAGGTCAGCGTGACGAGCCGCGGTGAGAAAGTCATGGCGGTGACAAGGCTAAATCTATAATGACCGCTAAAACAGTGGTATTTCAAACATGGTCCATAGTCTATCAAAGTCTGTCGTACAAATCATGTATCGGAATCAACTCGCCCATTGTTTGAAAGCACTCATTTGGCGTCAAGCAAGGGCATCGTGCTGACGCTCAGCCTCTTGGAAATATGTAGAAGGCCGCAGATGTGGAGAGAGCCAAACTCTGCTCTGCGATTGGCTGGTGTTTTCTGTCGGATTTGCACTCCAATTTTCCCGTTTACCAGTTTCCCGACCTGAATTGCCTCATTGCCAACGCAACAGCACAAGACAACACCCGCAAGGCACACGCGCTGTTCCCTGCCTCTGCCCAGCATGGCTTCCCATTTACACCACATAAACTCCCTCGCCGAGCTGGACGCTCTCTTTGCCTCGACCACCTACGTCGCCGTCGACTTCTTTGCCGACTGGTGTGGCCCCTGCAAGGCCATTGCACCCATGTACGCCAAGCTGGCCGAAAAGCACGGCCTGGCCAAGTTTCTGGCCTTTGCCAAGGTCAATGTCGACAACGCCCGCGACGTGGCCACCAAATACAACATCTCGGCCATGCCCACGTTCCTCTTCTTCAAGGAGGGCAAGCAAGTGAGCGTCAATGGCCAGGCGCAGATTCGCGGCGCCGACATTCAGAGTCTCACGGCAGCCGTCGAGAAACTCGGCGGCCTGGCCAAGGCCAAGGCGGAGCTGTGAGGCTAGAATGGCCATGTCTATGCAGACAAAAGCTGGGCGGAATGTCTTGATAGCTGCTAGTTCTTGATAAAACTTGTCTCTTTCCTCATCCATCTCGCACGAATTGTCAATGCGGGACTCGGGCAGCGTCGGCCCGTCATGATGTCCTGGTGTATTCGGTGTTTTATTTTCAAGGCATGAGAAGATGAGGTGTGACGTCGTCGGGCAGGCCGGACTTGTATCTTAGTAATCAGCCGGGCGGGGAAGACACGGGTTGATGGGGCGAACAACGCTTCACGACGAGCACTTGTCAATGGTCTGCAACCGAGAACATCATGTGTGGGCGCTATGTAATTTCCATGGTGCGTGGGATGGAGATGGCCATGGTGGATGAGCGCGCCGGATGGTGATGCTGACATTTGCAGAGATATGGCCAAGTGAGGCGCACGCTTCAGCAAAACGGCCTCAACATTGTCAGAGACGATGCCGGTGCCGCCGGAGCAGACAATGCGGACGCAGACTCTGAAGAGGCCGACAACGACGACAGGTCCTCTGAGCCGGCGGAAAGTGGCTTCTGGCCCAGCTACAATTTTGCTCCGGGCTATCGGGGCATCATCTGCCGGCCGGTGCCAGGCCATGGAGAAGAAGCGGGCGCCATGGACGCCGAGGCCGGCCCGGAGACAAAAGAGGCCAATACGGCAAAGACCGCACCGTGGCCGCCGCTCTGGATGCAGACAATGAAATGGGGCCTGGTGCCGTCCTGGTCGCGGGAGCGGGCCGACAACTACGGGGCCCTCCTCAAGACGATCAACTGCAGGGCCGATTCGCTGGCGGCCGGCAGCGGCATGTGGGCGCGACTGCGAGGCACGCACCGCTGCGTGGTCGTGGCCGAGGGCTTTTACGAGTGGCGCAAGGCCGGGCCCAAGAAACGGGTCCCATACTACATTCGGCGGCGCGATGGCCGGCCGCTGCTCTTTGCCGGCCTGTGGGACGTGGTCAAAGGCGGCGGCCAGGACAAGGACCTGTACACCTACACCATTATCACGACAGACGCCAACGCGCAGATGCGCAGACTGCACGACCGCATGCCCGTCATCTTGGACTTTGGCTCGGCCGAGATGCAGGCCTGGCTCGACCCGGCACGCCGGTCGTGGTCGGCCGAACTGCAGGCGGTGCTGCGGCCGCTGCCCGAAGCCGTGGCCGAGCTGGCGCTCGACATTGTCAGCCAAGACGTCAACAAGACCGGCCACAGTTCGCCCAAGTACATTGTGCCCGTGGCCAGCCGCGACAACAGGGCCAGTATAGCCGCTTTTTTTGCCGCGGGCCAGGCCAAGGCGACCACGACGGCGGCCACGGCGGGCCTGAAGCGGCAAGCCGGCTATGGCGACGCGGACACCGCCGACGGGGCCGCGGAAAAGACAACGGCCAAGCCGGCCAATAAAAAGGCGCGGCTAGCAGCTATCAAGCCAAACACAGAGCCGGCCGATAAGAGCGGCCTCCAACGAGCAAAGGACCGGCCCCGTGCCCACATCACTTCTTTTTTCGCCAAGGTTCCCGACGTTGCCAAGGCCGATAGCCGTCTGAGTCGTCAGCGGTGACACAGAAAAGACACTGACCAAAAAAGGCCAGCCAAACCCGCCCGCCCTGGCGAATTTTCACTCTCGTTTCGGACTGCCGCCGTTTTAGCGCGCCATTGCCCTTGGCACTACGAGATACACTCTGCACTAGCGCCGTCCCGGCGCCCCTCCTCCCCTGCGCGATCATGCCATTTGGTCGCTGTGGCGGTGCGTTTTCGTTCCACATCTGGGCCCCTCCTGCCGGGAAGGGGCCCCCAAGCTTACCAAAAGCTTCCACGAGTCGGCCAGTGGATCGGCCTTGCTGGCCGTAGTGGGCTGTTTTTCTTTTAGTTGCTTCTGATTTGGCCAAACAAAGCGCGGGCTGTCCTCGGGCGCCCAATCAGACGACGACCCCGTGGTATGGCGAGCCAACCGCCGCCGCTGTCGTACTCTTTGTGCGCAAACTCGTGCAAAAAGTAGGCTGCTTTTTCCTACCTCTGCTTGTCTTTGCAAAGCGACAGAGGATCCCTGCTTGCGAATCACTACTGGCGGATTTCGACGCTGTGACACTGCCAGCACGCTGTCGAAAGAGGGAGGAGGGGGACCAGCGTACAGACAAAGACTTTAATAGAAAACACGTTTCGACCCTTTTCCCTTTTCCGTTTACACTACGACTTTGCATACCGTACTTCTTCCCGTGCCTTGCCTTTTCGCTCTCGACGACGGCCGGGCCACTGAATATATACACATTGGAGCCCACGCGCACCTTTATCTCGACTCTCATTCGTCTCTTTGATTGTTTGGTCGTCTACAACGCCAACTCTATTTGGTGCCTTATACAGCCTTTTCACTTCTCATTTCTACGTCCTCTCATTTCTTCCTCTCTTTTCTTCCTCTCTCATTCCTCTTATCTTCTCCCTCATCTCTACATTGCCCTCTCACAACATGTCGCCCACCTACACCATGTCTGCACACTTGTGCAAACAGATCTGCGCCTCTTGGCGCGAATCCCACGATCTGCGCCAACAGCAACAGCAACAGCAGCAACAACAGCAACAAGACCAAGAAAAGCACGCCGCTGCCACCGGCGTTGTCGAGAGTCCCTACTACTACTACCCCATCTCCACCGCCGCGCTGTCTTCCTACTCGCCCATGCTGCGCCGGCCACTGTCGGCGAGCAAGCGATCCATGGACAGTAATCGCAGTTCCGACGGCAGCGACTGATTCGTCGTTCTCGACCATTCACTCTTTCTTCTATCCAACTCGGCCGAACGCGTGGGCGAGGCAGTGTGCCCGCATCCAACGACTTGCCCGACTGATTTATCGACTACCCAATCTTTTCATGCTTTCTCGATACAACTTCTTTTTTGCTTTTTTACAATGGGAAAGGAAGCGGGCGTTTCACACAATGGTGCTGTCTCTGATTTGTTTTTACGGCGAAATTATCACTTCATATCCAGGGCTCGACACGATGCAGTATAGAAAGAAATGCAAACACCATTTGAAGCTATTCCAGGTTGAAAGGAATACAAAAAAGTAGAATATCCAAAAAGCTACTGTTCAAAAACGCACATTGTATGTTTCTTGTCCGTCAGTGTTGCTGGCTCTATGCCTCTATCGTCTTGCTCGTCTGTCGTCCACCTTCTGCCCCCTGGCCGCCCGCCTCAACACACCCGGCGCACACGGCCCTATTCGTCGTGCAACAGATCGTCGCCCCCACTGTCGTCGGGCGAGTTGTCTTCTGTCGCCGTGCTGCCCTGGATCCGCCGCTGCGCCTCCAGCTTGTCCTGCTCCGTAATGTCCTTGCCGTCCTTGGGCATGTCGCCCTTCCACTGCGGCTCGTTGGGAGAGTGGCCAACAGACATGCCGACGCGGATCTGGCTGTTAGACAACCGAGAAAAAACTAATCAAATAGAAAATGACGTACCAAAGTCTCCAGCGCTCCATTCGAGTTCTCCACGAGGTCGTGGTCAAACTTCATGCGGCCCTCCTCAAACAACAACACAATCGTGCTGCCGCCAAACTGAAAGTAGCCCAGCTCCTCTGCCCGCTGCACACGCTCGCCCGGCTTCCGCGTAATGACCGTGCTGCCCACCATCATGGCACCCACGCAGATCACCATGACCCGCCCGTGCACGTCACTCTCGATTGGCACCACTACCCGCACGTTCTCGCCGTACACATCCAAGGCCGACCGGATGGCCATTGGGTTGACCGTGTAGTACTCGCCCGCAATCGTCTTCATCGGCCCCAGTACGCCGTCCACCGGAATGTGGAACCGGTGGTAGTCCTGCGGCGCCAGCCGGAAGATGCCCAGCGCGCCGTTCTCGTAGCGCCTCAGGTCGTCTGCCGTTGCGGCGTCGCCCAGCAGCCGCTTGACCGTGAACTCGCGGCCCTTGATCCAGATCCGCGTCGCAGCGCTGACAGAGTCAAACACCACTGACCGGCAGTCTGCCGGCGACACGATAATGTTGGGGTTGTTCGGCGCAGAGCACGGCCGCGCCCCAGGCTTCAGCGCCCGGTAAAAGAACTCGTTGAACGTCTTGAACTCGTCCAGCGGCAAGAGCACCTCTGACATGTCCAGCCGGTGGAACTCGATAAACTTTTGTATCTCTGCCTTGGAAGCCGGGTCGTCGTACTTGCGGCCCTGCTTGATGCTCAAATCTTTCAGCAGTTTACGGACTAGATGATTAGAGAGAGGAAGCTATTCCGTGGTAGATTCCTGAAACTCACTCTGTCGGTTCTCCATGTTGTTCGATCGCAGACCCTTGTACAGCAGACGGATGCCAAGCCGCACATATACACTCATCTTCTCCTCGTTGATCTGGCCCGTGATGCGGTCCTGCACCAGAATGTTGGCCGAGTTGGCGCCAATGCGGTAGCCGCCATAGGAGATCTTGGTGATCACCTTGGAGAACCATTTTCTCTGCGCCTGGTTGGCCGTCACAAAACCGTTCATCACCAGGCTGTTCACCTGGCGCCAGTCCTGGCTGGCGCACGTTGCAATATGCGTGATAATGTCGGCGTCTTTGCGCTTGTTGAGGCGCGGCTGGTGGCAGATGGGACACTCGCGTATCTCGACGACATGCTCCTCGCCGCGATCGTTGAGATCGTCGCCATCCTCCGTCACGCCTGAAGTCGTTTCTCCAGACAGATCCAACGTTGACGCAGCCGCAGACGTCGTGGCAGAAGAGCCAGCCGTTGGCGCCGATGCCGGATCCAGCACCGCTGGTGTGGTCGCACCTGTGCTTTGCGACTTTGATTTCCCCTCCAGTTGGTCTTCCAGGCATATGACAGCCTCGTCCATCGTTAGGTTGTCAAAGTACTCCTCACCACTTCCGCCCGCCGCCTTGTGGGCAAAGCGTTGGAAGAAGCTGTCAATCGTCGATTCCCGCAGCGTCGAGCCCAGCGTGTCAAGCATCGTGCTCAACTCCACCTTGCTGATGCGGCCGCTATCATCCGTGTCATACTGCTTCAACATGGCGCGCCAAAACTGCTGTCGCAAGGCCGGGTACGGCATGTATTTGGCCCGCACCACTAGCTGCGGGTTGTGCCGGTCCTCCCACTTTTCCAGGTTCTTCATCTTCAGGGGTAGCGTGAACTTGCTAAACTCTGGGTCGTCATCGTCTGCGCAGGCCTCCCCGGCCCCGGACGCCGTCGCGGACACTGCACTGCCAGCGACGGGCGTCGCCGACCCGGAAGCGGTGGAGCCGCGAGACGATGTGGTCGCCAAGGCCGGAAGTGTCCCTCCGGGCGTGAGCGGGCCCGCAGAAAGGCCAGCCTCGCCGCCGCTCTCGCCGCTCTCCCTCGCGCTAAAGTAGTTGTCGTCAGAGGTATTAGACTGGACGGGCACCAACGGCGTGGCCAACGGCAGGCTCGAGCCCTGTCCGTCCACATTGGACGGGGGCGGGGGGGCTTGGCTGGTCTTGCCCTGCGCCTGACGGGGCACTTTGGCCAAACTCTGGGCTGACGACGAGCGCGACAGTCCCAGGCGCTTAAAGCGGCCTCGCTGGGCTTGGGGGACATAGTCGGGCACGTCGCGCAGTTCGTACAGGCCCGTCTCCGGGTCGGCCTTGGGAGCCCGGTCGATAAAGTCCTTGATGGGCACCGAAGTAGAGGCAATAAAGTCATTTCCCGAGTACTTGTCGTGGTCAATGACGGTAAAGGACAGCGAGTAGAACTGCTCATTGCCCAGGACTTGGAAAACAAGCTTTTCATTAAAGACCGGATTGAGGTTGTGGCGGATCGTCTTGGTGCGGTACGTTTTGCGGCCCAATGAGGCCACGACGAAAGGGTCCATATCGAAGCTCGTCTTGGTAAAGTTGGACTCGGGCGGGAGGTCCGAAATGTTCTTGATTTCGAGAAAGATTATGCCGAGCACGTCGCTGCCACCGTTGACAAACTCGTACGGGTTGTTTCGGCGCTTGCGCTTGATGCCTTTGATACGGAGGCGGCGCTTGCGCTTTTCCGCCGTTTCCGGCTTGCTCGGATCCTCGTCCGCAAGGTCGTCGTCGTCCGCGTCGACATCTTCGTCCTCGTCCTCGTCATTATCGCTAGGCTGGCGAATCAGCGGAGGCCTGGACGAGGCAGTGGCGCCAACGGCGGAAGCGGGCGCCAGAGACGACGATTTGGCCGACGGCTTGGATGCAGAAGCCGGGCCGGCCAGCTCTGCCTCCGAGGCGCTCTTGATAAAGTTGTTGAAGCGTGCGATAATCTGCTGGCTGGGAACGCTCTTGTCGGACTGGTCCACGAGAGTGAATTGCAGGAGCACCTCGCCTGACACCACGCTCGTCTTCTTGCCGGGCCGCTTGCTTTTCAGGGGGTACCACTTGGGCCCCTGCTCGGTGCTGTCATTGATAAAGATTTCCTCGAGGGCCAGGTCAAACTCGCCCAGGTAGTCTTTGCCGAAGCGATCCTTATCCCAGCAGAACACATCCAAGACCAGCGCCGGAATACCGTTGATGGGCAACAAACATATCTCGTTCCATTCCGGGTTCAGCGATTTCGGGACCGAATGGGTAACGTGTTTGGCATCTCCAAGGCTGAGCACAAGATACTGTGGTAGGGCGAAATCCCGCATTAGTGGCCGGCCAGCCTCCCATCTTTCACAAATATATTCGCCAGCGCTCGTCCAGTACTTACCGGGTCTGACGTGCCGTGACGGTCTTTAGCAGCAAGGTTTCGTGCCTACATAAGCTTCGGTGTCAGTATCGCGCCCTCTCCCGACAAGGACAAGCCATCCCGCCAGACCGCTCACCTTTAGGATGACGACTTTCAGAGCCAATCCAGGACCTTCGAGACCAGCTGCATCCGCTTTCCGCAGAGGACTAGTGCTGCGGCTGTTGGGCACTGAGCTGGCAGCGCCGCTCGAGGGCTTGAGCCGGCTTGGAATAATGCGGACCATGTCCGCCGTGGAAAGTAAATGGGAGAAGGGGAGGAAGAGAGTCGTCTAGATCACCGGTGTGCTTCGCCCCGTTGCCTACAAAGACACCGTCAGCAATCGTGGCCCGTACCAAGCGCTGTATCGTAGCGTCGTCGTATGGTGTACTTTGGTACGTGAAGTAGTCGTCGATTTACTACAGAGGGTAATGGCTTGAGAAATGGATGTAGACGGATGCTCGAGGGAGGGAGACCTTGTCTTGGAACAATGCAAAAGCAACGGCAGCGGCCGGTGTGAAACTAGTTCTGGCTGAGACGGGCTGAGACGGGATGGGAGGTGACGGAGATGTGGGAGGCGAGGGATACGGAAAGGTGGGAAGGCAAAGAGGAGGGGAGAAGTACTTGTAGCGTATTTCAGGAATCCTTATGCCGATGGAGTGATTAGTAGCTGTATTTTGGCGTGACAGCTCCGCTCCCACAGTGAGTTGGATCTGCCGCAATGACGAGATGGGAGGCCGAGGAGTGCCGACAAGCAGAGGCCAGGCGGATATGGTGCCGGGCCTGTGTATATATAATAATATATCGTGTTTTCTGTCTTTCTGTTTGCAACCCCCTTTTCAGAGCTGCTTCCCGGAGCTGTAGCAGACAAGCATCGATTCGTTTGCAAGCAGCGGGGAGGGCGGGGCGTTCCAATTTCAGCTGACTAACCGATCATTGGCCGTCGTCGCTTTTCTGCTAATGGCGGCCCACTGCCCCCGTACTTGCACTCTATTGGTACTATTATTCTGTACGCCTTTCGAGGTGACGACGGACTCGAAGCAGGAGGGGCTGAGCGTTTTAGTGCTGTTTGTAGTGCCCTTCAAGTCGAGGTACGAGCTGACGGCTTATTGTTCAAATCCCACCACTAAAATAGGGGCCTACTTTGCTACAAACTTTGTTGGGCGAATATGGAGCAT
The DNA here is from genome assembly GCA_019925625.1 of Graphilbum ipis-grandicollis. Classification (NCBI taxonomy): domain Eukaryota; kingdom Fungi; phylum Ascomycota; class Sordariomycetes; order Ophiostomatales; family Ophiostomataceae; genus Graphilbum; species Graphilbum ipis-grandicollis. Next base: position 904,845 of record JADHKH010000002.1, on the reverse strand, counting down.
GGAATTGCAGATCATTTTGAATCAATACAGCCAATCTTTAGGTTTAGGGGGGCGTTATACTACCAGCATTTGGCTGCCGGTACATGAGCCGAAATGAGCAGAAATCTACTGCTACAAAGCATGGCCACGGCTAATCCTGTTTCTGCACCTGCCGCTGTAGAAACCGGTATCCATTTGTTGCATTAGTGTTCTTTACCCGTTATTTTACCGTTGGTTGTAGCACGTTTTTGCAATCTTGTTTTTTAATCTCTTATTCCATCGCCTTGTCTCCATCCCCTGCCAGCCCCATCTATGCTTGCACCTTGGCCTGGTATTTTGCTGCTGCCTTGTCAAACAGGCTGCTCTTTTCCTCAAGATCCGCCAGCAAGGCGTGCTTCGGAGCAAGGCTTTCGAGCGATCTGTTCAGACATGTCAGTGGTTGCCGTCAAACGGGGCCAACAAAAGATGGTGAAAAGGGCAAAGGAAGTAGCACGCGAGAACAAAAACACGTACTTTGTCAGCTCCGTCGTCGAGCCGCCCGTAATCACCGTCAGTACCAGCAGGTTGGCAATGGCATCGGCGTACGTGGGGTCCGTCTTCATGGCCTGCTCCAGAGCCGTTTGGGCCTCTTCGGTGCGGCCTAGGTGCAGCTCCGACACGGCCTGGGCCACAAGCGAGCGGACAGACGACGAGGCCGGTGCCTGAGCCAGCTCCTCAAAGACGTAAAAAGCCTGCTGGTAGCGGTCGCCGCCGAGGCGCATGCCCACCCACGACTCGGCCAGGTTGACCAGCAGCGAGTCCTGCGCCCACCGCCGCGCAGCCACCACCTCCTTAAGGGCCAGGTCGTTGCGGTTCTGCTGCAGATAGATTTGCACAATGAGGGCGACGGCATCGACTGTCATGTGAGTGACGGGGAAACACAAAACAACGAAACAGGGGGTCAGGGAGCAACGTACGGTTCGCGTCGTGCTGCGACAACAGCGCCAGCGCCTCGTCCGTGTTGCCGGCTGCCTGCAGGACGATGCCGCCCACCACCTGCACAATGGCATTATCGGCCGCTGACGCCGCCAGCTTCCGGATCAGCTCCACAGCGGTGTCGCCGCGCCCCAGCCGCTGCCCGGCCAGCGCCGCCACCGCCTGCAGTGCCGGGTCCGACTTGTTCTTGGCCTCGCTCAGAACAGCCTCTGCCTCGCCCAGCTCAATGCGGGCGCGCAGCTTCAGCACCTGGGCGGCCAGGCCATTCTCGGGCGACAGAGCCGATATGTCGTAGTCGGCCACTTCTTGGAACTGGCCCTGGTGGAAGTGGTTGTGGATGTTGATCAACTCGCCCTCGGCCGAGTACGGGTCCATGGCGGCGGTTTGTTCAAAGAGAGCGGTTCGGTATCGGGTAGGAGGGGGATTCTAGTTTGCAGAGTGTCGTCTTGTTGTGTAGAGGTTCCGTCCCTGGCCAAGTGGAACTGGGCATTATCGCAACGTAGATGATTTGGTGGTTAGTCATCCATATCCACTGAAGCCTCCACTGTTGCTATGAACGTAGTCCGCTATTTACTCATACACTATCACAATCATTGCGCGTAGACGGAATCGCACGCGATAAATGTTGCAGAAATTAGAGTAAAAGTCTCATAGGTATACGATTTGATTATACTACAATCGGAGCTAGTCGGAAATCATTTGTGGTGCCAATGCACAGCATACAATGCCGCAACAGGATGAGACTGGAATGTAGTCCTCCACCATTCATTGTTGCTTGGTATAGCCCGTTTCCGTCACTCTGTTGTACATTATCTCCCCCTTCTCTCTCTAAAACGCTTGCCGTTTCCTTCACAGCTTTGCCTTGGGCTGAGCCTTGCTGAGAATGGGCTCCAGCTTGGCCGCCTTCATGATGTTGCCCTTGATCTTGAGCTTGCCGGACATGAAGAGTGATTGCGCCTTGGCCTGGCCCAATGCCAGCTTGGCAAAGTTCTCGTCCGAAAGCTTGAGCTCGACTAGGCGTGTCAGCAACAGTAACGAGAAAAAAGCAGGAAATGACAAGGAAAAAAATCATAAAAATTAAAGAACTTACCGTCGGACTTGTCCAGGCCCTGGACAACCTTGCCCTCCTTGGCGAGGTCAATGTACCAGCTCTCCGTCTCGCCAGCCGTATTGGTGAGCGTAATGGCAAACACGGCCTTTCCGTTCTTAATGGCCTCCTTCTTGAACGCCTCGCTGGACTCCAGGGCCTCGTTGATTGCGTCAAATGCAACGGACGCAGGGAACTTTTCTGCATAATAGCAAAATAATGAGCCTCAGCTTCAACGCAGGAGCGGAAAACAACAGCTTACCGTTGGCGAGAGGCATTGTGGCGGTGGTATGAAGAGGAGCGACGAAAGAGGAGGCTTGGAATTTTGAGAGAGAATGAGCTGAAAAAAGATACAAGACGAACAAGACAGCAGAAGACGGCTGAGAGGACTGGTTGTTGGAACAATCAAAAGATGGGGGACGGTAAAGCAGGGGGAAACTGGAGAATTAAGTAGTAAAGTATGGGGAAAAAGACGCCGGTGCCGTCACCAGGGCGTCTTGTTTCAAGCTCTGGCCGCAAAACATGTGAACCTCGGCGACGGGACAGCTCCAGCCCATCCTTCCTCCTCTGGGTTCTGGGGAGCAGGCAGCGGAACTTGCGCTAGCCAGTTGGCGAGCGATCTTCTCAGCGCCCAAAGCTCAGTCACGTGCACCAACGTCACCTCGGAGTAGTTAGCGGCGTTATTTTATTTGCGCTCACGTGCAAATAGCTGCTTCGCGCATTCTTTCACCAAACGACAAACATCCATTGAGCCGCTTACCTGCTGTAGCCTCTTCTCGCTTCTTGTTCGAGCCGTGTCGGGCTTCTATTTTCTTGCTAGCACTCAAGATGCCTTTTATTACGAGCGTCCACGAGTCGCTACCATGTGCGTATGCTGCCTTGAGGTGGCGGAAAAGATGAAAAACCACAGCCTAACCCTTCTTGCCTCTCTCGCAGACATTGACCCAGAACCAACGCCGGAAGAGCGTGCTGCCGCCGAGGCGCTTGTGGCCGACGAACGCGCCCGTGTCCCCGACGATCCGCACCATGCACTGCTGCCTCCGGCGCACGAGCTGCGACTGACACCGGCCCTGCGCGCCGAGGTAGACCGCGTGGCCGCCAACCAGAGCAGCCAGAACAATGGCAAGAAGACGCCCCTGGCCGCCATTGATCTCTCCCGCTACGAAGCCCAGGACGACGTGTCCCCGGATGCCAGCCACGCCGACCGTGCTGCGGCGCTGGCTCGTGCCTACACCAGCCAGGCCTACCTGCGCGGGCGCCGCACCCACCTGGCCCTGCTCGACAGCTACGGCAAGAATGCCTGGCTGATGGGCAACTGGCAGGCCGAGGCCGAGCTTCGGGCGGCCGAGGCCGAGCTCGCACAGACACGCCGCGCCATCGACCTGGTCACGCTGCGGCGGCAGCAAGTCCAGTTCGATGCCGCTGCCGAGCTGCAGGGACTGGAGCGCGACTGGAAGGCCGGTGTAGGTCGCGTGCTAGAGACCGAGGCGGCCGCCGAGTCGGTTCGGCTGCAGGTGCTGGAGGCGCGGCGGAAAAAGGCTGAGGAAGAGGAGTAGCCATGGGCAAGCCGCGTATAGACGTGTACACATTTTGATCTCCCTGAAAAGGTTGGCGTTACCTGAGCGAATGGCGTTTGGTATGAGCATGTCCGGGTGATGAGGCCAGGGCTTTGTTTCTTGCGTTTGCAATGTTACTCCTTGGAACATCTTGTTAGGTGGGCGTTTCTTATTTCTTTACGCTTATAAAGTTTTACTGTCATATTTGCTGCAAATTTCACCAGGATAGTTAGAATAAAATAGAGAACCTTATAATGACGGAATGTGATCGTCTGGACGGCTTCCTCGTAAACACAAATTATAATGTCGTCGCTCGCAACCATCTTAATAATGCTATCGTCTGGCTTTGAGTCCGGTTTCAGACAGCACAATTGTATCAAAAGTAAGCAAATAAATGTTAATTTTGGGATTGAAGGGGAAGCAAAATAAAAAGACCATAGCGAAAAGCAAGAAAAAGAGAAGAAAAAAACACCGCTAACGCCAAAACGGTCGCCACTCCAGCTAACTCGGGACGATTTGGCATAACTACATGTATGTAGTCTTCACCCAGGAAGCAAGCAAATGGACGACTTGAGCCTTTCTTGCTTCAAGCTTCCTGGAATGTAGAGGCAGCCAACATTCAAGCCGCCATTTGCAAGGGGTCCAGATCCTCCACGCCCGTCTTTACGCCAACATAACGTGTTCTTCGCATGATGCCCTCTACAGGCCCAAGCAGCCGTTGAAAAGCAGACTTTCCGAGCGTCGCCACCTTGAGCTCCGTTCTGGAAACGACAGTGGCCGCACGCGGTGCGTCGTTGAGTAGGGCCAGTTCGCCAAAAAAGTCGCCCTTCTTGTAGTGCAAAACAGGTGCGTCAGTACCAGACTTATAGACGTCAGCCTCGCCGCTCTCCACCAAATAAAACGAGTGTCCTGGATCGCCCTCCTTGATGATGGCACTTCCCGGTGGGAACTTTTGTGTCTCCAAGGCATCAGCAATTTTGGAGCGCTCATAAGGTGTCAAGGTTGACAGTAGCGGCACTTCCTCAAGGAAGTTCTCGTACATGCGGCGGCGCGCAAAGGTGGATTCCATGAGGATGCGGCGGAATGTGAGGCGGTCGAGTGCCCAAAGCGTGCAGCCAGCCTCGGCCGACATGACTGTGGCCGCCCGGGGGGCATTGTACATGAGCGCCAGCTCGCCGAAAGAGCCGCCTGACTCAATGGTGGCGACTTTCTGGCCAAGTCCGTCGGGTCCGGCCTGAAGGCTGCCGCTGCTGTTGACGAAAACGTCAAAGCTGCCCTTCTCCACCACGTAAAAGTAATCGCCCGAGTCGCCTTGGATGATGACCTTTGAGCGTTAGCATATTCATGGTACATGTGAAAACCCAAATACATCCTGGGTGAGTCCTACCTTGATTCCCTTTGTCGGGATGGGCTTTTCCATGAGGGCACCGAGAATCTGTGCGGACTGTTCGTCGTCCAGGTGGCTAAAAAGGAAGTTGCCCTGGATGGCATGCTGGAGGCGCTCCATCTGCTCAGGTGTCTTCTGGTGGACGGGCGGCGTCCAGTTGTCGTAGGAGTCGGCCACGGGCTTAAGAGACTCGGCAGACACGGATGTGCGACGCCCAAAGTTGTACTGGGCCGGGTACTCGCCGGGTGGGGGGGGCCGGTTAAAAGATTGAGAAGATTTGTCGGACTGGTCCAAGGGAAAGAGAGCCCGCGACGGGCCGGAAATGGCCGGCTTCTGGCCAAAGTTGGGCGACATGGGCGACATAATGGCGTCGTTCTCGTCCTCCTCGATAACCTGCTGCATGGGGCCAGACGATGCGCCATCCGAGGGCGGGCCAAATGGGTTGGAGTTGGCCCCAAAGGGGCTGGTGAATCCGCCAGCAGACATGGCCAAAGGTTCGAGCTGGTCGAGCTACTCTACAAGAAAAGATTGGTGCTGTAAGTAATAGTCGGATCTGTGTAGCGGCAATGATGTCAGCTCAAAGTCGACAGCAAACAAAAAACAAGAGGCATCCCAAGAGCTGCAACGGGCCAGCAGCAAATGTTGAGACAGGGTGACGGGAAGAGACACCAAATCAATAAGGGCCGGGAATGGGGGCAGTGATGCAAGTATAGGAAGGTGCTTGCAGCTGAAGACGGAATTGGAGGGGGAAGACGCGATAAGCGGGTATTTAGGGTCAAGTAGGCCGCAACCGAGAGGCGCCAGTTGGCCGAGAGAGCACGTTCCAGGGAGACGGGGACACACAGGCCAAGTGATGCGTGGAGAAGCGGAAGAGACGCGACAGAAGTCTGGAAGCCAAAAGATAATGGCAGAGGGAATAAAGGGCGCGGCTGAAATATGGGAGGGCAAAGGGTAGGAAAAGAGCCCGATTTCTTACAGGAAGCCAGGAAAGAGATCCAAAGTGGAAAAACACGCGTGAGGGAAGAAAGAGGGAATTACCAAACAGCGAAGAAAGACAGAAAGATGAGTCGGTGATTGAGGAGGAGAGAAGGAAAATGCCCATCAAGGTTTGAAAACAGGGCTGAAGGAAGGGAAATAGAGTATCGTGATGCTATGAGGCTGGTGCCGTGATGTGAGCGACTTACCTGGTGACAGTCTTCTGCCTAGCTGTGTGCCCGTGTCCGTTATTGGGATGGAAGACTGGCAGAGCGATCGGAAAGAGAAGATGGCGAGAGCTGCTTTTGGGACCAAAGTCGAGAACCAATGCAGCGACGGGAAGAAGGAAGCTTTGGGCAGACGGGGCCTAGGGGAAAGGGCAGGTGGGGGGGAGATGTGCTACTTTCGCTCCTGTTGGCGTTTTGCGGGTGCTCCTTCTTTGTTGGTGGTTTGCATGGCAGCGGGCAGCCCCTCTCTCACCTGAGATGTGCTGGTAGCGGATAACTGGGCTTACAGGCCACCCCAGGCCCGCTGCAGTACCAGGCAGTGGCGCTGGAATGGTTCTAGAAGGCGCACGGGCCAGCATGCGGCCCTGCAACGCGGCTTCTGGAGCTTCTGTGCAGGTAGCGTTCCAACGGTGACACCATTTGCCGCTCTACGCTGCACTGTGTGTTACTTTGCTTCAAAACGGTACGACTGGCGGCCTGTAGCGCAGCCAACGACCACTAAAAACGTGAGGCTGCTGCAAACACCGCACTGTATGCGTCCTTCCCATTGGCACGTGACGCACCAGCCCCCGACCGCGCCACAGCGCTGACGCCGGCGCTGCGCCGCGACTCCTGGAAACTTGGCGCCCCTGATGACAATACGAATTCGAAATCGTTGGCATTCCGCAAGTCCAACGCAACTTTATCAACACACAACCCATCCAACCGTAATACAGTCGTTCCAGCGCATCCCGTCATCTGCCGAAACTGACCATGCCGCGCGACCACGACCACGCGGCCGACGTGGGCTCGACCCACGCCGACTCGATTGCCTCCAACGAGTCGGATTCCAAGGCTGTGGAGAAGAAGAAGAGCAAGAGACCAGCGAGTACGTGCAGCTTTTTACACCATTCTATTGCTTACCGCCCATGGTTTCTTCTTGTTTTGTGTCTTTCCTATCGTTCTGCCTGCCGACCGGGCTATCCGCCGGGCTGGGCGAAGAAGAGGCGAAAGGAAGCGAGAGGAAATATGAAACAAGTTTTCTAACGACGCGTCTCGCAGATACGGCCTTTCGGCAGCAGCGATTGAAAGCTTGGCAGTAAGTGTAGCAGTAAACACAATGGAGAAAAGCGACGGGTTTGGGATAAGAAGCAGCTAACCGGGCTTTCGCCATCTCTAGGCCCATTCTCACGCCCAAGACCGTCCTGCCGCTCTTTTTCGCCATCGGCATCATCTTTGCGCCCATTGGCGGCGTGCTGCTGTACGCGAGTTCTCAGGTGCAAATGATCCAGCTGGACTACACAAACTGCTACAAGGATGCGCCGACCGGCAGCTTCGGCAGCATGCCGACCGCCAATGTCGACATGCAGTTCCGGAAGACGGCCAACAACAGTGTCAAGGCGGCCGCCATGTGGAAGCGCACGCCCATTGAAGTCAAGTTTGACGGCGTGGTTGTCCCCGACGACGTGCAGCGGTGCTCGCTGCAGTTTGAGATCCCCGAAGACATGGGCCCGCCTGTGCTCTTTTACTACCACTTGACCGGCTTCTACCAGAACCACCGTCGCTACGTCAAGAGCTTTTACGACGAGCAGCTCAAGGGCAACGTTGTCAGTGCCGACGACGTCAAGAACTCGGATTGCGACCCGCTGCGTCTCACCGACGACGGCCGCTCTTATTACCCGTGCGGCCTCATTGCCAACTCGCTCTTCAACGACACCTTTAGCAGCCCCGTCTTGCTAAACGTCCAGGGCGGCAGCGGCGACAACGAGACCTATGTCATGCAGAACTCGTCCAACATTGCCTGGTCCTCCGACAAGGAACTCTACGGCAACTTCCCCTCCGCCATGAACATCTCCGACGTAGTCCCGCCGCCCAACTGGATTCGCCGCTACCCCAACGGCTACACCGAGTCCAACCCCCCCCCCTCGCTGGCCGACGACGAGACTTTCATGGTCTGGATGCGCACTGCTGGTCTGCCCACCTTTAGCAAGCTGGCCCAGCGCAACGACACCGCTGCCATGCGCGCCGGTGTTTACCAGGTCGACATTGTTCACTGTACGTTGACCTCTGCCTCCTTTCCCTTGCTTTGGATTTGTCTACCTTTTTTTGTGCCCTCCTTTGCTAACAGCCCTCTCCTGCAGTCTTCCCGGTTGACTCCTTTGATGGCACCAAATCCATTATCCTTTCGACTCGCACCGTTATGGGTGGCCGCAACCCCTTCCTCGGCATTGCCTACCTGGTTGTGGGCGGCCTCTGCATTGTGCTAGGCGCCATCTTCCTAATTACCCATCTGGTGAAGCCTCGGTACGTTTCCGGTTCTGCACTCGCCGCGCTTGGACTTCTTTTTCTTGTACTGACATGCTCTGCAGCAAACTGGGCGACCACACGTACCTGTCCTGGAACAACGCGCCGGCGCCGTCTCGACAGCCCGGTGCCAACGGCGGAGCCGGAACCAGTGCTGCCATGGCATCAGGCCGCGATTTGGGTGCCTAGTCTGCTCTCACTTTCAAAATGCCGCCTTGGGTGCATGTGGTGGTGCCGGCGGTAACGAAGAAGCGGCGGGGCAAGTATTTCATGGACCATCCGGTCGGCGACGGCGACCATGACGGCGAGCGGCCGGCGGCCTGGGATCGGAGAGCGTTGCTTGCGCCGTCACCGGCGCCTCCGGACTCTCTCGTGGCCACTTCGGCGGTCAGCAACGAGGACGTGTCTCCTGCCGTCCGAAGCCGAAGCCCGCTCCTCAGCGCGGCCGCCCGAGACTGCTCTACTCCCCCCGAGTCGCCCACGGCCACTTCGGCATCTCGTGTCTTGCTGCTACTGCCGCCGACTCTGCTGTCCTTGTCACCATCTTCTCCCTCGCCGTTGTCACCTTCGCCGCCGTCAACCGCGAGGCGGCTGCGGTCGGCGTATACGCGGTAAAAAATAACTCAATGGCCAGCTTGCTTGCTTTTTTGCCATTTTTTCCTTTTTCTACCACCTCGCGCTGTGTTATTTTACTGTCTTGCTTCATTTTTTACCGGTTTTGTTTGAAATTTGCTCGCTGCTTCTGGGATGGTCGACGTGTTTTTTTATTTTGATTTGCCATGGCAACTTTGGCCGTCTTTTCTGCATTCGGAAAGTGGGACAGAGCAAGGCCCCAGAAACAAGAAAGAAAAGGACAAGGGAAGAACGAGCAGTGGTTTGGTATGCAGGCTGGTGTAGTGCCAAGTGTGTTTTCATCTCCTTCTTGCCTCTTTGCTTCATCCCCCTTTGCCTATATATTTCCTACATTCCTGCATGTTCCATATTGGCCTTTTTCCTTGTCCCGGCTTACTCGCCGGATTTGTCCTTTTCATATTGCTTTATGTATTCTATTACGATGGCGTTGTCGACAGGAATCAATTCTTTACTATCAATAGACTGTATCTGAACATGACTGTGCTCATTGCTACTTTGCACGCAGTAATGAGGACACATGGCATCCAAGGCGGCAAAGGAAAAGCTCATCGTCCCGTAAGCTATTTTGCCTGTTGTGGTTGTAGTTTTTTGCCTCACATCCAAACACCTTTAGGATTTGCGTACAACGCCTCGTCCTTCCTACTTTTTTTCAGACAGCAATAGAAGCCTATCCACGAGTTGGTCAAACCATTTTCGCACGTGTCTCTCATCTTGGCATAGCAAGGGGCCACTCGACTACCAATCTGTAACAAAAAAAACTCAATACTCTGCCGTAAACCCAACTTTTTTACAATCTGCAAACTCACAAAGGTGAAGAAAGGACTGGCAGCCAAAACCAAGAAATGGGCCAAAAACACAAGAGCAAGTTAATAACAGAGAAAGAAATACAAGATAAAGGGAAATTAGTGTAAATGATGGGCGAGCAAAGGGCCCTGAGCAGTACTTTAGCGTTTTCGCTGCTTCTTGCCGCCACGATCCTCCTCGAGCAGCCCGCTCTCGTGGTCCCGTTTCTTGGCCTTGCGCTCCAACTCGTCCCAGCTCTCGCCCTCGTCGTCATCCTCGCTGGCGTCTTCCTCGCTGGCCTCTGCCGATGCATTGGAGTCATAGTCCGATTCCTCCTCGCTCGACTCCGACGGGTCCGCCAGGTCGCTGTTTGTCTCGTACGCACTCTCTTCTTCTTCGTCCGAGCCGCCATCCTCGTCGTCCGAGTCGTTTGCCAAAAAGGACCAGCCACCGTCGGCAAAGAACTGGTGCGTGTCTGCTGTCACCGTCTTCATAATCGTCGGCCAGTTCAGATTCAGTGGCCCCTCGGTGAAAGCAATGTCGCTCGAGTCAAGGAACTCTTTGACATCTTCCAACGAGTCCATCGGAATAGTGTTGATATGGAACGGCGGGCGCGCAAAATCCTTGAAAACAAAGACAAGATCGAAATTCTTGAGGCCAAACTGCACACGCTCCAGGTGCGCCACCTCAATGTCTTCCAAGGGGACCACCATGAAGGGCGGTTCTGTGAGCTGGATCAGGCACTCTGTCGTCGGCTGGATGTACACGTTGCTCCGGAACGGCACACCATGGAAACCAATTTCCCGGATCGGCATATCCACTTCAATGTTCTCGCTGCGGCCGGCCTCGGCAATCTTCTCCGCAAAGGCCTTGAAGAGACGATCCAGCTCAGCCCGCCGCCGCCGCTCTTCCTGTTCGGCTTCGAACTCGTCCTCGTCCCCGTACCGGTATTTCCGCTTGCGGTTGCCAGTCTCGTCAAACTGGATGTCCGTCGCCTCGCGGTAGAACTGCACATCCTTGGTTTTCTTCTTGTTGCCAATGATGATGGGATCCTTCAGATGGATGTGGATAATAACAATCAACTCATGCTGACAAGGCTGGAAAAACAGGTGGCGGACATTGGAAAACAGAATGTCCACGCGCTGATGAGCACTGAGCGGCGATTGGTAGCGGATACCATTCTGATGAATCTCGACCTTGCCCGGGACACGTTTTCCTTCCATGGCGGGCCGAATAAAGACATTGTCGAGCACGGCAGGACGACGATCTGTAAAGCAGGGTCAGTGGATGCACCTCCAACCACAGAGGAGGGGGGAACATACTTCTAATCTCAATCAGCTTGTCTTGCTCGACTACATCCTCCATGTCCTTCTTCACCTGCTCCTTCTTGGTAGCATCGCGCTTCATGCCGGCAATCTGGTTGGAGATGTCCGTGTATCGATCGCCATCCGTCGAGCGGAAAGTGAGAGAGCGCACAAAGTGGGCAGACGCATCTTCAAAAGGCTGATCGTCCTTGCGGCCGACACCCTGGCCGGGCGAGAGGAAGTTGACGCGCAAAAACGACCATTCGCCCTCGTCGCTCTTGCTCGCATTTTTAATGGTGTTGATGTGAAAAGGCACCGGTCGACCCATGATTGGCAGCACAACCGTGCTGTTCTTCTGATCGACGACAATGCCGAGATCACGTACCTTTGCCGGGAACTGGTTGTCACGTTTGTACGACTCGAAGCGCTTAAACTTCTTGGCCTCCTTGTCGTTTTGGTCGCCGGTGGCCTCGGCAAAGCGCGCGAGACCCTCACGCTGCTTCTTCAAAGCCAGCTCTTTCTGGTGCGCGCGGCGCTTCTTCTCCGTATCCTCGTCCACCTGCGTGGTGCGCTCGGAGCGCAGTCGAGTGCTTGTAATGTTCTTGGTGGCCACCGCACCCACACGGGAGTCCTTCTTTTCCTTTTTCGGCGTTGGCTGGGCCTCCTCGTCGTCTTTGAAGAAGAAGGAACTGGCGTCAGCATCGCTCGGCGCATCGCCCGTAAACACCACAGGCTCTGTTGTAGTAACACGGATGGTATCGGTGATGACCAGAGAATACAGTTTCTTGTTCTTGTCCTTGGCCTGAGGGTTCTCAATGTCGCTAAAGCCGGTAGTGACACAGAGAGTCATGCCGTCTTTTAAAGTGCGGGCGTTTTTTCCATTCAAGACCAGTGTCGAGTCCCTGTTTTCCAGCCCAATGCCATAGCCGATGTTCTTGATAAAGTTCTTCTCCAGCTCTGGCCTCTTGCTCTTGACGTAGTTCAGGGCCTTGGCATAAACGTCTTTGCAAGCGACGCCGTCCGTCAGCTCCTTCAACACCAAACCATGGACAGACGCCAGAAGCCGGTAGTTGGCCTCCTGCGTCTTATTGGGATCCACAAGAAAGGTGCGAGCAATGGTAGAGCAGTAGGACTTGTAGCGTAGGCCGAGGGCGGCGATGATGATGCCAGGCTGAAGATTGTCATTGTTGACCTCTGTCTGCCACTTGATGTCGAACTTGCCGCCGCTCTGCACGATGGGGCCTAGAACCCAGTCCAGCTGATCGGCATCAAACTCGGTGGGCAGCTTCGACTTGTTTGGCAGTTCGACTGTTTTCCAAAACTTCTTGTCGTCAAGCATCTTTTCTACCTGGTCGGCCAGCGCGCTGTGGCGGATCTTCTTGTCCTGGTCGAGGATGTCGGACATCTCGTCAAGGAAGTACGGGTGCATGAGGGCAACGCACGCCCTCGAAGACGTGCGCATCGCGCGTAGTTCTGTCTCATCCTTGACGGCAAAGGCGGCCGTTGACAGGGCCAGACTCACATCGACGGAATCGACCTCCTTGCCGTGTTCTGTCAACAGTTTTTTCCACTCGTCGACAAACGGGCCGCGGGAGGTGTCCTTGGTGAGAACACCGAGCTTCTTCTGTAGACACACAGGCGTAAGTGAGGTGTCCCAAACTCCGAGTCTGAAGATGATGATAAAAAGAGCTCAAACCTACCCCTGCCGCCTTGATAGCATCGATAATCTTTATGAAAAGTTTTTCGTTTTCGGCAGCATCTTTGCCGCGCACGAGAACCTCAACCGGGAAACGGCCGCCCTTGATCTGATCAAGATACTTTGCTGCAGAAACCATGTGTTAGCCATTTTCTTGTCGTGAACAAAGCTTGTAGGGTGTATCAAAATGTGTCTTTTCTTCGCAGGGATGCGCACCTTTCTTCTGTGTGGTCAAGATATAAAGCGTTTCTGTTGTGAACAACATCAGAGTCGTAGGGAATTCGTAGCCGAGGAGCCAAAACTGTATCAATCGTGTTAGCAGATGGAAAGGTAACAAAGCAAGACAAAAAATGCGGTGAGAAAAGGGCAAAACGAACATGCATGGCGTTATTCTTGTGAAATTCGGGCACTTCCTCGACTTTGCCCATCATGATGAGAATAGACGAGGCACCTCCGAAAATGCCATCCTCGCCAGCGCGCTTCAGGTCGGCCTTCCAAGCATTGGTGAACTCGGAGATGCGCTCCTGGAAGAGCTTGGCCTCGATTTTGATGTCGGCCATAGCGAACCGAGCCCCAAAGTCCAACGCAGCGCGTTTTAGTCTCTGTAGACTTTATTTCACCCGATCCGAAAATTTCGGGTTTTTATCAGGCAAAAAAAACAAAGGGGGTCAAATGAAAGGCGCGAAAATTAGGGGAGGATGCGCTGCGTGGAGGGACGGTTTATGAAGAAGCTTCACGTCGACGTTTTTTTTGAAGCCCTGGATCCCTAAATCTAGCGCATACCATAAACCATTAATAAAACTGCATTTCGCGTCACGTCGCGCGTTTGGCTACTTGCAGGGTAGCAGCTATTTTCTGCCTGAGGCATTACTTATAGGGTGGGTCAGTTTTCCGATGATCTATTATTAATCCAACTATCTCCGGATATTTGATAACAAGCGGAAGACCCCTCTTCTCCTTATCTTTACGCAAATTTTGCAAGGCGCCGGAAGTCCTTCCCAGGGCATAGCCTGATTGAAAATCCAGTCAGCAGAGCAATTTTTTTTTAAATTTTGGTTGTGTTGATTCTGTTGAGTGGTCTGTTTCACGGGACCAACAACACTGCCCGTATTCGTGATGTCAAAAAGGAAGGAGACCAGCCGCGACTGCCGCAGCTGCCCCTCAATGTAAAACTGAGTCTATGCTTCAGATTAGTTCCGTATTAGGGGCGGGAAAGAGCGCACCACGAAGTTTGCAGGGCTACTGCCGGCTATGTGTGGCCTTACTATGATGTGTCTAAGACCTTAGCCCCGAATGGTATTTCTAAGCAAAACTTTTTATGATTCATTTCCGCCGAAATATATAAGAAAGCTTCAACGTCACTCAAGCCCTCCTTTAAATCTAGTCTAGGGAGCCTGCATCGACCAGGACTCGGCGGAAGCTTCCCGGTGTTTGGCGCCTGCTTGCCAGACAGATTCCTTCAGCAGAAGCACAAGCAACGCTTCGGCGACGTCTGCATAAGCCTTACTCCTACATCAAAAATTTGCTCTCTGCCAATTGAAAGAAGACCGAGACTTCTCCGTTTGCGGACTCCACCTTCGGCCATTATTTTCATATATATAGACAAAATTCTCCAGCGGCTAGTACTTTCTACTGCCCGTGCTGAACGGTTGACAGCGGGCAATTACGTGCCTGGATGACGACATTTGTTTTCATGCGTTTGATTTGCGCCGAGGTGTGAGCATCTTAACGTTGATTCGGCCAGGCCTCTCTCTCCTCCACCCACCGGGCCGCAGAACGTGGGGGACCGTTGCTGCTGGTGTGTTTTTGGTGCACCGCGCTGCTCGGGTCTGATAGCGAGAGCCGGAGTGGTTTAAAAAGGTTTAAGAGTATCGGCGGTTGTTGAACTGGACTTTTCTCTAGACAACATCCTGTCGATCTAAAAGCAACTTGCTTGGAGAAGCAATCGTCGATCGCAACATCTGAGATACCGCCGCAGGCTGTGCAGCTGTGCTTGTCTGTCGTATGCAATATCTAGAGGTGCACAAATGGGTCTTTTGTACGTTGGTCTAGTTGCGGCTTATATGCGCTATATACTGCTTTGGATATTCCGAAGCATGGCTGACGATTATCCCTCTGGGGCATCAGACAGCTTGGAACGGCTCTTGACTGGCCCGAGGCCAAGAAGCATGCCGACCAGGTCCGCAAATGGGGCATTTTGGTGCGTGTCATGATAGAAGAGAGCGGTGGCCAAATCTCGGCAAGAAAATGAACAGCAGGGACTAACTAGTTTGTCGCGGAACAGCAATTGCTTGAGATCTGGAACAAGGCAAAATCAAAGGAGCGAGATGCTCTTTTGTGGGGAGACGAGGTGAGAATTGCGGGCTCCCGGGCAACCTCCCATTGTCTGTTGATAAGCTAACAAGACAGGTCGAGTATCTGGTAGTGACGTATGACAAGAATGACCCAAAGGTGCTTCTGTCGCTACGCCAGGCCGATATCCTCGATGCTTTGGCCAACGACGCCGCCCTGGCCTCGGATGGCGGTGATGAGCCTCTACCGGTGTTCCACCCAGAGTTTGGTCGCTTCATGCTGGAGGCCACTCCGGGAAAGCCCTGGGGTATCGAGCTTAAGGAGCTTTTGGACGTCGAGACCAACATGAGGCTGAGGTAAGATGGCGAAAGCGATGCAAGTATGTGCATAAACGGCCACTAACAGTTGTCTTTTGTAGGAGAGTCATTGCGAAAGACCACATGCATGCGGACGAGTATCCCATCACCATGACCACCTTTCCGCGTCTCGGAAGCCCGGGTGTTTTCTCGAACCCGGTATACCCTGTGTCGGGGTCGCAATTGCGGTCTCAGTTTGTGCCGGACGAGATTGCTAACCCGCACATCCGATTCCCGACGCTGGCGGCCAATATCCGGTCCCGGCGTGGCCGCAAGGTTGAGGTCAACGTGCCGGTATTTCGCGATAAGAACACGCAGTGGCCTTGGAAAGATCCCACGGTCAACTATGATTTGCATAGTTGGCCCGAAGACGACGACGTCCGGAACGGCGCTGCTCCAGACAACTTTATCCACATGGACGCCATGGCCTTTGGCATGGGCAGCTGCTGTCTCCAAATCACCTTCCAGGCCAAGAACATCACCGAGGGCCGCCGCCTCTACGACCAGCTGAGCCCGCTCGGCCCCATCCTTTTGGCTCTGACGGCGGCTACGCCGATCTACAAAGGCTTTCTTGCCGACACCGATGTTCGGTGGAACCAGATCAGCCGGTCTGTTGACGACCGCACGCCCGAAGAAATGGGCGAAAAGGTGATTATATTGCCATATATCTTCTGAAGAAGGCTTAAAGTGACTCGGTAGAAAAGCAGCTAACAGGAAGTCAGCCCTTGAAGACCAGCCGCTGGAGGATCCCCAAGTCTCGCTATGCGTCTAATTCGACTTACATCTCGACCGACCCGCGACTTCGAAAAGAGTACATGGACCCCGAGCTTGTGGTGGACGAGGATATCAAGGCACAGCTGATGCAGGGCGGCATGGACGATCTGCTGGCGACGCACTTTGCACACCTCTTCATCCGCGATCCTATTGTCATCTTCTCGGAGGACCTGGAGAAGCTGGACTTGTCCGAGACCAACCACTTTGAAAACATCCAGTCAACCAATTGGCAGCACATGCGCTTCAAGCCGCCGCCGCCAGACAACAATATTGGCTGGCGCGTCGAGTTCCGGCCCATGGAGGTGCAGATTACAGACTTTGAAAACGCCGCGTTCGCCGTCTTCATTGTGCTGGTCACGCGCGCTATTCTTTCCTTTGATCTCAACTTTTACATCCCCATTGCGCGCGTCACAGAAAACATGGAGATAGCACACCGGCGCGATGCTGTCCTCTCCGAGACATTTCACTTCCGCAAGGACCTTTTCCATAACCATCTCAAACGCCAGCACCGGCACGGCCGCCATCGGTCGCCGCCGCAGACTGCCGTCGAGAACGGGAACAAAAACGGGACAACCACGGGCAGCAACAGCACAGCCACCTCGGGCGCGACGACACCGACGGGTGTCAGCCGGCCGGCATCGCCGTCCACGTATGGGCCTGTCGAAGATGAATACCGGCGTATGACCATCAACGAGATCATTAACGGCACAGGCTATTTAAAGTCCGACGACAATGGCAAGCCTCTGAGCGAGGCGAACGGTACAAACAGAGCGGGCGAAGAGAAGCCGAATTTTCCTGGTCTAATACCGCTGGTGGAAAGCTATCTTGACTCGGTCAACGTCGATGTACAGACTCGGTGCCAGATCTCTACGTACTTGAAGCTCATCCGGCAGCGTGCTTCGGGCGAACGGTGGACGGCAGCTCGTTGGATTCGCCATTTTGTGGACATCCACCCGGATTACAAGCATGATAGCGTGATCTCGGAGGCTGTGACCAAGGATTTAGTTGCCGCCGTTATCGACATTGGAAAGTGCGAGACTGCTGGTTGGAAGGGCCTCTCCATTCCGGGAATCGACCGATTGATGGGTGACTTCCGGGGGTTCGCATGAGTTACGTACTTTTTGGATTTATAACGCTCGTGTCGTCTTGTCATTCCTGCTCTTGGTATAGATTCTTATTGGATTTTTTGAATTGTAAATATAGCCTGCTCGTCTGAATATTTTCCATGGTTTTGTTTATTTGTTTACTTGAGCTCACCGACGCCGAGCCGCGTTCGGTAAACTGTGAATGGTCATAATTATGGCTTGGAAATGAGACCGGCATACATCCTTACTGAAAAGACGGAATGAAGCATCGAGCTGATCCTCTGACCATGTGGTGTACACAGCATTATTAACCCACATACACTAGAGAAAAGGCCAAAAATGGAAAGTATAAATAAAGTGAAAACTAGGGACATCCCTGAGTTGTTCAGCCAGACAAAGACAAAGCCTTGCCTGCTACGCCCCTCTCCGCTGAATCAGAACGCCACACAGGACACATCAGCTGTCTGCTTCCAAGCTGCCGTCTAGTATAGTGTAGATGAAAGGCAATAAGACAAAAATGACAATTCCTTGAACATATCACACACTACCCTCAGCCGGAAGCCTCCATGAGAGAGTGAGAGGGGGCGGGAGAGGAGAGGGGAAAAGGGAGGGTCAGACACGGCTTCTTCCAGACCGAAGCGAAACAGGATAGAGCGGCTGAGGGGTGAGTGGCATCTTCAATGCTTCTCTGCCGCCCGTGTGTCAGAAGAGAAGCGCAGGCCAAGACGAGATCCAGACGCTGCGTCGGCCGTCACAGTGACCACCCTTCTTGCGAGTGGCAAGGCAAATGGCGACAATGGGCTCCAGACACTCGAGCCAAGATGAGTGGCGAAAGAAGAGGGTTTGGAAAGCTAAGAAGGCAAGCTAACCGCAAAGAAAGGGGTCACTTTGGGCTTTTTCTCGTTTTGGCATCGGTATGTCAAGCAGACTAATTCTTTATAATTTTTCTGGTTCCTGTGAGTTTGATGATGTGCATCTCTATCCTGTCTCCTTTATTTCCCTTCGTTTCGGGTTTTTTTCGTCATGTACCGGATTCTGTCCCGCCTTTATTGGCATTTCTGTTCTCTGTCACAAGTCATCTGTGATATGTCTGCTGTCACGGCGAATGCCACTACTACCCAGACCTGCTGTCTATCACTAGTTACTTTTTCAAAAAAAATCATCATCGCCTCTCACTAGCGACAGGGTACCGTCTGGTTCTGCTTGCAAGCCTTGCCTCCCTCCCTCTTGTCGTTTTTATTTGTACTTGTATTTGTTGGACAGTCGGTCGCTTCTATCCCTACCCCCAATCTTGTTCCTTTCCCTGTTCAGCCTCTTCCCGCTATAGGCCTCTGAAATGTGAATGTGAGGATGACGCTGACACTAAATATGACAACCAGTCAAACCCCTCTGAAAAACGACAAAGCCTAGACGTGGACCCAGACGATTTGGGAACTGGCGTATCAGGCGCTGCCTTGGCGGCCGCCTTCTTCCTGCTTCAATCCTACTCTTACTTTCCCTCAGCAGGAAGAACGCCTGACGCCTTTCGTGTCGGTGTGTGGGGGCATAGTGTAGTGTACATAAGGCCGGGCAATATCTGGGATGGTGCGATCCCAGATCCGGCACAAGACTCGCTACTACTACGGAAGTCGGGGCAGATACCCTTTTGTTCGTTTGTACCTAGACACACGCCCTAGCTTTATTCTCCCCTTTCCTTCCCTGCTTCTTCCGTCTGATACGACCAAGCAGTCAAAGATGGAGAAAGAAAGTGAGAAAAAGAGAGGAAGAAGTGAAAGAAAGAGAGGAGAAAATCAAGAGAATAAAAGAGAGAGAAATGGCAGAAATCCAGTAGAAGCAGAGAGAGGCCGATATCTAGATGGCGCACATAGCCCCCCAAGTGGCAGGAAGAGGGTGTGAAGATGGGAGAGATCACAGCGAGGTTTGTCGCTGTCCTTTCACATGTTGCCACATGGCAGAACTAGCCGTCAACGGCCTACCCAAGTCAGCCAGTCATCGCCGGCGTCCGTCCTCCACATTGTGTATTTTCCAATGCAATCACAAAGCTTGAGAAGAAGCTCTTATTCTAGAATATGAAACTGCTAGAGCAAACTGAATCCTACTCCGACCCCCAGAGTACGACGCAGAATCACAAGATCTACCAGTACGACGCATAGAAGCGCCATGGACGCGCTTCTCTTGTTCTCGATTGGCCTGGCGCGACGATAATACACATTCACGTACGACAAAAGTTGCATCTGCGTCTGCCTTCCGCGGCCGCTTGGAGTATCTCTCTTTTTCGTTGGCGGCGAAGCTATTGTCCCTCCACCTGCACTCCTACGCTCAACGTTGCTCTTTGATACTTATGCACCATGTATTAGGCTACTCCCACCGATGCCCACTTGCACTCCTACTCTTTGCTCCCCACCCCATGCTGCAAAGTACGTACAAGTACTCAAATTTTCTCAGCCGTGGGGTGAGTTTTCCTTCTTGGTCTTCTCTCATCACTATCCTCTCCTTCGTTTTGGCTCGCCCTGTTATTTGTGTCTTCTTTGCCACTCGCTTCGCCTCGCTTATCCTCGGGTGTTTATTCGTATTATCAAAAGTGTACTCGATGCGTGGCGGGGGATTATACTTTGAAAAAGGGTCATCCTCAAGATGATAGTGTAGGAACGATGAGCACACTAGTGTCGTCTGCACAGAGACGGTGAAGAAAAGGGAAAATAAACTCGGAGCATCTTGGCAGGGATCGGCCTGCCTGCTTTTTACATGACGTTATTAACGTCGCAGCCATTATCGTAGAATACACCACTCGTACTCGTACGCATGCATCCAAAAGTGCCTGGTAAAGGCAAAAGCGAGGACTGCAACCCTACAAACCCACCTGCCCTCTCCCTTTGATCTGTTCTCCTTCTCGCCTCCGAGTCGACGTGGAAAAAGTGTGTACATGGCTCTGTTCAAAGTATGGGGCAAAACTGCATCCCGCCGGTTCCGCCTGTCCTCCGCCATTCCGTACGTTACAGAACAGTGGAGAGAATAACGCACACAACTCATCCTTACAATGGCACATAACAAGTGAGTGTATTTTTGCTGAACAAGAGCAGTGTACGACGGGTATGGGACAAGGTGTGTGAGTAGGATGGGCCGGAATGTGATCTGGAAAATAGACGGCGATCAGGATGGGCGGCGGGCGTTTACCAATATAATAATGTTTCTTTTTCGTGGCCTTGGCCGCGTGCTGTGACGGCAGCAGAGTGTCACCGTTTCTGGTCGGCATTGACAATGTTGTTGTATCTCACAGGCTTGTCCGACCATGTGCTCTGTTGATTTCTTTTTTATTTCGTTTTTCTTCCTTTTCTTCTTTATTTTCTTCTTTCTCTCTTCTACTTCTTCTATTTACCCTCCCACTTCCCTTTTATAATAGCCGCCGTCAGCGCCTGCAGCTGGTATGTGACGGTTGGCCTGTAGGCAGTAAAAGCAGTGCAGGCCTTGTTTCTTTATCTGTCGTTCCCTTTTCATGTCTCGACCAGGGCAGTGTTGCATTTTCGGCGCCGTGTCCTACCAACAGGGACAAGAGCCAAAAAAGAAGAATCGTACCACTATTCAGCTTCGCGCCTCCACGATAAGCATATATGTATGCCATTTTCACCCGACCAGAGTAGCGTAGCAGTGTACAGTACGACAATGCCTCAATTGGGCGGCGCTAGTCTTCCGCCGCTTTTGCTTTTTCTGCTTCTCTGGGGGGAGGGGCGGGCAATGAGGATTCTGGAACTAGTAGGGAAGAGAGGGTCGGTTCGCATCTTGCTCGATCTCTCCTTGTGCCCGCCCCCTCTCCCGTGGCCAGATGAATAGACAAAGTGCGTGTATGGCGAGGATGGACTGACTTGGGGCTTATGTAGTGTACGGAGTAGTGTAGCTTATGGCTGTTCTGTATGCACGCCCGAGGCAGTTTAGAGTTTAGTCTCCCTTTCTGGTGAAGCCCACCCACACCAAGAGGAGAGAGTGAGGGAAAAGGTGGATGGGCTGCTGCGACAGGGGGAGGAAAAAGAGGTTGCAGAGTGGCGGTGTATGAGATCAGGAATCTGACGGATGTTTTCCTGCAGGATATCTTGATGGAGCATGATTATGTCTTTGATCTTGTGCTTGCCACCACGACCGGGAACATGTCCTGCCAACTAGTGTGTACACTATGGGGAGAGCACGAGAACAGCATGCTTTTGTTGCTTTCTTTTTCTTTGTAAGACTTTCTTTTTCAGCCAGTAGTCTCGCCGCATTAAACGTATGGGGGCAAGAAAGACAATATCGTGCCTACATTCTCGGTAGGCAACCGTCTTCTCTCCTCGTTTCGTGAAATTCAAAAAAGCACAGAAGCCGTGGAACAGCGCCTCCCCGGCAGCAGGCGGCGGCCTGGACTGCGCAGAGGCCGCTCGGCAAGGTGCCACCTGGCGTTACGGGATGTCATCGTCGAAGCCGAAGACCGGGCAGTTGAGACAGGGCGATCAAAGACTGAGATGCCGGGATAGCAGCATCAAGAACATGGCTCGGAACATGGACAGACGGGTGGGCGGCCAGAAAGTAAGACGACAAGACGGCCTATGACGTCTGTGATGATATATGGGGTCGTACTATTCACGATGCCGTGCTCGGAGGACGTGTGATGGCGGCACGAAAACACGCGGACATTGATGAGACATGCATTGCAAGCTACGGAAAAGGCAAAGAGGAAGAAGGCAAGAGGAAAAGGCAAAAAAAGAAAAAGAAAAAAGGCAAGAGAGGAAAAAGGCAAAAAAGTAAAATAAACAAATAAACCTTTGGAAGCGAACAATGCCTCTTCTTCTCCCCGTCAACCTGCTCACGGTTCTCTTCGCCCTCCCCTGCTGGCGCCATGCATGTCTCGCCCGCTTTCGAGAGGTCGGCGACGTTGGTGGATCGATGGAGAACCCCGTGGCTCACGCAGGGAGAGGCCAGACAAGAATGCCATCTGTTACGGAGCAGACCGCGGAATACTGGTTCTTTTGGGGTCTGGGACAAGGCTGTAGGCTGTCTCCCTGGGAAGCAAGGGAAGGCAAGAAAAAGAGAAAGAAGAAAAAAGAGAAAGAAAAAGAGAAATAAAAGAAAAAGAAAAAAGAGACAAGAAACAATTTTAAAAAAGACAAGAAAGCTGTAGCCGTGTGCCAAGAAGTCGTGCAGAGTGTCAGATAGCACAAAACAGGCAAAAGGAGCCGGAGATGCAAGAAGCACGCCGCCTTGCTTTATTGGTCCGTGGCCGAGAGCAGTTGCCCTATTCTCGCTGCCGACGCCAACAGTTTCTCGACATGCCAGGAAAGCACTAGCGGCCAGTAGTTTAATTCAGGTCAGCAGCAATAGTGTACACTATTGTACCTAGGAGCACTGCTCTTCGCCTAGCAGCCGCTAACTGCGGCTGGGGCCACAAGCGGTCGCCATCAGCACACTATGAGCCATCTGGCTGCCCGACCGATTCGATTCAGCGCTGTCGGCGCTAGCGCAACGCTCAGTTCCCGAGGGCGCGGGAAGTCTTGTAGTGGGAGTAGTGTAGTGCTGCCCTGCTGGCGAGCCCTTTCTAGCCTTGTAAGCGACAGGCCACAGTTGCCTCACCGCTCTTCTCTGGCGACTCCCCCGTCTCGCTTGCACCACGGCGCGGCAGACGAGGCAAGAGAAACAATAAAGCCGAAGAAGCAACACACGGGCAAGGAAGAAGGAAAAAAACCGACAGGAAAATGACTGCTCAGAAAACTCAAGGGGCAGATGCCAGAGCGACCGCCTCCCACGCCAGCGTCCAACAGCCAGCAGCACGCCAACGCAGACCAATGTTTGACGCTATCGTGTAATTTGGCTGGAGCGTCCCCTGGCCGCATTCCAAAGACAGCGGGCGGGAGCCGGGAACTATGAGCGGCCTTTATCATTTTTTTTTCTTTTTTTCGTTAACCATTTTTTCTATTTTTCTTTATCATTTCCATTTCCATTTCCCTTTTCCTTTTCCTTTTCTTTGCCCCTTCAGCCTCGACAGATGGCATCGTCATGCTTACTCGAGAGAGCGGGCAGGCTGCAAGTAAACAACAGAGACATAGATCAAAACACGCTGAGACTCTCTGGCCGGGGCTGCCCCGTCGTATCTGCTGGCGTCAAATGGCGCCGCAGCTCATCGTTGCAGCGCTGTCCTGTCTGGCCTGCACTACTACACTATGTAGTGTACACCACACTATTTGGCCGAATCTTGGGGGGAAACGCGATCCTGCACTGAATCACACTTTTCCTCACTCCCTTTTGCTCTCTTTGGTCAGAAATGCGGCGCCCCCTCCCCCCGGCTCTTTGCTCTCCTGTCCTATGCACCTCACGGCTGGCTGGGCTATATCCACAACGGCGACGACGCCGCCAGCCAGCGCAAGTATCAGCCGATACGATCACGGCCTAGAGACGGGCTGATTACCGCAACCATACTAGAGCGGCAGTGCCGTGGAAGGGATGCCCCCCGACTGTATTATGATTGCCGATCGTTGTGCCCGCCAGGAAAACAGGGGTTGTGTGTGTTGTGCTTTTGGGCGTGCGCTGTCTGTCAGCCAGCAGCAACCTCTTTGGGAGCCAGAGCCGCCATCTTTGCTGCCCATGTCTGCTTTGTCGGTGTGTAGCGCCTCTTTCCGAAGGAAGACCCCCGGTATTACAGACGGGGATCTGTGCTGTTGTTTCCGTAGGCACACTACCAATGCCACTATTCTGCTCGTAGCCCGCTATAGTACGTATCGAATATTGCATATCGGGTTTCGCATGTCGCATATCGCATATCGAGTACATGCATAGGACTTGGGCGTAATAGTGTAGTGTAGTGCAATGTACTGTGGTACTGTTTGCCTCTCCTTAAGCGGCCATTCCGATGCCAGTCCCTTTGTGGCTTCGTCGTTGCGCCGGGTCGACCAGAACGTTCCGAGCTGACGCCCGTGCACTCATCTGTTCCAATGCACGGCAGTCTCTGCAATCTGCCTGTCGTCATCTTGCCGCCGATGATGGCGCATCGTGGGGGAAGTTTTTGGTTTTGTTGTTTCTTCTTCTCCTTGTCGCCTGGGCAGAAACGCCGTTGTTATTTGACATGATGCAGCTGCCGGCCGTCCTGTAGCGGGGCGTTGGGCACGCTGTCCGAGGCTTTCCTTGACAGCCTCTGCCGTTGTCTTTCCTTTCAGCAGCACATACACCAGAGCACATACAGCAGAGCACATACCGAAAGCCACGCGCCCACGCCTACACGATTGCGGCCAAGCTGCTGTCAGTTGTCTGCTCGCATCGACACAAACCTTTGCGGGTCGTGCCACTGCGTCGCAGATTTCCTGGCGGATGGCATTTGGAAATATCGGTCTTAGCGTGCTGTGGCATCTGGATGGAAAAAGAAAAAGCACACTTGTCCCTTTGTGTTGGGATGGGCTTAGCGTGGCGCAATGCGCATCTCAAAAGGGCAGGAAAACCCACTCCAACTCCACGGGCATCGTTGGCTCTGCGAATAGGCTTTGAGCAGAATGCGGCTTCTCCCTGTCCTTGACAACGGGCAGCAGGCAGGAGGAGAACCGAAAATGCCACGCCAGCCCTTTTCGTCCTTTGTCGCCGCATGGGCGCTAGCTGCACGCCCCTCACCCCTCCTCATCTTTTCTTTTTCTTGTCTTGTCTTTTTTCTTACCCCCCTGCTGCACCGCACGATCAGCCCATATCGTCCTTGCCGATGCAGCGTGCTCCTTCTTCTTTAGGCCATGGCAGCTTGCACAAAGATAGTGTGGTGTAGTGCAGGCTTGGCCGCCAAGTGAAAACTCGCAAAACGACTGCTATTTTACCGGCGCTATGCGCACGCACGAATCAGTGTAGCGCAGGCTGTCTTAGCGTCTAACCAGACGCTACAGGCCCTACTCGCACTTTTTCGGCTCCGCGATCGATGCGGCCTGCGTGCATCTTGGGGAGCAGAGATGCAGAGATACAAGATACTCGAAGATGTAGAGTACAGGGATACAGGGATACGAGATGCAAGAATACAGGATGCGATCACAGTTACAGAGATGCGATCACAATGCCCATGTACGAAATACAAAATAAAATCGCAACACGGTCTCTCTGTACGCTCACGCCGATATTGTCTTGCTTTCAGACCGCCACGAGCATGCCTCTGGTCCTTTACCTCCCTTCAGCTGGCCTGGGGCGTAGAGATTATTGACTACTATTGCATCTTTACGGCGTGCAGAGGTATATGGCGCACTCTCCCGCCTCTGCCGCCTCTTCGTTTAAACATAATCGTACGTCGTCCAGTGCCGAAGCAGGGTGTAATAATTCTGCAATAGCGTTTGTCTGGCGTCGGCTGTCCCGCGCCTCAGCTTGGATCCCGCCTCTGCCCTATTTCTTTCTTTACGCAACGGCTCGGCCGAATTCTCTTGGGCTGTTTCCGTCCCATCGCATCGCCGGCGATCTGCATCATTTGTGGGCTTAGTGCCAGTGCACGCTTGACCGCTGCCAGCTGTGCCGTCAGCCCGCCAGACTTTTTGCTCTTGCAATGCCGTTTTCTTCTGTTGATCCAATGGCTGACGCCAACATGACAACGGCTTGACCCCTCTTTTTCTTCACGCTTGACCTCGGCTGGCCGGAGGAAGACACAAGACCCAAAAGTTTGTAGATCGACCAGTAATAGGCTACATTGTAAATGATGAACATCTTTTGATACGGGACACATCCATCTCCATCTTGGCGGACAAGAGGGGCCGCGCCTTGCTTGTTCCTTTTCTCTTTACAAAGTCGAGTTGTCTTCCTCCTTACGCCATTCCCATTCTGTCTCCGTCTTTCGGGTAGAAGGGGATAATGCACGCTGTAAATACAGGCGTGCGTCCCTTTGCGAGGCGTTTACTGGCACCCAACGTTGGTGTTTGCGGCATGGCAGGCGATTCGTGCACTATGCCATAGTGTGCACACGAAACAACTAGCCCGCCAGCACAAGAGATAGCCATCGTCCTCTTGGCCCGGCCTGGGCGACCGGCTGCCGCTACTGCGCGATCGGGCTTTCTGTATCGTGCAATCTTACCGCTCTTTTGCACACGCCCAACCATACAATGTGCGGGTTTTCTCCGACGGCCTGGCACTGGCTGCGTGCCTTGACTGCACGGGCCAGGGTAGCGCAGTGTCTCTTCGCCCGTCGTATGGCTGACGGGAACAACGACAGCTCGGCTGGCCGGTACGCTGTACGCTGCATCACACATCATCGTGACCCCTGCGGCCGGCCAAATAATCTCGCAGAGTTTGGTAGGCGGTCGGCTTACGCCAAAGCTTTCAGCCGCTCTGTTCCTTCTGGGCAAGGTATCTTTGGACGACCGTGAGAAGAGGCTCTCTGCCTTGCCTGGAAAAAGGAAGCACACACAAAATAGACAAGACGAAAAAGAGGCAGAACCGCGCTCCAGGGGACTCGGCGGCATGAGCAAAGTACTTTGCATGGGAGCTTCTTCCTGCCTTTCGGCTTCCATTTTTTCGGGCCCGTAAACGCGAGCTGTCACAATTCACAATTCAGGTTTTATTTTTTATTTTTTGGTAATATTGTTTTCCTTCTTTTGTTTCTTCTTTCTCATCGCTGTGCTACCCTTTCTACATGTCGTATTTTCGCTGTCCGGTTGATCTATTTTTATCCAGTTCCCTCGCACCATGCATTCCTCCCGTTGCTCACAGCTCTCGGATCGCTGATATGGCTTGTCCATTGTTCTTTTTCATCCCGCCCTGCGTCTGTACACAGCACATGGATATGATCATAGTACAGCGGCGATATGACTAAGAACCATATCTTGTGCGCTCTCCTTCACAGGGCCAGACGGGTAGCATTGTCTTTTGCAATGCACTAGCAACGGCTGGCCGTTGTGCCTACGCGGACTAGCCTCGCTGGCGATGCTGGGCAAAGCCTGCTGCTGTTGGCATGTGGCGGCCATGCGCTACCGCTAGCCAAAAAGAGAAATGGCGGCGTTTTCATGGGGAGAGCATGGGGGACGTATCCACTAATTGTACAAGTAGTGTACACTACTGGTATTCCCACTACTCCGAGTCACTCCATTGGGCCATGCACGTACTTGTTCCTTGCACAGCAAATCTCATGCTGGCATGCGGGCGGTGCACAAGGCATTGTCTGTGGGTACTGGCTCTGCTACCTGCTAGCTACCAGAGCGTCCCACGGCATACAATGTACCTATCGTACAACGCAGCGCATCGATCGAAACGGGCAACTGGTGGGGTGCTTTGGCACGGGGCGGTCTTGGTATTTCATTTCTGCGCTACGATGGTCCCCATATTGGCGCGAGATCTCAGTTTTCCATCCTTTATTTCCCTTTTCCTTCCCCATCTTGCGTAGCACTTTTTCATCTGTGACAACAGCCGGTCGGCCCTTTTTTCCCACGTCTCCTTTAGATGGCAAGATGGGGAGCCGATGACGAGATACAAGCAAGATCCGCCGCTTTGCCTGAGCTGCCATTGGAGGATTTCCTGTTCGCCCGGCATCTACACTCTCTCTACCCTGCTATGGCGGACATGACACTGCACAGCGTCAATGGCGAGCGAGCACGAGAATGCGCACGAGGTTGTCGGCACGAGGTTGTCGGCACGAGGATGCGAGCTCTGCCTTTTTTCTTTTCTTTTTCTCCTACGCTTGGACGGCACAAGAGAGGAATTTGGCGGTAGCAGCTTGTACACTACACGCCCCGTCGCTGTCACCCGCTATAGACACCCCCACCATCCCCGTCGCCTCGGGCGAAACAGGCTTAGCTACAGGGGGGACAGGCGTCAGCGAGAGGGAAAAGAAAAATATTTTCTTCTGCAATCCAGTTCCGTGGTTTGTCTGCGACCCACCGACCCCGACTGAAATAACGATGGCTGTCTTGGGCGACAGTGCAGTACGATGTACATGGAGTACAGAGTCCCGGCCGATGGTACAACCGCTTTGCAGATGCCCATACGCTGCACCGCTGCCAATCTCCCAGCGCACAAGGTTCTCTCGACTCGGCGATAAAGGGCACGCGGGTGGCAGCCTCACGGCGGCTTGCACCATTGTGGCTGCACGTTGTCGTCACGCACAGAGTCTGCGCGTCTGTTCTCGTCAGTGTCGATACGATCGTTGTAGATTGTGTAGGAGGGCACTGCTCGTGGTGGCAAGCGCTGATCCTAGGCGTAACAGGGATGATCCCGCTAGAGTTGGCGCTACGTATTGCCTGTAGTGTACACTACACCACTAAGATGAATAAAAGCACAGCACGCGCCGTTGCGTACACTCGTGGGACAGCAGTAACACTGCTGTTATTCTACAGAGAGTGTACACGGAATATACCACCGCGAAGGAAGCCTAATCCTGCAGGCTACAGTACACTACGGCCTTGAGGCTAGCCATGACCCGCCCAGGCCGTTCTTGCCTGGACGGGACCGTTGCAACATTATCGGTAAGATGCCTTGATGACTGGAATCGTGTGAGCAAGAGTAGCATGCTTTGTGTACCCTCTTGTAGCGTGGTCTACGACTGTATACTACGTCGTACTCTATTCAGTGTCGTGATGGCAGGCACAACTCAGATTCGACGGGGAGCTACTCCACACCAACAAACTCAATATGAGCAAAAGGCGGCAACGGCCACAGACGGGTGCCGCGGCTGAGAAGGCGTACCCACGTTCCTGCCAGCAGAGCACGCTGTAGCGCAGCGTGTACACTACCTACAGCCCCTACAAAACTACCTGGAGAGTACACTATCTCGCTGCGACCCCTGCTGCCGACCCCGCCCCCTTTTCCCATCCCCAGTCACATCGATCTAATCAAACTCACCCTGCTGTCAGCCAGCGCGTGCTTGCCCAGAGCGCCAACACGGCCGCACTGCGCTAGCGAGCATGAGCGCTAATTCTGACTCTGCAAGCTACCCGGTAGGCTGTAGCCAACGTCACCGCGTCGCTCCGCTGGCCTTTGGCTGTATCGAGCGCGCCTTGCCGCTTTCTCTTTGGCCTGAACCCAAACCATCTGTCAGCGCAAAGCCCAGTGAATACTAGTCGTGGCTTCCTTCTTGTCTTTTACAGAGTACACTTACACGCCTCCTATTGACGTTTTGTCTTCCACTCACCCCCCCTGGGGCTCCCACCCACCCCTTTCCTAACCCCAAAAAATACTGACCCGCCGCCCATTCGACCCATCCCATATGTGCAATACCATCCCATCGCTCCCCCGTTCAGCCCCAACGACGGCTTTTGTCTCCTCTGGCTGTCGATTCCGATGGATACATGACCAGGCGCTTTCCCACCTCACCGCGACTGTCTATTTCACCTTTCCTTCTCTGCGCCCACCTCCCTAGCCCACTGCCATCTACACCTCGTTTTTCTTTTGCCAATCGTCTCTTTTTCGCGGCACAAGGACAGTTACTGGTGATATACTGCAATAAAGCACCCGAGCCCGCCCAGCATACCGAGTAGACATTGATTTTCGACGTACAGACGACGTCTGCGTTCCCGCTGCTGCGCCTGTCGATTCCAAATGTGCCAGCTTCTGGCTGCCCTTCTCGCATTGTCCTGAGCACCAGTCGACGTCCTGCTATGGAAGCGGGTGAATTTGGCGCCAGACAAACGTGTGTTTCTTGATTTCTTCTTATCTGCCTGCCTCTTTCCTTGGGCCTTTCTTTGGCTGTTTCTCTCTGCTCTCCTCTTTTCGCCCCTTCAGCCTTATTTTGTCTACTCTTATTTCTCTCTTTCTCTTCTCCTCTTCTATTCCTTTTCTCCTCTCTTCTCTTCCTCTTCTACCTCTCTTCTTCTCCCCCCTCTCCTCTTCCTCTCCTCCTCTTTTCTCCCCTTATATTCTTCTCTCCTTCTCTCCCCTTCTCCCGTCCAGCTATTAAACTCTTCGGTTCAGCAACAGAACCACTTCGACTCGAGACCCCTCTGCCGCCGACACCTCCATTTACCGCTCTCGGCCACCGCCATCACCGCCGGCGCTCCCGCGACAGCCCTATACGACATCCCGTTCCGCCTCCGGACCCGGACCCGGCACCGGCTTCGGTCCAGGCCCGATAACAGAGGCCAAAGACGCCGCCAAGAGCATGGCCATGGCTGCCACCGCCCTGCTCAACCCTAGTACTTCCTACTACGCCCACAGTCCTTACTCTTCTTCCGGCAGCTACCACTCCTCCGCCCCGACGCCGCCCTCGACATTGACTGGCCTGATCTCTCCCGTTGACTCTCGCCGCACCTCAGACGACGACATGGCTCACCGTCAGTCTCTCCCCTCCATTCAGGAGGTCATTGGCAAGGGTGCGCCCTCCTACTCCTCCAACTCTGCACCACCCACCTCCCTTCCCACCCCGAGTCTGCCATCGCCCTTTGGTCCTCCCTCGTCGGCGCGATCCTTTTCCACCGAGGCTTCCAGCGACCGCAAACCATCACCACACGGGATGCATCACTCCATTGCGCCGCCGCCATCCTCGGCCTCGTCCATCTACAACCCCCGCCCGGACTCCATGTCCGCCGGCTTCCCCGGCTCCATGCGATCACAGCCTCCGCCACCGCCGCCATCGTCCCAGCAGCAGCAACAGCAGCCGCAACATCCGCAACATCCTCCGCAACAACAGCAACAGCAACAACAGCCGCCTTCGTTGCCGCCACCGCTCTCTGGCCGCCCTCAACCCCGTGGCCCTCCTCCATCACCACCACCTAGCATGGAATCCCATGCCGGCTTATCTTCCTACCATCACCAACAACCGCCGCCGCCGCCGTCAATGCGGTCATCACAGCAGCACCAGCCACCGCAGCAGCACCATCAACAACAGCAACACCAATCGCAGCCACCACACTCGCATCTCCCGCATCAGCAGCACCAGCAGCCGCCGCCACACCATTCGTATCATCACTCCGCTTCGCAAGATCCCAAGCCGCAGCATGCGCATAGTCCTCCGCACCTGAATATCTACCCTCCGTCGTCTAGCGCCAATGCGTACGGCTCTCAGTCTTCGGCCCAGCAGCCTCTCCCGCCACCCCCCGGCCAGATGCCCCCTCTGTCTGCGTCTTATCCCGTCTCACCTCGGCACTCGGGCCCGCCGTCTCTACCGTCACCCTACGAGGCACACCAGCACACACCTGTCCACGAGGGCTCGCCAGATTTTGGGCGTCCACGCACACGCTACGACCAGACGGTCAACAGACATTTCGAGGCCTGGAATTACAACGAATATCTCTCCAGGGTAGGTTGACAGATCTAGAGACGGGCCCTACCGGCCATCGATCAGGTACTGACAAGGCAGATTGGGCGCAATGCCCGGACCATTTTCACCTTTGCCGAAACCTTTGGCAATAGCGTGCGCGATGAGCACGGCTCCCAGCACATTGCCGGCCGCATGCCCAGTGAACGCGAGGTCTGCGAGATGATCAACAATGCTGATTGGCAAAAAATCATGCTCGAGAACCTACGCAACATCATCCAGCAGACTGTCGTCAACGAACGATCCGGTCCCGGAAGTGCGAGCCGCCAAAAGCCCTATGAAGAGATGGACACGGCCATGTATGGGGACTCTATGGCGGTCAAGAAGAGACGCGGAGTACGTATTCTCTGGATTTTGTTGCTTTTGTGTTTTTCTTCCATTCCTTCATTGTCCTTTTCGCGCTCACCGCTAACAATTGGTTACAAGCAGAGAGCGGCTCCTCCAGGCCGATGCCACAGCTGCAATCGCATCGACACCCCCGAATGGCGCCGCGGACCTGACGGTGCCCGCACCCTGTGCAATGCCTGTGGCTTGCACTATGCGAAACTGGAACGCAAAAAGCAGCTCGAAAGCAGAGTGAATCGCCCCAACGCCAAGCACCCTGATGAGCGTCACTAAGACGCTGTTCCGCACGCGCTCCACATCCCATGCTTTTTCCTATTACGAGGATTTCACGCGACCATGATACCATACACTACATTAGTACTGGGACTTTGAAGAATAAACGTCTGGCGCAGAGACACAAAACATGACAAGTGACTGCGGAGTCTGCGGCTCGTCTCTCTCCAACGCACGTTGCTCTGCCAGCCCTCTCGGTTATACTTGGACCTCGGTGTTCTTTCCCCCACTGGGCGTTTTCTTTCGTGGCTCTTCGGCCCGCCATGTTCCTCACGGGAGTGGACTGTCTTCTGCCAGCGTTTATATTTGGCTTTTTCATGAGAGATGACCACCTCTCTACTTTTTTCTCTTTTGACTCCTTTATTTTCTTCCTTTCTTCTCAGTCAATCTAGATAGTATGGGCCGATTGTTTCTCCTGCTGTCTGATTAGCTGGGGCGTGTTCATACCCGCTTACTTTACTATTCTGTTTTATAGCAATCTCGGCTATGCGTTATCATTTTAATATTCAAACACTTGGGAGAAACCTGGAGACTCAACATGGACATCAAATCAACAAGTCTTTGGCCTTTTGAATTTGCTTTTGCTTTTTGTCGGGAGAGGAACGGAGCTTGCTTGGTGGCTACGGCGGACCGGAGGACCGGACGACGGGGGAACGGGGCGACTGGGAGAACAGGCGGCCGGGGCGGTTTCGGAATGGAGGAACGAAGAAATGGGCGAATCTTGGGTCATGACAGAACACAAGCAAGCAAAGAAGACACCCGAGAAAAATAAAGGGATGACGGCATACGGATATCGCGAGTAGTGCCAGCGGGACTTTTTGCCCATTTCTTTAAAAGAACAGGAAGGATGTGATTCTCTGCCATGATTTTTGCATGCATGCCTATACCCTCTTCTTCCTATATGTCTACATTGCCTGTGTTTTTCGCTCTTGGCCCGAATATGTCTGGTCATTTCCTGGACCGGTGCCCGAGAATTTGTTGGTTTCCTCTTTTTTCGGTTTATGACTTTTGATGGCCGGGTTGGCCTTACTGGATAGGGTCAGGCTGCGAATCAAATAATGACAGCGTTCCGGAGAGCTGAATAGACACTTTTTTTCACGACAGTATGGGCACAACAATGAGTGCAACAAACATCTAGATTCTTTGCACCGCATGGCTGTTGCCGGGGCTTCTGGGGTGGCAATGCCTTTTTTGTTTTTTTCTTTTCGCAAAAATGACAGGTATAGTCCGCTGCAAGCAAATGCGAGGTGCAAAGAGAGGAAGAAGCAGCTGGCGATGCGTGGCTACCTCGGGACCTCCTTGTGCCGCCCCCTTGTTTCCTCCTCGTCCGCCTTTTCCCATGTCTCTTCAGATCGCCGTCGTGCCACTGCCGGCAACCAAAATCCAGATACGGGCACATTACCACTACACCAGCCGCGAAAACACACATCTGCCGTGTGCGACGGGACGTGTCTGGACACAGAAACAGCCAAACATGCCAGAGTAGAGGCACTTGTGTATTGTACCCATTGCATAGAAAAACAGTATGCACCGCAGTTGAATCGTGTAATTATATCCAAGACGGAACGCAACGCGCGGCCAGAGCCGTGCCCCGTTTCCCATGTCCCATGCCCTTTCCCTCCATTGTTCCATACACATGCACAGGCACTGCGTTGCAGTGAAAATCAACATAAAAAAACAGCCGTCTGCCCTCTACAGGAGAAGAGCACCAAACAGCGTAAAGGCAAACACCACACCCGACACGTACAGAGGGCTCTTGTCCATGGGGGCGGAGATACTGTGGCCAGCGCTCTTCTTGCCGGTGGCCGTGGAGGTGGACGTGGAGGTGGACGTGGCCGTAAAGGTGCCGGCAGCCGTGCTGCCGGCATTCTGGGAGCCGTCGCCGGTCAGGCCGGGGCCCGTGCCGGCGCCCTTGGTGAGGTACTGCTTGGCGCCGTCGGGCATGGCCGGCAGCGACGTGGAATCGACCAGCCAGACCGAGTCCTTGGTGGGACAGCTCTGGGTGTTGGTGGTCGAGGCGGCACCGCCGTCGCCGGTGGGCGCCGGGTTGGCGCTCAGGGCGCTGGCAAACTTGGTGAACTCGGGCAGCTCGCTGACCTGCGTGCCGCTGACCGAGGCAATGCCGTAGTCGTTGGCCTCCAGCGCGTACTCGTACATTAGGCCGCCCGAGTACACGCCCGTCATCTCCGAGCTCATCAGCGCCTTGATCTCGCCAAAGTCACGGCCGTTGGTGATGCAGCCGTACTCGGACAGGAAAATGGGCAGACCGTAACCAGTAAAGTTCTTGACCTTCTGGTCCCAGCCGGACACGGTGAAGTCGGTGTTGCACCAAGAGTAGTCGTTCTGAACACTGTTAGAAATCACCTCTACCAGCTTGTGCCGCCACCACTTACAAAGGCAAAAAAGTCACTGCGCTCGTCGTCAGAGCCGCAGTTCATGTAGTCGGCCAGCTGCATGCGGTTCTGCGCAACGTCGGCGGCTGAGTAGCCCACGGGGATGGAGCGGTAGCCGCGCTTGGAAATGTACTCGCGCATGTCGCGGGTGACGGCCTTGACGTAGGGCGCCGACAGGGTGGACTCGGCGGTCGAGTTGATAACCTCGTTGCCCGAGAAAAAGGCCAGCGTGTTGTTGTAGCTGGCAAAGGCGTCAATGGTGGCAAATACGCTCTGCAGGTAGACGGCATTGTACGACGGGGACGGGTTCTCGCGGTTGATAGAGTAGAGCGGATTGTTGGCGTCGAGAATGACATAGATGCCAGCGTCGGCCAGGGCGTTCATGCAGGTGTCGTGGTTCTTGGAGTTGTCCGTGATGTAGACACGGACAGTGTTGACGCCCAGCTTCTTGAACTCCTTAATGTCGCGGCTGCAGATGGACTCGTCGGCCAGCGGATCGACCATGTCGGACGAGCCGCCGGGCTGGTAGTCGATGCCACGCACGTAGAAACGCGAGCTGCCGGCATAAAAGGCTATGGCTGTCAGCAATCTGGCTTTGGTTGGTTCTCCGTCCTCTAGCCCCAGATTCACTTACCATTGCCAGATACCGTTACAGCCGTAATGGAGGTGGCACGCTTAGGCAATTGCGGGATCGTCTTGGACGCCTTAGCGGCCACCTGGGGTGCAGCAGCCAAGGCGGCCAGGGCAGTGAGAGCAACAGTCAACATGGTGCCGGTGATGAACAAGGACGTGGATGACGATGGCGATGGTTGACAAGAATTTCTCCAATGGAGCTAAAGTCGATGAACGAGAGACGAAGAAGCCAAATAAACGGCTCAAAATGTACAATGCCGGAAGAACTACTGAACAAAAGACTAAAAGTTATAAAGAAGGCAGTAAGGGAGAAACGAGAGTGAGAGAAGACGGACGGGAGAAAACGAGAGGGGATAACAAGACAGAAAAGAAGGAGAGAAAGACGGAGCGAGCGCTTTCAGCCATGCATTCAAATTCTCAGCTCCAATTGACGCTGATCAAGGCGGGAAACCACACTACTCCGTACAGGGGGTGGCGGATCCCATTACGGGGCCCTCAGGCGCGCTTCCCAGGAACGTGTCGGCGTTATTTACTCTGAAAGTACGAGGTGTACAAAGAAAGTACAGCAAACAGCGCTCCAGCTGGCACAGTGCCGAGCGCGCCGGACACGCGGGGCCGAGGCAAACAAAGAAAATGAAAGGCTCTGTTTACGCGTCAATATGCTTTTATGCTCAAGGCTTGTTAGAAGCAGAGAAAAGCGTGAATTTGAATCTACAGTCACGGCTGAGAGAGAAAATGGCTTTGTCAGCATAAGAGGAAGCTGCATCTTTACTTTTTGCCATTTATTTCGGTCGTTCAGAGACCCTTTGTTTTTTTACACTGCACGTTGCTCCAGCCAACACTGAAAATACTCGTGAATGTATACATTGCTGTGGCCCGCCAACACTGAAAATACATTGTGAATGCGTCATTCATAGTGTTTAGGAATACGAACTTGTGAAAAACAATACTAGCACCGCCGCAAACACTTACATCTGCACTCCTACCACGCCAGTTCTACCGTGAACATGGCTCAATCGTTCAGTACTTCAAAGTCTTCAGCGTCGTAAATCACAATTGGGCGAAATCCTCGTACCGCAAAGGAAACAGAGAAAACAGGACGGGTGGTGGAAATTGGCAGTGCCGCCACAGAGACGAAACAGACATTCCGCAACAAGCAATGGCGCATTTTAGCCGATCTCCCCACTGAAAACAGGCCGGCAGCTCGGCAGTGGACGCTATGTTGGAAAGTGGGCCTTTTGATGGGTTCACGCTACCGCCAACTTTGCATCCTTCTCAGACCATATTGTGAACGGCACAGTACACCATTCCGCAGCCTTGCTTTGCAAATGACCCTTTTCGATTTTATATACACATCTATCAAAGCTTGATTAAATATACGCCGTAATGCAACATGCAGGGAACACGCAGAGCTCGAAACAGACCTGTCCACCCTGACTATCTTCTCCCCTTCTTTTCTTCCTCCCCCCCTTCTTTTGTTCCTCCCCTTCTTTCTTCCTCCTCCCCTTCTTTCTTCCCCCTCCCCTTCTCTTGTTCCTCCTCCCCTTCTCTTGTTCCTCCTCCCCTTCTTGTTCCTCCTCTCCCCATCTTTTGTTCCTCCTCGACCCCCCTTATACCAACTGAATGTAACTCGCCGGCACGCTCTTCGACACGCCGCCCTTCTCCACCTCGGCCCAGCCGTCGCCGGGATCTTCCTTGACCAGCACAAACCGCTCGCCCTCGTCCATGCTGTGCTCCGCATCGCTCTGGGCCGTGTATGCATACATGGCCTCGACATACCTTAGCTTCTTGGCTCCGCGTCGCGGCGCTACCGCCGGCCCTTTCTTCTTCGGACCGCCGCTGCCGCCGCCGCCGCTGGTCCCAATGGACGAGCCGCTGTTGGAGTACGTCGACGGCGGCCGCGCAGACTGTCCCGTGTTCTGCGGCGCCATAGCGGACGGTGTTCCTGGCACGACGTCCACATAGGATGCCGGCACTAGTCCCTCTTTGTAGCCCGCCCGCACTTTAAGCCAACCCGAGCCGCCTGGCAGTCAGTATGAGAATGAGAAGGAGGGGCGCAAAACGAGACACTAGACAGATGTAGCAAAGAAAAACCTACTGTCTGGTTCGAGAATGGTCACCTCGCGCCCCTCGGCCACTGACAACTCCCCCTCGCCGTTGGCCTCAAAGCTGTACACCATCTTTCCCTTGGGCTGCTCGCTGCCTGCCGCTTTGGATTCCGGGATGCTGCCAGGCAGCTCGTTGATGTAAGCCGTCGGCGGCGGTGCCATGATGCGATGGCTTTTGCGGGCTGCAGCGCTCGTACCGGCACCAGTGCTTCCGCGCGGACTGGCCGGTAGCTCTGCAACAGTCGTCGCTGTCGTCGTCATGGACGTGCCGTCGTCGGGCACCGCAGGCGACCGCGCGCCCGATAGGGAGCGGTGTGCGCTTGTGGCATAGCCGGAACTGAGCGAGTTCATCGTATTGGACCGGCTCAGGCCGGGCAGCTCCGACACATTATCGGCCGATGCGCCGGTCCCGCCCGGCTTGAGCAGGGCGTTGGCTGTCTCCTGGCGCTCCTGCTTCAGCTTCTTGCGCTCGTCCTTGCTCTGCTCGCCAGGGCACTCGGCCGGCACCTTCATCTCGCATTTGCTGTGGCACGTGTAGCCGCAGTCGCGGCAGTCAAAGCCTTTGGCCGACAGACCCCAGATACGCTCGCCGCAGAGATCGCAATTGGTGGGGATCTTGAACGTCTGCGACTTGAAGTTGTGATTGCGTGCACCCAGCGTCACGTCGCCCACTGCCGCCGTAATGGTGGACGTTTCCACCTCGGCCGACAAGCGGCGCCGCTCCAGCGCGTACAGGTCTTCCTGCAGCGCAAACATTTGCGTCACCACCAGGACCTCGTCCTTCTTCTCCTTGCCCTCGCGCACGCGCTGCTTCAGCGCCTTGGCCGACTCCACCTCGCGCCGCTTCTTGTCCACCTCGCGCCGCAGCTCGCCCAGCTGGCTCTTGGACTTGTTGAGCAGGTTGCGCAAAAAGATCTTGGCGTTCTCGTCTACAACCATGGCGTCGTCGTCCAGCCAGACCGGGCTCGGCTCAAAGACCTTGTCCATCGGCTCCTGCCACGGGCCTGCGTTGTGTCGAATGTACATCATGGAGTCCAGCTGCGGCTGGTTGCGTGCAATCTCCTGCGTCTGGTGCTGGGTCAGGTCGGTGCTCCGCTGCAGCATGGCCGTCTCCAGCCGCGACGCCAGTGACCACAGCTCGTTGAGTCGCAGCGTGCGGAACTCGGACAGGTCCTGGATCGAGTCCAGCAGCTCCGGCACGTACTCGTGGTAGTAGCGCTCTTTCTGCTTGTTGGTGACGTGAATGGCAATAATGTAGCTGTTCTTGACATTGTTCATCTCGATCAGCTGCTGTTGGTACGCGCTCTGCGCCTTGGCCTGGCCAAACCCGGACTCGGTCTTTTTGCGCCGGCTTTCCACCTCCTGGCACACGGCATCGTACTTGGCCTTGGCCTTGCGCAGCTCCGTGTACGACGTGTCCCGTTCCTTCTCGACCTTGTCGGCAAAGTCGGCGTGGCGCTTGCGCAGCTCCTCGAACCGTAGAGAAAGCGTCTGTAGAGGCGTAGCCACCTGCGTGACAATGTCGTTGCCCATGTGGTCGTGCTCGTCTGCCAGCGCTTCCAGCGTCGTCAGCTGGGTCGTCCATGTGGTGAGTGAGGCACTGCAGGTTAGCCCTCTTCTTCCCCCCCATCTTCTCTCTTCGCCTTCCTCGCGCCTCACCTTTCGAGAGAGCCCGGCGTCAAGACTGGTGTTTCTCCGACGCTCAAAATCGATGACTTTCGTGTCTTCTTCTCAAAGTACTTCTTGGCGAGAGCCTTGAGTTTGCCCGCATACTCCTTCTCGATGGCGCTCCGTTCACGATAAAACTGCTGTATGTCGTCCAGCCAGGAAATCCCGTTGGCCACCCAGGCATTGGCCGGCTTGAAGCCATCCTAGAGAGGGCATGCTTAGCAACAACACATGGCCGGCCACCAGGACAAGGGCACAAAAACACGTCTAAACAAACCTTGAGCTCAGAGCCGAATGTCGGTGCTGCCGTCGCCATAGTGGGCGGCTTTTGCTAAACGACTGCCCTGCCGACAGGCCGCGCGCAACCGTTGCAGAGTGCGGACGGGGAGGGATGCTCGCAGGAGAGTTGTCCGCGGGTGTCTCGGCAAATGTGCGGCCAGCTGTGACGCTCAAAGGTTGGTCGGGTCCGATGATAGGCGTAGTACAGTACATCTCCTATGCGGGGGAGGAAAAGCGGTTGGCTTTATGGCCTAGGGCGATGGCTGCAGTAGGGGCTGGAAGGCGCGCTCGGGTATCTTACATAAGGCAGGCCAGGCAGAGCCCCGTTCACACTAACGAGGCATTGTAGCACCAGAAACAGCTGTAAGAGGAGGCCAGACGTAATGCGTGAACCGGGCTTGCGTAATGCATCAGTTGCATCAGTTACATCAGTTGCATCAGAGTATGTCTGTTGGCAGTCTCACATCAGTGCCCGGCTGCTGCTGCTGCTTTTCGGTGGTCTTCGGTCAAGAATAGGTATTACAGCGAGGCCTGGTGAAGCCCCTGTATTACTAGTACTATGCGGTACATAATTGTACGCTATAGATGATGAGCCAATCACATGTCCCACAGCTCACCGCGCCCCTCCTCTTGAAGAGCAGCCAAAGCCACAGCCTCTCAGATCACTCAACAACATGATTCAATTCCATTTACAGCCTCCCTGCTCGACGAGACTCAGTCTGATCTGGTCAGCCTGATAGGCTGTTGGGCCAGGGCTTTGGACAGCTGCACACTAGAGTGAGTATATTCGTGTTTTAGGTTCACTGCTTTCCCTGCTGGCCAGCAGGATGCTGTTAGAGTGCAGCGGCGCCCACCAGGCCGAAGCCCATGCCGTTAAGGAGAGATACTTGACTCGGGTCCGCAGATCCGCCGGGACATTGTCATATGCCAGCAAAGACACTTCGTATACACAACTGGCCTGTTGGACCTTTCGAATCCAAGCTTGCATAAAGGCCATGGCTGTGTCTAAGGGAACGCCTCCTCCGTTGGCTCCAATTGTACGCCCGACACCTGCAACTCATTGCATCCGAATCGCCTTTCAGATTCGATGGCCTTGTTTGTTTCGGCACCTTTAGGGAGTGCCGTCGTCAAAGACGCATGGCAATGTTGCCGCGATTTGAGTAGCCGTATACTCTCTGATCTCAGTCCGATCTAGCCCCTGTAATTTCAGCATCATAAGAAGCCCATTTTGCTTTCTCGCTTCATTAAAGTAGAGGTAGACCCTCTTTAATAGTTGCAAAAGAAACGATAATTTTCTGTCGTTCACACAGAGGAACTGCCTTTAATATTCGGTAATGTCATGTGATACGTCACGGGAATGTCAGTTTCTACCGCAAAGGTGAAGGCACGCTAGGCGAACAGCTCTCGACCCCACCATCTCTAACGTTGTTGCTTTGCGACTTTTCGCGTCTGTGCTATTGAGAGCAGGACTTCAATCACGTTACGGGCAGAACAGAACTGCTTCTCACATTACAGGCCTCTATCGGCTACCAAATATTTATCTGCTGCTATATTATTCACATTTCTGTACCTATCAGGTGCGTCCGAAACCGGATTTTTGCATGCATGCATAGTGGTCGCTAACCACAAAATCGACCGTTTTTTGCCCATAGATTCTGTTCCTCTCTCTCGCCCACTAGCAATAGTTCACACGTCTATATCATGTCTGACCTTGCAAGCCGCATTACACGGCCAGATGCACCTGCAGCCGAGAAGCCCGCCGAGACACCGGTCCAGGGCGACGGCACCGGCCTCCTCGAGTCCACGTACGATGTCGAGGTCAAGCTCAGCGACCTGCAGAGTGACTCTGACAACCCGCTGTCATCGGTGTCTTCCTTTGAGGAGCTAGGACTGTACGTAAATTTTGGAATGATTTTTCATCTGATACTGGTGGCGGCCATGGCAGCTCATTGCTAACGCTCTCTTACAGCAAGGAATCCATCATCAACGGCCTGTTTGCGCTAAACTTTAAGAAGCCGTCCAAGATCCAGGAGCGTGCGCTTCCGCTGATGCTCTCGAACCCCCCCCGCAACATGATTGCGCAGTCACAGTCGGGCACCGGCAAGACGGCTGCCTTTGTCGTGACTGTTCTCTCGCGTGTCGACTTTAGTCAGCCCACAACGCCCCAGGCCCTGGTTCTGGCGCCCAGCCGCGAACTGGCCCGTCAAATCGAGTCCGTCATCAACTCCATTGGCCAGTTCTGCGAGGGTCTTAAGGTGGCCGCAGCCATTCCGGGCGCTGTGGAGCGTGGCAGCTCTGTGCAGGCCAATGTCGTTGTGGGCACCCCGGGAACGGTGTGGGATCTCATGCGGAGAAGACAGTTTGACGTGTCCCAGCTCAAGGTTTTTGTTATTGACGAGGCCGACAACATGCTGGACCAGCAGGGCCTGGGCGAACAGTGTGTGCGGGTCAAAGAGTATGTGGTTCTTCCGTTTCCATCTGCTCGTCTTGCCATGTTGACGCTTTCTACAGCAAACTGCCAAAGACGGTGCAGGTCCTACTCTTTTCGGCCACTTTCCCCGAGAAAGTTATGCGCTATGCCGAGAAGTTTGCGCCGAGTGCCAACCAGATGCGTCTGCGGCAACAAGAGTTGACTGTGCGCGGTATCTCGCAAATGTACATGGACTGCCCGTCGGAAAGCGAAAAGTATGAAGTGCTGTGCAAGCTTTATGGGCTGATGACAATCGGCTCCTCTGTCATTTTTGTCAAGGTGAGCGGCTGCCCCGAGTGCCCACAAGCAGCAGCAATAGCAGAAATAGCAGTAAACTAACGCCCACACGTCAGACCCGCCAGAGCGCAAACGAAATCCAGCAAAAAATGGAGGCCGACGGCCATAGGGTTGCCGCTCTGCACGGCGCCTACGAGGGAGAGAGTCGTGACGCGCTCCTAAACGACTTTAGGACCGGCAAGTCCAAGGTGCTCATCACCACCAACGTCCTGGCCCGTGGCATCGATGTCTCGAGCGTGTCCATGGTCATCAACTATGATATTCCCATGAAGGGCGTGGGAGACCGGGAGCCTGACGCCGAGACGTATCTCCACCGGATTGGCCGGACTGGTCGTTTTGG
The DNA here is from genome assembly GCA_019925625.1 of Graphilbum ipis-grandicollis. Lineage (NCBI taxonomy): Eukaryota > Fungi > Ascomycota > Sordariomycetes > Ophiostomatales > Ophiostomataceae > Graphilbum > Graphilbum ipis-grandicollis. The sequence continues at coordinate 862,441 of JADHKH010000002.1, read as the reverse complement.
CCGCGTGGGCGTCAGCATCAGCTTTGTCTATGACAAGAAGAGCTTCACCGCGCTGTCTGAAATTGCCAACCACTACGGCATTGACCTGATCCAGCTCAGTCCCGACGACTGGGAGGCAACCGAGAAAAAGGTCCGCGAGATTCTCAAGTCGGCGCGCGCCCAGCCGGAATATGCTCCTACAGCGGTGGCCTCATCATAGTGAGTGTCTGACACAGACCCATGTCTGGAGTTTTTTGGCTAAACAAACCGCCTTAGGTGAATGCAGCGATCAGAATGGTAGCATGGAACGAGGGGCCTCAACAGGATTTCACCACGTGGTTTTATCGCTCGGAGGGGAGTTTGTATGAGTTGTGGGCTGTGGTCTGTGGATTATGGGCAGATAAAAGATTCATTGTCTCATTCTCCAGAAAATGGGTTGAAAAAAAGACGGATGAGGGAGAGGACGGTGCAGCAGAAACAGGGCGGTTACTCATGCTACGGCGAGAGGACCCCTTTCACTTAGATACCGGCTGTTATTGGCCACTGCAAGCTTATGCTGCTGCCATCACAATCACGACTTTTACGTCTTGTTTAAAGCCTTGGGGCAGCCTAAAGAGAAAAAGGGGGGTTTTCATAGTAGACAAGGCTTTGTATGTTTCCGATAGTGCGTCATATAGACGGCATGCAGAGAGAAAACACCAAACTACACTGTATATAATGCACGGAGGCATGGATATGGTGTCAAGGCCGTTCCAGGGCGCGCGTAATAAATAGTGTACTGAGTGCAACGTCTACAATAAGAAACAAAATAGGAAGTTGAGGTTACCGCCAGCGCTTAAGAGAGTCACGTGCCAGGATGCGAAGCGTTCTGGTTTTACTTAGCGCCGGCCTACTCTTCCCGTTAGGAAAATTAGCCGCCCTCTAGCGCCGCCATGGCGAGCGAGTAAGAATCCTTGCTGGACGGCTGGGTTGTTGACGTTCATTTGCTGCATCCGAGTTCCTCCACCTGCAGAGCTGGCGACTGGCCAGTGGCGGTGGCCGTACGAGCAAGCATGGCTCCGCCCGAGAACAGCAGACTCGCTTTGGCTTCCACACTTGGAGCGTGTCGCTTTGTACTTTGCCTATCGTAAATAGCAACGGCCAACAAGGGGAGGGGATCCCCAATGAAATGGCCTTGACAGCATCAGCAGTGGGGGCTCTTCTATTGGCGGCTCAAGGCCATTGTTTGCGGGCGGCCGGACGGTGACTTGCCTTGGCCAATTTGGCGGAGAGATGTGGGAACGCCTGCAAGCGACGGTGTACTCTGCTATATGGGGTTTGCAGACGGCGGCTATGTTTGACGGTGGAGGAGGACATGGTAGATTTAGATGACAGGCCGACAGAGCTGCATGAGAGCCATGGGCCGTCGGGATAGTTGGGAGTGGACTGAGCTGGCCGTTGTCGCGTACCAGGACACATTGGGCGGTTGCCGTTAAGCCATTTGTTTTATCTCGAGTTGAGCCGCCCGTTTTTACGCGTATTCTGCATCTGTTTCCATTCTGTTTCTGTCTTGTTTTACTGTTCTTGTCGTGCTTGTTTGCGTTCTCGTTTTCATTTACATCTTTCCGCTTCCCGGCTGCTCTTTTGGCTTGACAACTCAACTGTGCATTCATTCCTTCTCCCTATCGAGCCCGAGTCTCTTTCCCATTGTTGACGGCCATGTGGGATGCTGGGATCCTGCTGGTCTTGCGAGCGTCTTTTACTTGTGCAGTGTAAGTCGGATCCTGGCTGCCGCTGTCTTTATTAGACGGCCGTTGCTGACCACAACCGCTGCGCCGACAGTTTTTCTCCCAGATGTCACTCAGACGCACAGCTCAGACGGCCCTGCTCTTGCTGTGTGCTCTAGACTTGGCAGCCGCTTCCTCGTCGATTGCCCTCCCGAGCGAGGCCACCAGCTTTGTGCCCGCCTGCGCCATCAGCTGTCTGTCCTCCTTTATCAATGCCGATTTCCCGGCCAGCCTGTGCGGACAGCAGCCCACGCTCCAGTGTCTCTGTGCCCATACCGGCTCCAACGGCTTCACCCTTGGCGAGGGCGCCATCTCGTGTGTGGCCTATGAATCCAATACCGGCAAGTGCTCCGGCAACGATGCAAGCTGTAAGTAAAACAGGCTGGACAAGACGTTGCGGCTCTTTAAACGGGGATTAACGCGAATCTGCGATAGCCTCTGCCTCTGTCAAGGCCTACTCCATGTGCCACGGCGAGCAGAGCGCCGCGGCCGAGACTCACGCGACGCTGCTGGCCACATTGGTCATTCCGGCTCAGACGTCGGCTCAGACAACAACGACAAGCACAAGAGCCACGGCCAAGAAGACGACTACGGCCACGGCCACAGCCACGGCCATTGCTTCCACCACTTCCGCGCACTCCTCGTCGCCATCATCGACTTTTGCATCCACGCCCAGCACGTTGGGTGCCCCCGTCTCCTCGTCAGCCTCGGCCTCGGCCGCTTCTTCCGCAAACGCCCAGTCCACCGCCACGGCCGCCCAGCAGACGTCTTCCAAGAACGTGTCTACCGCCAAGATTGCCGGCATCGCCGTCGGGTGCAGTCTGGCCGCCATCCTCGTCGTGGGCATGTTCATCGTCGCCCACCACCGCCGCCGCCGGATGCTCGCAGATTTCCCCGACGAGGCCGGTATGGCGACAGCAAAGCCTAGCGGTGGAAGCGATGGCGGCCGGAACTTTCGAAACAGCAACCCGCTGGGCATCAACATTTCGGCTCCCATGAACCTGGAGCCGCAGGGGCGCTTTCAAAAGAGCCGCGGCGGCGGCGGCGGGACGTCTGACATTACCAGGATGGCCATTTCGCTGGGCCTGGCGTCACCCGCGCGGGTTCAGACCCGGCCCATGTCCTCGCGGCCTTTTTTGGCGTCTGCCGGATCGCAGGTTTCGAGCCGCTACGATCCTCCGCAGGAGTTTTTTACCGAAGCACAGAGATTCCCCGATATTCCGGCGCAAGGCAAAGATGCTGTCGTTGCCGATACCGCTGCCGCTTCTGCCGTGATGCCGGCTGCTCCTGCCGTGATGCCGGCTGCTCCCACCCCTCCTCTTTTCGTCCCCGCCTCGCCTTCTGCACGAGAGACCACTGCCAATATGCCTAAAGGGACCCCTCTCACTCCCCCGGCCGCATCCGAGGGCGGCCAGGCGTCGCAGACCAACTCCTTTGCCCGGATCGGGGCCAGCACGGCGCCTGCTCCTGATTTTCTGCGGCCGGGAAGAGGCCCGATTGCCTCGCTCAACCGCGACAGCATCGTCACCGAGTTTGCCGAGGACGGCGAGTTTGACAGCATCGACGCCAGCGGAAGCAGATATCCGACACTGCAGCGGTCGCTGGCTCAGTTTGGCGGTGCACAATATTCTTTGGACACAAAGTCAGTAGCGGCGGCGGCAACAGGACGACCAGGAGCATCACCGGTAGCGGCGGCTGCGGCAATACGACCAGGAGCATCATCAATAGCAGGCGCGACAACAGGACGACCAGGAGCATTATCGGTAGCAGGCACGGCAACCATGCTGGGAAAAGGCCGCCGCTACCAGGACCTGCCCGGCCTCCCTCCCAACACACCGCCGGCGGTTCGGCTTGAAGTCAATGGAAACCAGGTGTTTTCCTCGCCGTCACTCATTCCACAGCCGCTCAATGTGCGCAGCAGCAATGCCTCACTTTTGCAAAGGGACTATACTGGCTACAATGCCGAGCCAGTCATGGCAAAGACACCACAGCAGCAACAGCAACAGCAGCAACAAAAGCTACAGCTACAGCAACAGCAGCAACAGCAGCAACAGCAGCAACAGCAGCAACAGCAGCAACAGCCACAGCTACAACAAAACCATCCAAAGAGTAATCCATCCGGGGGTAGTCCCCCAAGAACCCTTGGTATGGCGAATGCGAGAGTCGCAGGCACTGCTTTTATGGTGTATCGGCCCAGCCAACCCGAGAATGAACAGCCGAGTCAACCCGGGCCGTATGAGCAAAACTACGAGGACTACTACATGTATCCATCAGAGGGCTATCAGCCGCCACAGACTCAGCTGTACCCGGAGGCCTACCAGCCGCCGCAGCCTCAGCTGTACCCAGAGGCCTACCAGCAAAGTCGACGGCCGGCAAGCCTACGGGACGACGCCGAGGAACAGCCCAGCCCGTCTTCCATGCTGGCCAAGAAGCGTCTGGGCACCGAACGAGCTAAAAGGCTGATGCTAGGAAACGCAACTGGCGACAAACAGCGTCGGCCACATAACGCCGGGTGGTCTCAGCTTAATCCTGGGGGCGAGGCGAGATCTCAGCAGTGGCCGCCGACTGTACCACAAACCAACGGCATCATGAGCCCAGGACTGCCGGCCACGCCTGGGTGGACACCACAGATCACGCCGTCACGAAACGGACGCGACCTCTACTTACGTGTCGGTTAATGCGAAGAAGACGACACTGGCAACGCATCTATCAAAACATCCTCCTTTCATTGAATCTTTGCAAAAACAATTTTCTGGATACTGTACAACATTTTTCATTCTTCAACTGTGTTTTATACCATATGTTTTATTAGCTGGGGGGTTCATCATCTGTTTCATTACTCGTTCTCTTTCTGAGCCTTCTTTTGTTTTGTTCTCATTTTACTCTTCTTACTTCATGCTTCATTCTGGAAATAATCAGCATGGGTCGGGAAACTGCATAAGCGCTCACAAAGCATAGAGCTTTTCTTTGTTCATTTGCTGTATATGCACTTTTAAATCAAGCATGTCTTTTCTAATAATTTCCCGTAGACAACACCCAAAAGACAATAACACATCAAGGCCAGTCGCAACTCCGGCCAATCAAAGCGGCAAATCGCTCCAGGTAGGTCTGGTCCTCTTGGTCAAACCCGGCAAGATCTGCGCAGTCAATGTCAATAATGGCAACAAGCCGTTCCGCGGCCTTGTCTGCCCCTGGTGCCAAGATGGGCACCACGATCTCGCTGCGGCTCTCGCTGTCGCAGGCAATATGACCGGGGAACTGGTCGACATCGGGCACCAGCTGCGTCTTTTGTTGCTTGGCTGCGGCACCGCACACGCCGCGGCCGATCTGGATTACCTGGCAGGCCACTTTTCCTTGAAAGGGGCCGAGGATGAGCTGGTTCGTCTGTGTGGGATCTACCGTGTAGAATCCTAGAATGTGTGAGGTGTTTGGAAAGACAAGCGGGTGCATGGCCACATTCCAGCTCGAGCTCCCCTTGAAATCAACCAGATCACTTACCGGCCCAGTTTACCTGGTTGCTGGGAGCTTCCAGAGACTTGTAGGCGTGCCAAAGGAGAGAAGAGGCATTTGAAAGATTGCTGAGAAAAGAGTCAGCTCAGAAATTGCTTCCAAAGTCTTGCTCACGCTGTACTGCTAAACTCACCAAACCTAAAGCCATGAACAAGCAGATGTTAGATCATTGTGTAGAAGGGGTACAACAAAACAAGACAAAAAGAAAAAAAGGCCGTATAAACCTACCCAGTTTCGCTGGCCGTCAAAAAGACCTTCAGCTTGCATTAAGACTTGCTCATAGGCTTCTTTCTTCGTGACTCCATCGGCAAATTTGGCCGCATCGGCATGCACCTGTAAAATTAGTCGTGAAGGCGTGAGAAAGTTTATTGGACTGTTTCAGCCTACCATAATGGGCAAACTCTTCTCTTGTTGCAGCTCGAAAAAGGGTTTCTTTCCAGCCAAATCCCCGCTTGGACGGCAGTCTTCAGGCGAGTTTTTTTTATATATTTCCCTTTTTATTGAGATATGGCAAAAATATTTCTACTACTGCTTGTAATGGCAATCACAATGTGACGCCATTCCCCAGGAAATGATTAAGGCCGTTCGTGGATCACGTGCATCGCTTTAGCTGGAGCTCTTTCCCCGAAAAGGAAAGGGGAGAGCGGCCCAACGAGCTTCCCCGTTAAGCATAAACAGAGGCAATGATGTAAGCCATCGTCATCCTTGCATCGCATCTCGAAGAAGCAGCAGCTCGCATTTTCTTGATTGTCATAGAGACGGATGTTATTTTAATTTCAAGACGGACCTCGCTATGGGGAACAGCAACTGCGCTACCAATCCGGCTGAGGAGCCGCTGCAGCCCGACATGGGTGCCGGAGAGGTCGAAAAAGGGTTGCCGAAAAGGACCATCGACGGGCAGCGACGAGCAGGGCGAGCCATACGGGTCGTGGGAGCTATGCTTCTTTGCTTAGCTGTTATTCACGCGTACTGGAGCTTTGCATCGGGCGCTGGCTGGACGAATGCGCTGCGGTGTTCCAACCAGGACTGGTGTAAGGCGGCGACGCCGGGCACCGAGTCGGGCGGCCAAGATCGAGGCGACGTGTTTCTGCTGGGTGTTGGCAAGGCTGATATCACGGGCCCCGTGGTTGAGATTAATCTGATGGGGTATGCCGACCCGAAGCAGGTGGGCTCGGGGCTGCGCCAGCGGCTCTACTCCCGGGCGTTTATTGTCGGCAGTCTCGACGCGGACAAGGCAGACGAGCGGTTTGTCTATCTTGTGCTGGACACACAGTCGGGCGACACGGCGGTACGCTACGGGATTCTGGAAGGCCTGCGCAGCCTGGGCGCCGAGTACTCGGTATATGGACAGCACAACGTGGCCGTGACAGGCACGCATTCGCATTCGGGCCCGGGTGGCTGGCTCAACTACCTGCTGCCGCAGATCACCAGCAGGGGGTTTGACAGACAAGGATTCCGCGCCATTGTCGATGGCGCTGTGTTGTCCATCCAGCGCGCGCACGAAGCACTGCAGCCAGGCCACCTCAGCGTGGCGACGGCGCCGGTGCGCGGCGCCAACATCAACCGCAGCCTGTTTGCCTACCTGGCGAACCCGGAGGCGGAGCGGGCCCGTTACAATCAGAGTGCGGGTGCCGGCAGCGACGATACAGACGACGATGGCTCGGTGGACAAGAACATGACGCTGCTCCGGTTTGAGCGCGCGTCTGATGGGCGGAGCATGGGTGTGCTCACCTGGTTCCCGACGCACGGCACGTCGATGCTGGGCAACAACAGTTTGATCACGGGCGATAATAAGGGCGTGGCCGCCTATCTTTTTGAGCGCAGCATTCGTGGTGTCGACAGTGGTGACGGCAGCGGCGACAGCACGGCGGCCGAGGGTTTTGTGGCCGGATTCTCGCAGGCCAATGTGGGCGACACCAGCCCCAATGTCCTGGGCGCCTGGTGCGAGGACGGCTCAGGCTTGCCGTGCAGTCTGGAGACCAGCACTTGCGCAGGCGGCAAGGCACAGACCTGCCATGCGCGCGGGCCCCGTTTCCGCGAGGACAGCACCGGCACGGCGTCGTGCTTTGAGATTGGCCGCCGGCAGTTTGAAACAGCGCGCCAAATCTACGACGACATGGCCCTGCGCGGCCGCGGGCAGCCCATTCGCGGCGGCTGGGTGCGGTCCTTTCATCGCTTCCACAACATGTCGGGATATGGGTTCCAGCTGCCCAACGGCTCGCTGGCGCATACGTGTCCGGCCGCGCTGGGCTATTCCTTTGCGGCCGGAACGTCGGACGGGCCCGGAGCGGTCAACTTTACGCAGCACGACTCCGACCCGAGCAACACGTCGCCGGTGTGGCGGGCGGTGTCCCATCTGCTCAAGGCCCCCTCGGCCGAGCAGCGCGCGTGTCATGGCGCCAAGCCCATTCTCATGGACGTAGGCGAGCTCTCCACGCCCTATGCCTGGACGCCCAACGTTGTGGACGTGCAAGTGTTCCGCGCCGGGCAGCTGTTTATCATTGTGAGCCCGGGCGAGGCCACCACCATGGCGGGGCGGCGGTGGAAGGAGGCCGTGGCCAGCGCGGTCGGCCAGTGGTCAGAGGGGGAGACGGGCGGAGAGACAAGGACGAAAGAAGCGCCCGTGGTGGTGCTCGGCGGCCCGGCCAACAGCTACACGCACTACATCACGACCGAGGAGGAGTACGGCATCCAACGCTACGAGGGGGCGTCCACGCTCTACGGACCGCACACGCTTGCGGCGTACATTGACGTGACGCTGGCACACTTGCCATACCTGGCAGTATCGGAGGCGTCGGGGCCACCGCTGCCACCGCAGGATCCAGCCCTCTTTCCGCCGGACAATAGCAATCGGTCATTGTCGTTTATCACCGGAGTGGTCCTGGACGGGGCACCGCTGGGCAAGAAGTTTGGCGACGTGCTGGAAGACGTACAGGCCGTTTACCGACGGGGCGCCGGAGCCGCAACATCCGGAAGGGGGCCGGTAGTGGCATGCAAGTTCGTGGGGGCCAACCCGCGCAACAATCTGCGACTCGAGGGCACGTTTGCGGCGGTGGAAAAACGAGCGAGCGAGGGAACGTGGACGGTGGTGCGGGACGATTTCGACTGGAGCCTCGTATACCGCTGGACGCGCAAAAGCCAGCTGCAGGGCACCAGCGAGGCCGAGATTGTGTGGGAGGTGGAGGACTGGGCAGAGCCGGGGGCCTACCGCATCCACTACTACATGGACGCCAAGAGCTTGAGCGGGGCGGTGACGGCCCACGAGGGAGTGAGCAGCGTGTTTCTGCTGGAGTAAAGCGGGACGAATATTTTTGAAATTTTCAAGGCGTTTTGAGGGACTTTCTGGGCCAATTTGACACACTATGGAGGAAAGACGACTTGGGGACAGTTTTATTTATTTCGTACGAGCAAAGACAATCAAAAGACCAATGCTCATATAAAGACAAAAAGGGGAGCTTGCGAGATAAGAGAAAAAGCCGCAACGGGCCAGGGTGAGACTATGACGGATGATTTGCCGGTCGGATGGCCTCAGTCGTGAGGTGAGGCCAGGCAATCCCAAGTTATACACAGACACGTGATCTGAGCGACTACTAGTAACGACAGCGGCATTTTCTGGCAAAGCAAGCATTTTGAGCGAGAATTACCCCCCCATAGAGAGTCTTGGTGGGGCGAGCGCGATTACTTCAAGTTCAAATGGTTTTTCTCTTCTAGCCGGGCACTTCTGTTCATATCCCTTTCCTCTTCTTCTTTTGCCAAACGTCTTGTCGGAATACCTTTACAGCCAACCGTGTTCTTCCGGATCCCCAACTTGCCAGAGCCGAAGCCGACCCACCTGAGCTGCCTTTAAGCGTCTGTTCACCCCGCATTCCGTCTCTTGCTTTTCCACCCGGATTGTTTGTCCCCAGCTTTCTCTGGTTCTGACTGCGTCTTTTCTCAGATTTTCATTTTTCTATTCTGCTCTGCTCCCCAACCACTTGCACTCTCTGCTCCACCGCCACCATGGGTATTCTTGAAGAGCTCAACCTGAAGCCGGGCGTCATCTACGGCGATGACGTGATGAAGCTGTTCCAGTACGCGCAGGCCAAGGGCTTTGCCATTCCGGCCATTAACGTGACGTCGTCGTCGACGGCCAACGCGGCGCTGGAGGCGGCGCGGGCTGCCAAGGCGCCCATTATTCTGCAAATGTCCAACGGCGGCGCTGCCTTTTTTGCTGGCAAGGCCATTCCCAACAGCAAGGAGAAGCAGGAGGCGTCGGTCGGCGGTGCCATTGCGGCCGCCCACTTTATCCGCGCTGTGGCGCCGCTGTACGGCGTGCCGGTTGTGCTGCACACGGACCACTGGTGAGTAGGGAGAGGAGAGGAGAAGAGAGGAAAGGAGAGGAGAGGAGAGGAGAGGAAAAGGAGAAGAGGAAAATAAAAACTAACAAAACAGTGCCAAGAAGCTGCTTCCCTGGATGGACGGCATGCTGGACGCCGACGAGGCCTTTTTCAAGGAGCACGGCCACCCGCTGTTCAGCAGCCACATGCTGGACCTGTCGGAGGAGTCACTGGAGGAAAACGTGGCGATCACGGCCAAGTATTTTAAGCGCATGGCACCGTGGAAGCAGTGGCTCGAGATGGAGGTGGGCCTGACGGGCGGCGAGGAGGACGGCGTCAACAACGAAAACGTTGACAACTCGGCGCTGTACACGCAGCCCGAGGACATTTGGGAGATCCAAAAGACGCTGAGCGCCATTGCGCCCTACTTTAGCATTGCCGCCGCCTTTGGCAACGTGCACGGCGTCTACCACCCGGGCAACGTGCGCCTGCACCCGGAGCTGCTGGGCAAGCACCAGGCCTTTGTGTCGGAGAAGCTGGCCGACAAGTCGGGCAAGCCCGTTTTCTTTGTCTTCCACGGCGGCTCCGGCTCGTCCAAGGCCGAGTTCAGCGAGGCCATCTCGCACGGCGTCATCAAGGTCAACCTCGACACCGACCTGCAGTGGGCGTACCTGGTCGGCCACCGCGATTTCATCACCAAGAACATTGACTACCTCAAGACCCAGGTCGGCAACCCCGAGGGCGCCGACAAGCCCAACAAGAAGAAGTACGACCCGCGTGTCTGGGTGCGCGAGGGTGAGAAGACCATGACGGCCCGCGTCACCGAGGCGCTGTCCGACTTTGGCGCTGCCGGCTCTCTGTAAAGCACCATTATCTCGTCCGAGGGCTCAATTTGATTCATTTAATTCTTTTTTGCCATGTACGACGCCTCTGCGCGTTTCTTTTCCCATGGCCCGATTGTAAAAGATGTAGTGCTGTTCCTTGGGATGGGAATAAAATAAAGAACAAGTATAAACGAGCCGATCCTGATTCGTCATGATACTTTGTGACTGCAGTGGTGCAGTTATTGAATGCAAGTCGGCCTACTAGTGCCTACGCAATGCTCGCCTGGCCTTGCTCGGGCGGGCGGCGGGGAAAGAAGGAGCAGCGGCCGGGAGCGTCGTGATTCGACGAAAGCCATCAAAACGGAAGGCGTGCTGCGGCCAGCCAAAAATCAAACGGATGCACCACTGGAAGCGCGTCATTCATCCCCTATAACCAAAAACAGCGACAGAACACCCCAGAAGCAGGACAGCCAATGAAATGGCCCTCAAGAGACCTCTGGCGACGGCCCACCCATTGGTCCCAGTCATCACTCCCGTACAAAACAGTGGGTCGCGTAGAGGCCGCGCCTGTGTTCCCCTCTCTGCGGCCGGCCAAATCCCCCTTTACTTACAGTCTGCCCACGCGCAGCAATTTTTTTTGCCCTCCAATTTTCTTCGCTCCGGGCCTCCTTATTTTTCTTTGTCCTGTCACCACTTTTTTCATCAACATCATCGCGTCATCTGCATCGACGCGCCAACTTGTTCCATCTTGCGCCGTCACCCCGTCATTGTTGACACTTTATGTGACCAGGCAGCTGTGTTTTCTTGTTTCCTAATCTTTAATTTCTTCTCTTCTGTCCACAACTTGCGACGTGTTTTCATATCCCATCGTCTTCCTTTTCAACCTTGCGGTTTCCATGCATTCTTTTTAGGACTCCGCCCTTTTCCCCGAGAGTTTACCTGTTGTTTTCGACGTGCGTCGGCCGATTACTATATCACAGAGCGCATCGCTTGTCGCCATGGAGACGCCACAAAAGCCGCGCGGGTGGTTGAGCAGCTTGACTGGTCTTGTCAGCGGCAGCCGTTCTACGGGACCGTACGAGCCGTCGGCATCCCTAAACGGCACCGATGCAGCCGCAACGTCTCAGAACGGCACGCGCGTCATCAACGGTGATGGCAGTCGCCGGGTGCCTCTGCAGTTTACGCGCCGAAATGACAGCGATTCCACAAACACGCGCTTTTCCGGCACTTTTTCCGCGCCAGCCGTCGCATCGCCGCCTGACAGCCCGGTCCAGCGCGCCTCGTCAACACAAATGGCACAGCGCAAGATCCACGACCGCGCCCAGGGCCCGTCGAGCCGGCTGGGCAGCTCTGCATCCACAAACAACCTGTCTGCTGGCGCGAGCAGCGCGTACGGCAAAAACGCCGTCTACGGCTACGGCGGCAGCTTGAGAGCCGGCAACACGGCCACCCCCCGAAAGACAAACTTCTCGTCGGCCACCACGCCGCGCAACGTGTTTCGCGACACCACAATGCACGACGCGCCCGCCTTTGCCTTTACGCCGCGTGTCCCGCCCAACACTATGCGCGGCAGCTTTCCCGCCGCGACCCCCGGACGGTCCTACCGCGTGCCCGGCGTCGAGCTGAGTGCCCGGGGCCTGGCCAAGACCACATCGAGCGACCTCTTTGCCCTCAAGATCCCCGAGCCCGACGCTAAGCTCAGCGGCGAGGCTGTTGCAAACATGGTGCCGGACAATCTCAAGGCGGGCGGCAAGTCTGTCTATGCTAGTGAATACCTGGCCCACCTGTGCCCGCCTGATTTCAACGAGGAGCAGCGCAACCAGTTTTTTTGCATCTTGGACCTGCGCCGTTTAAAGTACGCCGCCGACGATGTCTTTGTCAAGAAGGACTGGCGGCTCAACATTCTCAACTTTGCCAAGGAATATGAAAAGAACCGCAGCCTCATCATGCTCCGGTACGGCTTGTACGAATTCAAGACTGTCAAGGTTTCCAAGGACATTTTTCAAAAGTGGAAGGCCGCCAACAACATCCCGGACCATGACGAGGACGACGATGTTGTCACTTTGCCTGCGTCGTCGGCGACGCCCAAAGCCAACGGCGCTTCACGGTCCAATGGGACAGAGGGGATTCTGCGTACGGGAAAACGCAAGGCCCAGGAGGACATTGACCCTGCTACGACGAGCGCTTCGCCAGCCGCCAACAAGAGATCGCGGGCGCTCGACGGTTCCCGGACCGACCGGGCGACGGAGCCCAACACCCCGGCAGCAGCACTTGGCAAGTCCAAGCGGAAAGTGAACATGGCGGAGAACGCGGATCAGTCGCAGGGAACCAAGCAGTCAAAGCCGGTCGAGACCTTGTCTTCTGCCGCAACCCCGTCGGCAACAAAGAGCTTTTTGGAACGCGTCGCCAACTCTCCCGCCAAGGAGTCTACGGCCTCGACGTCTTCGGCCAGCGCGTCTGCACCGGCCCACACAAAGCCGGCCTTGACAAAGTCCAGCACCACGGGCAGCCTTTTCAGCAAGCCCTCTAATGGAAACAGCCTGGCTCGTTCCGTGCTGGAAAGCGGTCTGAAGACGAGCGCCAACCAGGGCGGGAACATTTTTGGCTATCTGTCCGATGCCAGCTCCGCCAAGGGCAGTGGCAACGACAATGCGGATGCTGATGGGGAAGACACTGACGAGTCGGACGGCCAGGACCAGGAAGAACCGAAAGCCAAGCCTGCCGCTTCTTCCCTTTTCGCTTCTGCCTCCCATGCCGCACCGGCCAATTCGGGCTCGTCTCTCTTCTCCGTCAAGCCAGCAACGACTAGCACTCCATCTCTGTTTGGGCAGGCGGCTTCCAAGGCTCCCGAGGCCGCTGCCTCGGGCCCGAGTCTCTTTGACCGCATCAACAAGGGCAGCGATGGACAGCCTCTGCGCAAGCTTGACAGCGACAGCACAGCGTCATCTGCTGCGCCCGCGTCGATTTTCGGCAGCACGCCAACCGCTGAAAAGGCAAGCTCGGAGAAGGAGCCGGCGCCGTTTGCCGCGAACAAAACCTGGACTCCAGACACGCCCATCAAGTTTGGCGCTGCCAGCACAAACAACGCCGGCGCCGATTCGTCCAAGCCAGCCTCTGCCGTGTCCTTGTTTGGCGCTGCCAGTGGTGCTGCAAGCTCTACTCCGAGCCTGTTCTCTGCGGCATCCAAGAGTACTGCCGCTGCGCCTGCAGCCGCGCCATCTGCAGCTCCGTCGCTCTTCTCTGCCAAGCCCGCTGAGGCGACTCCGGCTACGACGGCCCCGTCGCTATTCGGGCAGAGCAGCACCGCCCCGGCCACAACTTTGTCTTTTGGCCAGGACAGCACCGCTCCGGCCACAGCTTCGTCCTTGTTTGGCCAGAGCAACGCCGCTCCGGCTACAGGTTCATCCTTGTTTGGCCAGAGCACCACCCCGGCCACAGCTTCGTCCTTGTTTGGCCAGAACAGCACAGCCGCCCCAGCAAAGCCTGCAGCAAGTCTTTTTGGCGCGACCCCGTCCATTCAGCCGGCTTCTACCCCCGCAAGCATCTTCACGCCTGCAACGGCTTCGACCACTACACCCACTGTTTCCACGTCCTCTGCCCTGCAGTCGCAGACACTCTTTGGCAACTCGACAGCCGCGGCAGAGCCCCAAAAGAAGCGATCCGCCGACGTTGAGCCTGTGGCAGCAGGCGCATCTATTTTTGGAAATGGAGTCAAGCCCGACAACGCAAGCTCCAGCACGGAGCCTTCGTTCAAGAAGCCACTGTTTGGAAGCGCCAACACCACAAGCCAGGCCCCGGCTTCGTCCCTGTTTGGCAGCGCGGCGACGAACGGAAGCAGCGGAGGAAAGGAAGCGTCGACAAGCGCGGGCGAGAACAAGTCTCTGTTCGGCAACAATTCTCTCAGTAACGGGTCCAGCTTCACAGCCAAGCAGCCCGAGTCCCAGATGAGCAGCCTATTTGGCGGAAGCAGCACGGGATCAGCAACGCCGACATCGGCGGCGACGCCTGCGCTTTTCAGCTTTGGGGGAGGCAGCACCTCCAACGGCATGGTTGCTGGACCCAGCACCACGCCAACGACGTCGTTTTCGTTTGGAAACTCGTCAATGACTCAGCCGGCAAGCACGCCGACCGCTCCGGCCGCTGCTTCAATGTTCTCCTTTGGCAGCTCTGCCGCGACTCAGCCGACGACGACTGTGACGAGCGGTCCTTCCTTTGGTAGCGCGGCCGATACTGGGTCGGCGAGCTCCTCCTTCACCTTTAACTTTGGTGGCGGTGCCAGCCAGCCCTTCCGGAACCCATTTGCTTCGGGCGAGGCCTCTGCCGCTCCGTCTCTGAGCTTTGGCAACAACCAGGCGATGACCCAGCCGGCCAGTTCTCAGTCCATGTTCCAGTTTGGCGGCGGGGCCAGCACGGCGACCACTCCGGCTCCGTCCTTGTTTTCTTTTGGAGGCAACTCGCAGCCGAGCGCACCATCGGGCGGCACTGCCAGTGGCGTTTTTGGCAACACGTCGTCTTCCATGATGAACTCTGCCGCATCTTCTGTTCCCACCTTTAGTTTCAGCGCGGGTGGCGCTTCCTCGGGCATCTTTGGCGAAAAGCCGATTGCCGATGGTTCCATGTTCAATCTTGGCCCTGCTGTGGGCGGGGCAACTACAGGTACCAGTGAGTTTTGTTCTTCTCTTTCTCGTTTCCCTCTGTTTGGGTGGAGACCTAACTGCGTGCCGTCATAGATACCCCCTTAACCAATCTTGGTGGCGCTTCGAGCCTGGCCACCACTCCGGCCGCGGGCACTCCCGAGCCTGGTGCCAACCAAGACAGTACGGACCATGATGGACACCAGGCTGACGGAGATGCTCCCAAACAGGAACAAATCAGCTTAACCGACGGCGGCCCGGGCGAGGAGGACGAGGACGTCGTCCATGAGACCCGCGCCAAAGCTCTGCGGCTTGTGACGGCGGACGACGAGTCCGGAAAAGACTCGCCTGCCGGCAAGGACAAGAAGAGCCCGTGGAAGACGGAAGGCGTTGGCCCGCTGCGCGTGCTGAAGCACAAGAAAACGGGCGCTGTGCGGCTGCTTTTGCGGGCCGAGCCTCGCGGCAGTGTGGCTCTCAACAGGGCATTGCTTTCCGACTTCAACTACAAGCCGGAGCCCAATGCGAAATACGTCAAGCTGACGACGGCCAACGAGTCCGGCCAGGGCCTTGAAACGTGGATGCTACAGGTCAAGACGAAAGAAGCTGCCCAGAAGCTTGCAGAGGTGCTTGAGGCGAACAAGGCCGCCAACAAAAAGTAAAGCGGCCAGGATGGGCAAACTATTTTGGTCTTGGCATTCATCTTTTATTCTCCCCTTTCCCCTATCATGTATTTTTCCCCCTCCCTTCCCCTTCCCTTTCCACCGCTTTATTACATCTTGGACCCCTTCCCAGCCATGAGTCTGTTTTCAGTCATTTCTCTTACACTTTTAATCTGCTGCTGCTTTTGTTTCTTTTACTTCTCACTGCTCTGTTTATTTGCCTTGCTTATTCGTTCTTTGTTTTTTGGGGCTTTTTACTACATTTGCACAGGAGTTTATATTGCCTTTGACCCAAGCATATTGTCGTCCCGCCGGTCTCCATTACACCCATACTACACCGTTTCACCGCTACATCTCTACACCATTTCCACCACTCGGCCCTGCTTTCATACAGCAGCAGGGCCCGTTGCAACACATGATGCAATACCAAAAAGCCAACGCATGTATGAAGGATTATCGGATTAGAGCATGAAAAGATTTTTGTGTCTGAGAAAAAAAGGGTTTCGCTGCCGTGAAGAACTGAGGGCGAGCCGGGAGTTACTAGAGTTATTGTTTCTGCAGCCGTGAAGTAACAGGGTGAGCCGGGAGTTACGAGAGTTGTTTCTGCATTGCGGTGGTTGTATTTATTATTTCGAGCGATTTCGGGCGATATCTTGGCCACATTCTCTCTGTTGATCGCCGGGTTGTCAGCCGTGGAAGAAGGAAAACGTTGCCTGTGGAGGCGACAGATACAGAGCGCTGCACAGCCAAAGTCAGAATGGAACCAAAAGCGCATTACTGTATTTTATTGTTGTGCTGTGAGAGAGGCAGGATTATGGTGTTGAATGTAGTCCGATAAATGTACTCGCACGGCGTTGGCCCGTTTCGACAAGAGCCGCGCCCCACTAAAATGACCATCGCGGGGGAAAGCCAGACACAATTTTTCCCCGTCCATGACTCAACGCTGGGCGCAAACGCACACATACTCTCGACCACCCATCGCCTGCGACCTGCCCCGTCTCCGCTTTTGACGCCGACGCCCGCTTCACGATGCCGACCATTACCGTAGACAAGTACCGGCTCTTCCAGGAGCTGGGCGAGACGTGAGTGGGAGCTGCCCCTCTTTTGGTGCGGCGGCGAAACGGCTAACCAGACAGCTTCACGGCGGATGGTTTCCAGAACCTTGCGTTTGAGTACGGCGTGGAGGTGGACGACGACACGGAGGACGATCCGGCGCGGCCCAAGGACCAGGCGCCGGAGCTAAAGATTGACATTGGCGCGAACCGTACGTGAGGGAGGCAGAGGAGGGTCAGATGTGGCAAAAGGAGGGAGGAGTGGAAGGCAGAGGAGTGCTGGAGTGCAAAAAGGAGGAGAGGAGTGCTAGAGTGCAGAGACTAACGTCCAGGCTACGACATGCTCTGCTTCGAGGGCATTGCGCTGAACCTCAATGTGTTCCGCGGCAAGTACGGCATGCCCAACTTCCGGCTGAGCGACATTGCGCCGGACAAGATGCAGACGATTACCGTGCACAAGGAGACGGCGCGGGTGCGGCCGTACGTGGCGGGCGCGATCCTGCGCAACATTACCTTTGACAAGAACACGTACGAGTCGTTTATTGCGCTGCAGGACAAGCTGCACCAGAATCTGGCGCGGCAACGAACCTTGTAAGTGGGAAGATGGAATGAGAGGTGACGGTGGCGGCGGAGGTGACGGTGATGATGGTGGAGGTGACGGACGGTGACAGGACAGAAAAAGGACTAACGGCCAGGGTCTCTATCGGCACACACGACCTCGACACGATCGAGGGCCCATTCTCGTATGAGGCACACGCGCCCAAAGACATCCGCTTTGTGCCGCTCAACCAGCAAAAGGAGATGAACGGCGAGGAGCTGATGAGCTTTTACGAGACGGACAAGCACCTGGGGCGCTACCTGCACATTATCCGCGACCACGACGTGTACCCGGCCGTCTACGATGCCAAGCGCGTCGTGTGCTCGCTGCCGCCCATCATCAACAGCGACCACTCCAAGATCACGCTCGACACCAAGAATGTCTTTATCGAGATTACCGCCACGGACATGACCAAGCTGGACATTGGTATGTTTCTCGTTTCCTCTTGTCTTTTCTTTGCTAATTATAGTCTGCAATATCATGGTGACCATGTTCTCGCAATACTGCGCGGAGCCGTTTGTCATTGAGCCCGTGCGCATCATCTCGGAGCACAACGGCACCAGCCGCATCACACCGAGCCTGGCCTCGCGGACGGTCGACGTCGATGTGGACTACCTCAACCAGTGCTGCGGGCTCGACGAGACGCCCGCGGCTCTGTGCCAGCTGCTGGCCAAGATGGCCTACGTGGCCAAGCCGTCGGCCGACGGCCGGCAGCTGCACGTCAAGGTGCCCGTCACGCGGGCCGACGTGCTGCACCCCTGTGATATTGTAAGTCTTGTTCTTGTGTGTGGCAAGCGGCGTGCGCGGGCTGACCCCCCAGATGGAAGACGTGGCCGTCGCGTACGGCTTCAACAAGCTGCCGCGCTCGTCGCCAAACCGGGCCGCCACCATTGGACAGCCGCTGCCCATTAACAAGCTGGCCGACATTGTGCGGCTCGAGGCGGCCATGGCCGGCTGGACCGAGGTCATGCCGCTGATCCTGTGCTCGCACGACGAGAACTTTGCCTGGCTCAACCGCCGCGACGACGGCGCCACCGCCATCAAGCTGGCCAACCCCAAGACGGCCGAGTACCAGGTGGTGCGCACCTCGCTACTGCCGGGCCTGCTCAAGACTATTCGCGAGAACAAGAGCGTGCCGCTGCCGCTCATGATCAACGAGGCCTCGGACGTCGCCTTCAAGGACGAGACGCTCGAGCGCAAGGCGCGCAACGAGCGCCATTGGGCCGCCGCCTACTGCAACAAGTCGGCCGGCTTCGAACACGTCCACGGCCTGCTCGACCGCATCATGGCCATGCTGCGCACCGCCTTTGTGCCCGCCGCCTCGGCCAAGGACGGCTACTACCTGGCCGAGATTGACGACCCAACCTTTTTTCCCGGTCGCGCCGCCGCCATCCACCTGCGGCAGGCCGGCCAGGACCGGCGGATAGGCGAGATTGGCGTGCTACACCCGACGGTGCTGGAGGCCTACGGACTGCGGTGAGTCTCTCTGTTCTCTGCTTCTCTTTTCTCGCCTTCTCTCCCCTTTCCACACACTGACTCTTCTCAGCTACCCTGTAAGCACGCTCGAAATCAACCTCGAGGTTCTTTTATAGTGAAGAGCAAGCAAAATGGCTTCGCCAAAGCAGTCGACTGGCAACGCTAGAATGTACGGCATGACGGCTGCGAGGCAGGACGGGAATACGGCCTTTTCTGCTTGTGATGGGCCTTGGGCGAGAGGATAAATCTAGCGGCTGAGCAGCCCTCTATTTCTATTACCATAGACGAGCCGAATGAATAAAAGATTGACAAAAACAAGCAAGTGAGACAACGTGCTATCGCCAAGCGTCATTATATTTGTACGTATGTGTGTATCCCTGTAAAAAGAAAGAAATAGCGCCGGGAGCTGCCCTCGGCTAATAAAAGTAGTAGACGGCAATAATGTTAGCCAAAAAGAGTAATATATGATGCTGTAGTCAATAGAGCCGCGCCTCTCCTCCTGGCTTTCCCCCAAGGCGCCGATGTTCGTCAAGATGGATAGAAACGCTGCAAAAAACAATAGGTCTGCATAAGACAACATGAACAGGAACAGGAAAATAGCGAGAGAATGCTGCCATGACGTTTATTGGTTACTGTCGACCAAGCCGGGCGTTGCCTTTCGTTGTATGCTTCCGTTACTGTTTGCCCCTCATGGGTGCTGCCGGCTGGGTTCCATGGCTGTGGACGTCGGCGCTGCCGTCGAAGATGCCGTTCCAGCCGCGCCCTCGCCGTACGAGGGAGGACGTGCTGGGAGGACAGCCGAGGAGACAGCAGTGGCCTCCCAGGGTGGCGCTGCTGTCGGCACGGCTTCTCTCGAGGCACTCGCCTGCTCCCTCGGCAGGGCCGCATCTTCGCTGCCAGTCTTGTGGTGGTCGGCGCTCGACGGCGGCGGTGCCTCGTAGGGCGGCGGCGCCTCGCCAAACTCATCGAGGCCGTCCCGGTCGGCGCCGTGCGCGGGGGTAGCCAGCCGGATGTTGGCAGTCCAGGCCCAGCGGTTGGCGGTGCGAGGCGGGTGGCGTCCGTAGTAGGACGGCGGCGGGACGGGGAGGACAGTGCCGGAAGGAGTGCGGTAGTGGCTGGCGGCGGTAGGGCCTGGTTCGAGCAGGTCCCGCTCGAGGGCGAGGCGGCCGTTTTGAAGGATACGGAGGCGGCGGCGGCGGGCAACAAAGTAGAGGATGGCGGCGGCAACAGCAAGGACGGCAAGGACCAAGGGGACAAGAACGGCGACCCAGGGGCGGCTAATCAGGATGGTGTCGGAGCCGTCGTCGGTGCTGTCGTCGGAAGAGGACATGGTGAGCGGAGGGGGTGGATGGAAAGAGGAGAGAAGGGGGAGAGGGAGGGGAGAAGAGAAAAGAGAAGAGAGAAGAGAGATGAGAGAGAAGAGAGATGAGAGAGAAGAGAGATGAGAGAGAAGAGAGATGAGAGAGAAGAGAGATGAGAGAGAAGAGAGATGAGAGAGAAGAGAGATGAGAGAGAAGAGAGAT